>CM026400.1:41143910-41152401 GCA_014843695.1 Archivesica marissinica
TTACCAGTCCAGCGTGTTACCACTGGACTACAGATACGTCTGTGTTAAAATTGATATCCTTTCAGAAATAAATACAGTCAAACCTGTGTTAGTGGTCACCTCTATTAAGCAGCCATCCTGTATTAGGCAGCCAGTTTTAAGATTCCCAATATGCTAGTTGACTATACATTTGACCTCTATTAAGCAGCCACCTGTGCTAAGCAGCCACTTTCAGTGATTCCCTTGACTGGCTGTTTAAGACAGGTTTGACTGTATAGACAAATTTAGTATCAAAATGTGCGAATTATTGGGTAAATTAGTGCAAGGTGTGAACGATTATTTTCTCATGATAGTAAAATCCATTAATCTAAAATTTGTAACGAAAAAGTAACGCTCAATATTGTTTTTACGTTTATTTATCGTCGCTACCGGTTGCCCATATGAGCGACGCCTCCTGAAGATATTAGTTATTTTAGATTTTGGAGGATAGTGCATGATACAGACAGAGACCCATTCCAGAATCTCCTCTGGTTCTTTTACGTGCACGGTGTAAAGCACCGACACGAGACCTCGGTTTAACGTCCCATCTGAAAGACTGTTAATTTTATTAGGGTCTGACGTGGGATCGAACCTGCGATCCCTGGATTACCAGTCCAGCGTGTTACCACTGGACTACATATCCGTCTGAATGCTCAATATAAAAGTGCACAGTTTGTTATGGTGTCAGTATAGGTATGAGTTACTCAATTCAAACTTTCAGATAATGCCGGAAGAAAGAACTCGTTCCTCCTTTTGTTTAAAAATGCAAGGTATGTGTGCTGATGTATCTCAGCGTGTGTGTTACCTTCATAGTTAGTTCTAGCAGTGACATTTCACAGTACACCGGAAGCAGACATAAACAATATTCCTTAGAAGATACATACACTCATGCATTGGTACTTTCAATTTAGCTAAGGTCAGACATATGCCACACGAGACATTAATAAAATAATTCAAATACACGAACAATTATACAGTATATTATTACACTAATTCAGCAGAATGCCACATTATGACATAAAATCCGTTGAGACGTTTTTGCATGATTTATTTTATTACTGTCTTTGTTGCAATAATCTCAAGTTATCCAAAGTATAATACCTCTATCCTCCGTACCTGCGACCTCAGCTTTGATAACCACCTGCTCCGATATAATCCCTGAACGTTATGCTGGGAGATGTTTTATATTAAATTACTGGTGTCGCCCATACGACACCTGCTAAAAGTATTGTTGCTATATGTAAAATAAGCTATAAACTATTTGTTATTATCGTTAAATCTATGTAGTTTGTTCAAACAAATTAAACAAACATGACTATGGTAGTTTCTGACTTTTCTCAAATAGTCTATATTTATAAACATTTGCCTGTTTCTATCTGCTACCTAGAAACTCACGTGACAATAGCAATATACTAGCATTTACCAAGAAATGCGGGAAACAATACGTTTAGAATGAGCTATGCGACCAGAAATGTGCAAACGATTACCCATAATATATGGTCCGCAATTTAGAGATGCACATGACAATGTGTTACTATTTATAGAAAAGATGTGTACATGTATACATATCTTACATTATATGTATTTTCCAACTTTTGATTCCAACTGTTGATTTAAATAATGCTTTTTTTCCCCAAAAATACTTGTTTTCCAAAAATACATCCCACATCATAGTAAAGCGAGATAACTCCTAAATCTTCAAACATTATGTTGTCAGTCAGGTTATTTCCCTTGATGTGTGTAGTCTCAGTGTACCGATTTCTCTTCCACGTCCAACGTACTTTGCAAAGTCCTATACACACAGTCTAAACGTCCACGTGTAATATACTGTGCAGAATCTTATACATGGAGTCTAGATGGCCTCGTCCCGCAAACGATATAGAGTTGCATACACGGAGTCTAAATACCCCGACTAACAAGTGATACAATGATGCACCGTGCCTAGACGGTCTCGTCCAATGAATGATAGTGTTGTATACACCATGCCTGGAAGGTCTCGTCCAATGAACGATAGTGTTGCATACACAGTTTGTAGACGGTCTCGTCCAATGCACGATAGTGTTGTATACACAGGTTGTAGACGGTCTCGTCCAATGAACGATAGTGTTGCATACACAGTTTGTAGACGGTCTCGTCCAATGCACGATGGTGTTGCATACACAGTTTGTAGACGGTCTCGTCCAATGAACGATAGTGGTGCATACACAGTTTGTAGACGGTCTCGTCCAATGAACGATAGTGTTGCATACACAGTTTGTAGACGGTCTCGTCCAATGAACGATAGTGTTGCATACACAGTTTGTAGACGGTCTCGTCCAATGCACGATAGTGTTGTATACACAGTTTGTAGACGGTCTCGTCCAATAAACGATAGTGTTGCATACACAATTTGTAGACGGTCTTGTCCAATGCACGATAGTGTTGCATACACAGTTTGTAGACGGTCTCGTCCAATGAACGATAGTGTTGCATACACAGTTTGTAGACGGTCTCGTCCAATGAACGATAGTGTTGCATACACAGTTTGTAGACGGTCTCGTCCAATGCACGATAGTGTTGCATACACAGTTTGTAGACGGTCTCGTCCAATGCACGATAGTGTTGCATACACAGTTTGTAGACGGTCTCGTCCAATAAACGATAGTGTTGCATACACAATTTGTAGACGGTCTCGTCCAATGCACGATAGTGTTGCATACACAGTTTGTAGACGGTCTCGTCCAATGCACGATAGTGTTGTATACACAGGTTGTAGACGGTCTCGTCCAATGCACGATAGTGTTACATACACAGTTTGTAGACGGTCTCGTCCAATGAACGATAGTGTTGCATACACAGTTTGTAGACGGTCTCGTCCAATGCACGATAGTGTTGCATACACAGTTTGTAGACGGTCTCGTCCAATGAACGATAGTGTTGCATACACAGTTTGTAGACGGTCTCGTCCAATGAACGATAGTGTTGCATACACAGTTTGTAGACGGTCTCGTCCAATGAACGATAGTGTTGCATATACAGTTTGTAGACGGTCTCGTCCAATGCACGATAGTGTTGTATACACAGGTTGTAGACGGTCTCGTCCAATGAACGATAGTGTTGCATACACAGTTTGTAGACGGTCTCGTCCAATGAAAGATAGTGTTGCATACACAGTTTGTAGACGGTCTCGTCCAATGAACGATAGTGTTGCATACACAGTTTGTAGACGGTCTCATCCAATGAAAGATATAATAGTGTTGCATACACATAGCGTATACGGTATCGTCCAATGTCTTAGGAAATCATTACTATCCACGTGACCACTCAAACCATACGAGGAGTGCACGGCGCCTGAATATGGCACTACGAAGTAAATGGTGTGTGTTTTTACGTTTATTTATCGTCGCTACCGGTTGCCCATATGAGCAACGCCTCCTGAAGAGATTAGTTATTTTAGATGTTGGAGGATAGTGCATGATACAGACAGAGACCCATTCCAGAATCTCCTCTGGTTCTTTTACGTGCACGATGTAAAGCATCGACACGAGACCTCGGTTTAACGTCCCATCTGAAAGACTGTTAATTTTATTAGGGTCAGACGGGGGATCGATCCTGCGATCCCTGGATTACCAGTCCAGCGTGTTACCACTGGACTACATATCCGGCTGTGAAGTAAATGGGGACATTCTTCAACATTATATACCGTCGGGTCTCTCTTCTCATGAACATCGATGGAGTGGCTATGAACGACAAAGGACGACGTGGATATAGTTGTAAATGACTCGTCTAGACTCAATTCTCCGTTGTACGAGCTTCTGTATGTCACAGCATAACTACCAGAAGATGGAGTATATCAGGGCGACTCTATATGTTTTGATACATGACGGAATTGATCGTGGCGGCATTGCTGAAGATATAGCGGCACTTCGCGATACTCGATGTTTCTGCATCTTATCACGGCTGTCTCGACATGACGGGACTGCTGTACGTCCACTGCATGTTCGTGGCTCTCATTGGCCAGCAGTATGACATTCCATGTCAAAATTCACATTCTCTGAAAGGTAAATATCATGTTGGCGTCAACTAACGTTCAAGTCGTGTGGGATACACGGCGGGTCAAGTCTCGACCTTTGGTTGCTCACTTACTCGCTTGCTCAATCAGTGCCTTCCGACAGGCAGACCTATATAAACTTGAACATACACTCAGCAAACACATGACATCGCAAATACGTTGGTTAATAGTTAGGTTGAGGTTGCGATGTCGGTAACCAAAAGTTCAATGTTGCTACAACGTTAGATAACCGACGTCGTTGATAACGCCGTGTTGACGTTGATACAACGTAAATACGACGCTAAATATTCGACGTTGCGTTGCGACAACGTCATATTCGCAGCATTGAAAAAAACGTGGTGTATTCGTTGTTCTGTAATCGCGACTACGGCAACCATAATCCATCGTTGTAAGAACGGTAGATATCCATCTTATGACGTTGCGACAACGTTAAATATCCAACGTTATTATAGCGTAATGTTTCCAGCGTTTATAATATGTTATTTAATGCTTGTATTATGGTCAGGACGTTGGCATCGGAAATCCAACATTGTAGCAACGTCATATAGTCGACGCCGATTACAACATCCCTTTAACGTGTTGCAACGTTAATTATTCATAGGTGAGAAAACGGCACATTCACAACGTTGGTAATACGTTGTATTGTGATCATGACTACGGCAACCATAATCCGACGATGTGGCAACGTTATATAGCCGACGTCGTTGACAACGTCATATAGATGACATGGCTCCAACGTCAAATGTTCAACGTCATAACAGAGACATATTCCAAGCGTCACAAAACATGATAAATTACTTTAATATTGTCGCGACGTCGGCAACTGAAACCCAACATTGTAGCAACGTTGTTACAACGTCAGGTTCACAGCTAATACACTTCGTCGGAAAGACGTAGTTTATTGCCTGTATTGTGGTCGAGACTTCGGTGACATTAATCCGACGCTGTTCCGTGGATTAATTCGTACAGCGATAAATTTCCAACTCTTCCATCAGACGATTTTAATGCATTTAAATAAATTTCTGAATTATTTGCATTTGAAGTTTTCAAATAAATACATTTGCATTTTAATGAAAATGAAGAAAACTTTCTCAAAAATTAGTGGATTAGATGTCAGTGGTTGAGGAGACTCTGGAATGGGTCTCTGTCTGTATCATTGCACTATCCTCCAACAATCTAAAATGATTAATCTCTTCAGGAGGCGTCGCTCATATGGGCAACCGGTAGCGACGATAAATAAACGTAAAACACACACAGTGGTTGAGATACAAAGTATGCTGACCATAATTATAATTAAATAGTTTTTTAAAAATAAATATACATGTATGATTAAAATGCCACTGACACCCTCCGTCTGTTAGAAGGTGTTCGACTCCCTGGCTCAACCATGCCTGCACGAAGAGACTGATCTATTGCCAAATGCACCCCCGTCGTGGTGCGACTCCCTGGCTCCCAACAATGCATTGAACATGAACATGAAATTAACTCGACGCCCCAGTTGGATTCGAACTTAAAGGAGTGATTAGCAAGTGATTTGAAGTCAATGTAATTTTTTAGGTGCATGCAAACATGAACATTGAGTTGTTCACACTTCTTTGGCACACCGATGGATCTGTAGTCCAGTGGTAACACACTGGACCGGTAATCCAGGGATCGCAGGTTCGATCCCCGTCTGACCCTAATAAAATTAACAGTATTTCAGATGGGACATTAAACCGAGGTCTCGTGTCGGTGCTGTACACCGTGCACGTAAAAGAACCAGAGGAGGTATAAGTTGTATTAACTTATTTCGCAATTGAACTAAATATATGTCATTTGTGTATAGCTAAATTGTAAACTACAACGGTTATAAATTTATAATGCATGTCAATATCCCACGTTGATATTGGCTTTACTTGACATTAATGAATATATATGTATGCTATCATATTAATAAGTATTAGCACAAAATGACAAATTGGTTTCGCTCTTTGCCAATTAGTTTCTTAGCTGATTTATCGTTACTTTAAATAACACGATGTCAACCTATTATTAATGTAATTTGTGTATATTACATTTTGTTTATCATGCCACGTATGCTATTATGAATGTATAGTGTATTGCCAAAGGCAAGGTTATTGCCGATTTTGCAATAAAACATATTCTCTGTTTAAAAAAAAGATATTCATAGTTAAAAGCCTTAAATATCACAATGTCAAGTGTAGCAACTGGTGTGGAACTTACGAATCTTGAATGCAATGATGGCGAGTGCTGTTGCCACAGTTTCCGGTAAAGCAACCCATGTTGCCTAAACAACCCATTTCTCTGAGTAGGCGATACAGGAATTCTGAACAATCTTAGACTATGTCCCGTTGTTCATTCATACTGAGCAGATGAAAATAATACCTCTTTAGTCACCTCAAAGCCATGCATTGCCCTATACACCTGAATCATGTATGCCATGAGCGTCCGATACTCCACCAGTTGGCAATACCTCTTTAGTCACCTCATAGCCATGCATTGCCCTATACACCTGAATCATGTATGCCATGAGCGTCCGATACTCCACCAGTTGGCAATCATAGTTCGCTTACCTCATATCATGTGTCATTTCCTTCAATGCACATTTTCTTTTGCAATGCATTGAATGTATTCTTAAGCAGTGTGTTCCACATTACTGTTCCATGTTCCTATTGTGGTCTATCAAAAACCGTGTGAAGTGTAAGATACCCCTGTATATTTTGTGTCTATATTTGAATGTCTTAAATAAATATACAAACTTTTATGTTTGCTTTCTTAACCAACTTGCAACAAAACATTTCATGTCATAATCAAAGTTGACAACCAATTCCTTTTCTTGTTCTACTGGATTGCTTTCGGTAATCACTTCATCTGCATGTTTCATATAGTATTCTTCCCGATCACAAGTCTTCCCTAAATGTAGATGATTTACATATATTTCTATCATTTGTTAGACCAGCAACAACCAAACAATCCGTGACCGAGGTCGCTGTCATCAAATCACCTGCCCGTTACCAAAATAGGTTCGAATCCCAGGTCGAGTGTGTCGAATTATTTCACGTGAGGAATTTATCCAGCTGGGTTGCGCTATGTGATTGGTGTCCATCCTGCCTGTAATACTGCTCTGAGGGGCACCCGGGGCCACTTTCACAACTAATAACTGGAGAGGTCTAACTGTGGAATTGCCCTCTCTCTCTCCCATCTCCTTCGTGGTGATGGATTCCATCAGGAATGAGGTCTCGATGGCGGTTAATCTAACGTTGTAACAACTTGTTTCGCAATGGAGCTAAAATCATTTTTTATAAGCTAACGACTTGTCACATCGTGGACATCCGCGTATTACAACGCGTGGTCAAGACCACTATATCATGAACACTCATTTGCACAATCGATTCCAAACTGCCATTGCTACTGCTGCTAAAACACCTTAGTAGAAGTCGTGATAGCGCAGTGGATGCACGTTCGCTTCAGGTACGAAAGGTCCGGAGTTCGAGCCCCACTGGAGCCGTTACGATTGTGCCCTTAGGCAAGGCATTTAAATTCCACATACCTATTCACTCTCCTTCATGGCGATGGATTCCATCAGAATGAGATCTCGAGAGTGATTAATATAAGTTGAAAGAACTTGTTTCGCAATCGAGCTCAAATAAATGTGTATAAACTAATAACTGGAGAGTCTATATAAGCCGTCGATGCGACATTAAACCCTAAAAACAAAACGCCTGGAACCAGTAAGTCATTAATAAATAGTAACAACAATACAAGACCAACTACACTGAGTTGAGGCACTTCACCTATGATGTTGCCATTCACAAGTTCTCCATTCGCAATGGCTCTGCTGCAATAGGATAATTTCAAATCTCATATATAGTCGAAACTAGTGCCCCTAATGACAAATGCAGACGTTGTAGACTGCATAATATGTCAAGAGGGATATTGCTGAGTGTGTGTTTTACGTTTATTTATCGCCGCTACCGGTTGCCCATATGAGCGACGCCTCCTGAAGAGATTAGTCATTTTAGATGTTGGAGGATAGTACATAATACAGACAGAAACCCATTCCAGAGTCTCCTCTGGTTCTTTTACGTGCACGGTGTAAAGCACCGACACGAGACCTCGGTTTAACGTCCCATCTGAAAGACTGTTAATTTTATTAGGGTCAGACGGGGGATCGAACCTGCGATCCCTGGAATACCAGTCCAGCGTGTTACCACTGTGCTACAGCTGATGTTGATGTATGATGCAGGTATATTCCTGTTCAAAATCATGACGGTTATTATGCAACTGTACTCATGATAAAACCATTATTACCCAAGTGCCTCGGTAAACAAATGAAATCACTGGACTACAGATCCGTCTGTGGATAATGCTGAAAGCACCCCGAGAGTTTAAATAGACTACATGGTCATCGTCTACTGATTC
>CM026400.1:41153401-41182544 GCA_014843695.1 Archivesica marissinica
CAGACCTAAAGTATAACTATCTCAGTACCATTGCAGACCTAAAGTATAACTATCTCACTACCATTGCATACCTAAAGTATAACTATCTCAGTACCATTGCATACCTAAAGTATAACGATCTCAGTACCATTGTGGCACCAGTGTATTCCAGCAGTGGGGAATCGTAAACCGACTGTAATTATCATAACTAGATGTTTATGGGGCTATGAGGGCTGCTGTAATCTCAATGTGTGTTGGGTTTTCATATCTCCGACTGTCGCTCACACAAGAACTCTATGTTTACCATTTCTACTACGGTTATGTGACGAGAATACCTTGATACACGTGCAATGTCGCATTACACTATATTACTGTGATCGACATACCACAATACAATAAAGTATTGTGTACCCATATACCTCCAGCATCCGACTGTAGACATTAACATTACAAAGGTATGTACTAAAATACGTTTAGTTAAGACTATTAAGTTTAAAATATGTTTACATAACTAAATGTGTACATAACTGATCTAAAGGCAACTATTCCACTATTACCAGAACATTGCTGCATTAAATTAGTATCCAAGGTGGTTCTAGTGACTTACACTCATGAGTATCTAAAGTGCATACTCGTCTAAAGAGATACATACATAATAGTTAACTACTATTGACTCAATAGTTGAATATATTGCTGGGACAGGGTCTCAAGCCACACAAGGCCGCCGGTCCGGACAACATCTCTACAAGACTCCTGAATCTTGCGGCTGCTGAACCTACGCCAGGACTCACAAAGTTTTTCCAACTATCCGTTGACAAGGGCCAAATACCATTCGACTGGAAACTGCCTTCGTCTCTCCTATCTTTAAGAAGGGCAACAGATCTACACCCTCTAACTACCGTCCTATCTCCTTAACCTCAGTTACCTGCAAACTTCTAGAACATGTCATCTTCAGCCGCATCATGTCCCACTTCGACTCCTTCAACATTCTCAATGACTACCAGCATGGATTTCGATAAAAACGACCATGTGACACTCAACTTATACTCACCATCAATGATTTAGCTAAAGGCCTAAACAGTAACCAGCAGATTGACGACATCCTTCTGAACTTCAGTAAAGCCTTTGATAAAGTTAGCCACAGCCGTCTACTACAGAAGCTCGACCACTACGGAGTTAGTGCAGTATCCACTCCTGGATAACAAATTTCCTACAATGTCGCACACAACAAGACAGTAGTTCTCGATGGTGCCAACTCCGACATCTCCCCCGTCACGTCTGGTGTCCCACAGGGCAGCGTCCTTGTGCCCCTCCTCTTTCTTACGTACATCAACGACCTACCATCTAGAGTCAAGTCAACTGTGTCCGCCTCTTCGCCGACGACTTTCTGATGTACAAAAAAATTACATGCCAGGAAGACGCCAGGCAGCTACAAGATGACCGTGGCCACCTTCAAGAATGGGATGGGAGTGGCAAATGGCATTTAACCCTGACAAATGCGAAGTAATCCATGTAACTAACAAACGGAAACCAGTCATCTCTACTTACAACATCCACAACACACCATTAAAACCTACTGACGCAGCCATATACCTCCATCACACCCGATCTCTCCTGGAAATCGCACATTGACAATATCACTAAGAAACCAAATGCCACCATGTCCTTTATCCGCAGAAACATCGGTGTTCAAGCCCACCTAATGCCAAAGCGACAGCTTACAAGACATATATCCGACCCATCGTATAGTACGCCTCAACTGTTTGGTCCCCCTACACCGAGACCCAAATCTACAAGCTGGAGATGATACAACATAGAGCAACCAGATTCGTCAAACATGACTATCAGCGAACAAGCTCCGTCACTACCATGCTCAAAGACCTCCAGTGGAACACTCTACAGCACAGACGAAACGTAGCCAGGGCCACTATGCTATATAAAATCAAGCATGAGCTCATCGACATCAACCCTGAACCACCACTCCGACAGTCTAGATATTCCAGGTATCACAATCAACAGTACACACATACATGTACCTCCTGTGTTAAGTCTACTTATCATCACAGCTTCTTTCCTGCCACCGTCACCATCTGGAACCGATTGCCTCAACATGCCGTGAACCAGTCCACCCCAGAGGGCTTCAAGACCACCATGGCTGGCATACATAACCTGTAAATGGCACACTCGTTTTTAAAAATTATACATAGACATACTTTTAAATGTACAAATCCACCTCAGCTGCGCATGCTTTTAATTTCTATCGCGAGTATACTCTAGCCAGAGTGATGCGATTACTGTCGCAAACTCTCCTTTTTCTTCTCGTAAGAATATGTCTAGGTTGCTACGGCTCTTACCAGGGTCTATCCTATTGTAGACTCGCTGGAGTTGTCTAGGGGGTTTCTTCGTTATTATATGTATTAATGATAACTCAACACAGTATTACATTTCTTCTATATAATATCTTGTTTAAATTGGCATCAGAAATATCCATATATATATAATCAGTGATCTATATATATATACATCGTATCATTAAAAGCTTATTTAACAATCCATTTGTGTGAGCCGACTATGCGCTTACACAGTATATTTAACATCCAATCTTTCTAATCCGTCATTACTCAATATCACTATAATCTAATCACTGTTTCTGATTAGATTAACTTTTAATCAACTTCTGGTATGGTTCGCCGAAACTCTATGATTCTTCTGTGGCTGAACAATTTAATTATTCGACAAATCTTTATAAGTTATATTTCTTATAATGTCAATAATATCTAAGTATCATAAATACAGTTTATATGTTCTATATACTAGATTGAGATCACGACCTTTCTCGCTCCTGGAGTTAGGCTCTAGTGTGTCTGATTTATGTTAATAAAATCCATTTCTTATATACATAATTGAATCAGTGTATATATGATATAACAATTCCTAAAACATCTGTTATTCCTAAACATCTGTTATGTTATCTAATATTACACCATCAAACCAGTTCGGTGCCTTTGTATTACATAACTGGACACCTGCAACCACGGCCTGTTATCTAATATTACACCATCAAACCAGTTCGGTGCCTTTGTATTACATAACTGGACACCTGCAACCACGGCCTTGATAAACTGAGATTAGGCCTAACATCTTAAGTCATTTCCCGCGCGAAGCGAGATTGATAATTTTAGGCGCGAAAATAATAGCAGACGATTATGCATAAAACAAATATATATATATTACATGGTAAACATTTGGCCATATATAGAAACAGTTTAATGTATTTATATAATACATTATTATTTATATATAACAATAAAAATATTTCGTGCAAATTGGGGTTTTGCACATTACTAACAGAGTTGTTATATGCTGTTGTCTGAAATGGGTGTCATGTACGCTCAAAATGCAGGAGCGGAGTAATAGGAACACTTTCGATCGAGTCTGTATATGTTTAGACCGTGAAGGTCATGTGTGGTTTTCAGTCTGTATATGTTTAGACCGTGAAGGCCATGAGTGGTTCTCAGTCTGTGTATGGTTAGACCATATGAGGTCATGAGTGGTTCTCAGTCTGTGTATAGTTGGACCATATGAGGTCATGAGTGGTTCTCAGTCTGTGTATAGTTAGACCATATGAGGTCATGAGTGGTTCTAAGTCTGTGTATAGTTAACCATACGAGGTCATGATTGGTACTGAGTCGTTGTATATTTAGACCATGAAGACCACCATGTGTACCGACGTCATATGGAAAGATAGACGTGTGTGTATATATTATACAAGGATAAGGGTAACTCTTGTCCTGTTTGTGGTACAACAATAGTATGATACAAGTTTATAATACGGGCTGATTTGGGTCTCTAGTACATGTAGGCCACAACGCATAGAGCTCCTAAGAAGCGCTGTGCGTTCGGCAAACACGCATAGCTCCCGAGAGCCCTATCGGTCGAAGGTACACATCAACTTTAAAATGTGTCTTTCAACCTGACGCATAGAGCTCCCCACTTCCGATAATTAAGATGTTGAGATGACTTGTACGTGCACTTGTAGATACAAATGCACGTACGCGTTGTAGGTATTAACACCTAACACCTATTCACACCTACATGCCCTCGCATGGCGTTAGTATCACGACCGAGCAAAGTGAATAAAACGTGGTGGTAACGCCGAGTACTTGATACGGACGCAAACGAACTTCCTTGAACGCCAAGCCGCCACGTTTGTCTTGGACTATTCAAACCAAACGTCGCGCTTCCGCGTTCTGACCAGAACGGGATAAGAACTAGTTCTGAACTCCGCACGAACTTTACTGGAAATACCTTCACGTAGTAACAACTGCAAGAACGTGAATGCATGAGGATTGCTCGTCTCCCATTACTGCGTCTGCCTCCGAGTTGTCTGTACGGCAATGCCGTTCGAGTACATGGCTGGAACATGGGTTCTGCACGTCATCTCGATGGGGTGAACATTTGAACTAAGGTTCGTGAAAATCCTTCAAGAGGTTTAGGAGATATGGACCGGGCACGATGGGATGGGCGGACGGAATGACGGATGGACATCGACCAATCCTATTGTCCCCATTACCGGGTCTTCGACCAGTAGGGGCCTAACAAGCCTTTAATAAAGTGAAAATGGGACATAATTCAGTAAGTACAAAACAGAGAGTTATGGTTCTTGCGCTCAACACTCCGCCTCATTGCCCTCTCTCACTGCTTCAAGTTTCTTTTATTACCTTCAATACTTTTCGAGTTATGCTCCGGACAAGCACATACTAAGGTAGGTGAAAAGGGGAGATAATTCAGTAGGTACATCACAGCGATTTATTGTTCTCGCGCTCTATACACCGCCTCATTTCCCTCTATCACCGTTTCAAGTTTCATTAGATTTCATTCAATACTTTACGAGTTATGCTACAGCAAGCATTTAATAAAGTGAATAGGGAGATAATTCATCAATGACAACACAGAGAGTTATGGTTCTTGCGCTATGCTCTCCATCTCATTGCCATCCATCACAGATTCAAGTTTCATTTGATTTCCTTCTATGCTTTTCGAGTTATGCTCCGGACAAGAAGTACCCGGACGAACGAACGGACGGACGAACAAACGGACGGACGGACAGACAGACAAAGTGGCAACTATATGCTCTCCCTTTGGGGAGCATAAAAATAGTCAGTAGTTTAATATGTTTTAGTAGTTGACAATAGAGGAGCTCAATGCGGGACGATAGGGCATATTGACGCATTGAAGCTCTATCGGACAAAACAGAGAGTTATGGTTCTTGCGCTCAGCACTCCGCCTCATTGCCCTCTCTCACTGCTTCAAGTTTCTTTTTATTACCTTCAATACTTTTCGAGTTATGCTCCGGACAAGCACATACTAAGGTAGGTGAAAAGGGGAGATAATTCAGTAGGTACATCACAGCGATTTATTGTTCTCGCGCTCTATACACCGCCTCATTTTCCTCTATCACCGTTTCAAGTTTCATTAGATTTCATTCAATACTTTACGAGTTATGCTACAGCAAGCATTTAATAAAGTGAAAAGGGAGATAATTCATCAATGACAACACAGAGAATTATGGTTCTTGCGCTATGCTCTCCATCTCATTGCCATCCATCACAGATTCAAGTTTCATTTGATTTCCTTCTATGCTTTTCGAGTTATGCTCCGGACAAGAAGTACCCGGACGAACGAACGGACGGACGAACAAACGGACGGATGGACAGACAGACAAAGTGGCAACTATATGCTCTCCCTTTGGGGAGCATAAAAATAGTCAGTAGTTTAATATGTTTTAGTAGTTGACAACAGAGGAGCTCAATGCGGGACGATAGGGCATATTGACGCATTGATGCTCTATCGGACAGGAGCTCTTATGCGGTTCATTAACGACGCATAGAGCTCTATGGGTTAGGAGCTCTATGCGGCGTAACACTGCTGGAATACACTACTCGTACATTCCCCACTGCTCACTGCCAGAAAGGCAAGTACGGAAAAAGATAGAATTTTTTTTAATTTTTTTTTTTCTTTTCCGAAAATTTTCATTTGCACATCATACACTACTAGAATACACCACTCACTGCTGGATTACACTACCCACTGCTGGAATACACTACTCGTACATTCCCCCACTGCTCACTGCCAGAAAAGCAGAAAATGATATAAAAAATATTTTTATTATTTTTATTATTTTATTCAAAAATTTACATTTGCACATCATACACTACTAGAATACACCACTCACTGCTGGATTACACTACCCACTGCTGGAATACACTACTCGTACATTCCCGACTGCTCACTGCCAGAAAAGCAGAAAAAGATATAAAAAATATTTTTATTATTTTTATTATTTTATTCAAAAATTTACATTTGCACATCATACACTGCTAGAATACACCACTCACTGCTGGATTACACTACCCACTGCTGGAATACACTACTCGTACATTCCCCACTGCTCACTGCTAGAAACACAGCAAGTACGGAAAAAGATAAAAAATATTTTTATTATTTTTATTATTTTATTCAAAAATTTACATTTGCACATCATACACTACTAGAATACACCACTCACTGCTGGATTACACTACCCACTGCTGGAATACACTACTCGTACATTCCCCACTGCTCACTGCTGGTACGCAGCAAGTACGGAAAAAGATAAAAAATATTTTTATTATTTTATTCAAACATTTACATTTGCACATCATACACTGCTAGAATACACCACTCACTGCTGGAATACACTACTCGTACAGTCCCCACTGCTCACTGCTAGTACGCAGCAAGAACGGAAAAAGATAAAAAATATTTTTATTATTTTATTCAAACATTTACATTTGCACATCATACACTGCTAGAATACACCACTCACTGCTGGATTACACTACCCACTGCTGGAATACACTACTCGTACATTCCCCACTGCTCACTGCCAGAAAAGCAGAAAAAGATATAAAATCTATTTTTATTATTGTTATTATTTTATTCAAAAATTTACATTTGCACATCATACACTACTACAATACGCCACTCACTGCTGGATTACACTACCCACTGCTGGAATACACTACTCGTACATTCCCCACTGCTAGAAACACAGCAAGTACGGAAAAAGATAAAAAATATATTTATTATTTTTATTATTTTATTCAAAAATTTACATTTGCACATCATATACTACTAGAATACACCACTCACTGCTGGAATACACTACTCGTACATTCCCGACTGCTCACTGCCAGAAAAGCAGAAAAAGATATAAGAAATATTTTTATTATTTTTATTATTTTATTCAAAAATTTACATTTGCACATCATACACTACTAGAATACACCACTCACTGCTGGATTACACTACCCACTGCTGGAATACACTACTCGTACATTCCCCACTGCTCACTGCCAGAAAAGCAAGTACGGAAAATGATAGAATTTTTTTAATTTTTTTAATTTGTTTTCGAAAATTTGCATTTGCACATCATACACACTAGAATACACCACTCACTGCTGGATTACACTACCCACTGCTGGATTACACTACTCACTGCTCACTGCTAGCAGTACAGCAGTACACTGCTCACTGCCAGCAGTACAGCAGTACACTGCTCACTGCCAGCCGTACAGCAGTACACTGGCAGTACACTGTTCACTGCTAACTTCACCCACATCAAAAATACCCCCACAATACCAATTACACTGCAGCAGAAAACTATTTGTATCAAGCAATTCAATTGTAGTTTCACAATGATACTTTAATACGTCTTACGCCCCCCCCCCCATTCCCGCCCACTAGCGTAAGTAGGAGGGTTATTACACCTGGTGTAAGTAAGAGGGTCATGCATCTATCTGGAGTAAGTAGGAGGGTTATTACACTTGGTGTAAGTAAGAGGGACATGCGTCTATCTGGGGTAAGTAGGAGGGTTATTACACTTGGTGTAAGTAAGATGGTCATGCCTCTATCTGGCGTAAGTAGGAGGGTTATTACAACTGGTGTAAGTAGGAGGGTTATTACACCTGGTGGAAGTAGGGGGTTATTACACCTGGTGTAAGTAGGAGGGTTATTACACCATGTGTAAGTAGGAGGGTTATTACAATTGGTGTAAGTAGGAGTGTTATTACACCTGGTGTAAGTAAGAGGGCAATACGTCTATCTGGTGTAAGTAGGAGAGTTATTACATCTGGTGTAAGTAGGAGGGTTATTACACATGGTGTAAGTAGGAGGGTTATTACACCTGGTGTAAGTAAGAGGGTCATGCGTCTATCTGGTGTAAGTAGGAGGGTTATTACACCTGGTGTAAGTAAGAGGGTCATGCGTCTATCTGGTGTAAGTAGGAGGGTTATTACACTTGGTGTAAGTAAGAGGGACATGCGTCTATCTGGGGTAAGTAGGAGGGTTATTACACTTGGTGTAAGTAAGAGGGTCATGCGTCTATCTGGCGTAAGTAGGAGGGTAATTACAACTGGTGTAAGTAGGAGGGTTATTACACCTGGTGGAAGTAGGGGGTTAATACACCTGGTGTAAGTAGGAGGGTTATTACACCTGGTGTAAGTATGAGGGTTATTACACCTGGTGGAAGTAGGGGATTGTTGCACCTGGTGTAAGTAGGAGGGTTATTACACTTGGTGTAAGTAGGATGGTTATTACACCTGGTGTATGTAGGAGGGGTATTACACCTGGTGGCAGTAGGAGGATTATTACACATGGTGTACGTATGAAGGTTATTGCACCTGGTGTAAGTAGGAGGGTTATTACACCTGGTGTAAGTATGAAGGTTATTACACCTGGTGTAAGTAAGAGGGTCATGCGTCTATCTGGTGTAAGTAGGAGGGTTATTACACCTGGTGTAAGTATGAAGGTTATTACACCTGGTGTAAGTATGAAGGTTATTACACCTGGTGTAAGTAGTAGGGTTATTACACCTGGTGTAAATAGGAGGGTTACTACACATGGTGTACGTATGAAGGTTATTACACCTGGTGTAAGTATGAAGGTTATTACACCTGGTGTAAGTAGGAGGATTATTACACATGGTGTACGTATGAAGGTTATTACACCTGGTGTAAGTAGGAGGGTTATTACACCTGGTGTAAGTATGAAGGTTATTACACCTAGTGTAAGTAAGAGGGTCATGCGTCTATCTGGTGTAAGTAGGAGGGTTATTACACCTGGTGTAAGTAAGAGGGTCATGCATCTATCTGGCGTAAGTAGGAGGGTTATTACACTTGGTGTAAGTAAGAGGGACATGCGTCTATCTGGGGTAAGTAGGAGGGTTATTACACTTGGTGTAAGTAAGAGGGTCATGCGTCTATCTGGCGTAAGTAGGAGGGTTATTACAACTGGTGTAAGTAGGAGGGTTATTACACCTGGTGTAAGTAGGAGGGTGATTACAACTGGTGTAAGTAAGAGGGTTATTACACCTGGTGTATGTAGGAGGGGTATTAAACCTGGTGTATGTAGGAGGGGTATTACAAATGGTGGAAGTAGGAGGGTTATTACAACTGGTGTAAGTAGGAGGATTATTACACCTGGTGTAAGTAAGAGGGTTATTACACCTGGTGTATGTAGGAGGGGTATTACACCTGGTGTATGTAGGAGGGGTATTACAAATGGTGGAAGTAGGAGGGTTATTACCCCTGGTGTAAGTAAGAGGGTCATGGTCTATCTGGTGTAAGTATGAGGGTTATTACACGTGGTGGAAGTAGGAGGGTTATTACACCTGGTGTAAGTAAGAGGGTCATGCGTCTATCTTGTGTAAGTAGGAGGGCTGTTCCACCTTGTGTAAGTAAGAGGGTCATGCGTCTATCTGGTGTAAGTAAGAGGGTCATGCGTCTATCTGGTGTAAGTAGGAGGGTTGTTCCACCTTGTGTAAGTAAGAGGGTCGTGGTTTTGGTGTGTGGGGTGGTTTTGGGTGTGGGGGTGTTTTGTGTGTGGGGTATGCGTCTATCTGGCGTAAGTAGGAAGACTCTTCCACCTTGTGTAAGTAAGAGGGTCATGCGTCTATCTGGTGTAAGTATGAGGGTCATGCGTCTATCTGGCGTAAGTAGGAGGGTTATTACGCCTGGTGTAATTAGGAGGGTTAGTACACCTTGTGTAAGTAAGAGGGTCATGCGTCTATCTGGTGTAAGTATGAGGGTTATTACACCTGGTGTAAGTAGGAGGGTTATTACACCTGGTGTAAGTAGGAGGGTTATTACGCCTGGTGTAAGTAGGAGGGTTATTACACCTGGTGTAAGTAGGAGGGTTATTACGCCTGGTGTAAGTAAGAGGGTCATGCGTCTATCTGGTGTAAGTATGAGGGTTATTACACCTGGTGTAAGTAGGAGGGTCATGCGTCTATCTGGTGTAAGTATGAGGGTTATTACACCTGGTGTAAGTAGGAGGGTTATTACACCTGGTGTAAGTAGGAGGGTTATTACACCTGGTGTAAGTAGGAGGGTCATGCGTCTATCTGGTGTAAGTAGGATGGTTATTACACCTGGTGTAAGTAAGAGGGTCATGCGTCTATCTGGTGTAAGTAGGAGGGTTATTACACCTGGTGTAAGTAAGAGGGTCATGCGTCTATCTGGTGTATAAATCCAGTTCGATGGCGAAACAAGTTGTTGCAGCTTTAGACTAGTAGCTCTCGAGATCTCATTCCCGATGATAGCCATCGATTTATGGACCTAATTCAAGATGTGTCCCCGCTCTCGAGAACTAAGTCCCGATGGCATCGCTATTGGAGAGAGGACGGACACTGTAGAGTTAAGTCGCTTGAGAGGACGGACACTGTAGAGTTAAGTCGCTTGAGAGGACGGACACTGTAGAGTTAAGTCGCTTGAGAGGAAGGACACTGTAGAGTTAAGTCGCTTGAGAGGACGGACACTGTAGAGTTAAGTCGCTTGAGAGGACGGACACTGTAGAGTTAAGTCGCTTGAGAGGACGGACATTGTAGATTTAAGTCGCTTGACTAAGGATACAACCACCGTTGGTCATGGCGGGATTCGAGCTCACAATATCTCGATTATGAGGCGCACACCGTATCCACTCAGCACGGGCGATTCACCGTAAGTTAATTGTAAACATTCGAAGAATCAACTCACACATAATATCATTACGGCACGGATAAGAAGTAGACGACATTTAATTGAATCAAATATTTGGTTGTTAAAAATAAAAATAGACTAGATAAAATGAAGCAAATTGTAAACACAACGATAAATAATAAAACCATCTGTTCTAAATAGACCCCACAGGAGGTCGTTTCAAACGCACACTTTTCATTAAAGTTGATCCTCTATCTGTTTCATTGCAGCGACGACCATATCAAATTCCAACGTTTAATTGACAAAGGTGTACAAATAAAATGAAGTTTGTCTTCTCCTATGCGAGAACACCGTCTTACACCAAAGTCGTACGAAATCGTATAACACCACATTACAAAGCTAGATTATTCGTTATCAAATATTGTATATCTCCGCGTAAAGCTAAATAAAGGCGAATGGCCGATAAGGAACCCCCTCTCCCCGTTAGCTCTCCGTGAATAGTGTTAAGTTATTATAAGACGTATCGTTCATTAAACATTGTCCCTGTGATTGTTCCATGTCAATATTTGATTGCGGTAGTGCTTTCGCTTCAGGTGCGGCAGGCGGCACGGAGAGCTCGCCCAGTTGTAGCCGTTACGATTGTGTCCTTATGCATTTAAATTCTACATTGCCGATTCGCTAATCCTTGTAGCGATGTGATGGTTTCCATCACGAATCACAGGGATTCGGCACGTTTGGGGGTACTAGTATATATATTTAAGTACAGGGATTCTACTCTGTGGGATGTCAGATTTCGCATCGATCAGTAAAATGGCCCTATCTGAAACAATTTTGAACAAATCTGTCCAAATATAACGCCTATCCCGAGTCTTTATATTGTTCTTCAAATAAAACACAACTTTGAGCTGCATGCATGTATACTTTGCAAACAATTGCCACAGACATTGGCCATAGCAGGTCACATTTCCATACTAGGACATTGGTTCTGTCAGCAACAACAAAAATCATCGACGGGAGAGTTTTAACAGTGAATAACATTATCAATAAAATGTGTTTCCACTAACGTGTAGGTTTATTCGGCAAAATTGTACGTCAAAAAGAGATTTCGTAGAATTTTTCAATTTGTTTTGAAAAATTCTCAAGCGGCGCAGTTCGCGTTGAAACGAGCGTTCTGATTGGATTATTAGAATGTAACTAGATGTTTGTTTGTTTTATGAAGAATAATCATATATACCAAGCAGTGATAGAAAGCGGTAGAATAATGCTTATATACCAAGCAGTGATAGAAAGCGGTAGAATAATGCTTATATACCAAGCAGTGATAGAAAGCATTGGAATAATGCTTATATACCAGTAGTTTCATAGTGCATAGTATTATAATACCACTAAGTGTATACATAGCTATCAATTCCACGATGTATGTTAACCATTCTGTGACAGGGTGCATGTTATTATAATAATATACTATTTATCAACCGATGATACAGCTATTTTCCTAAAGCAAATATGTACACATTATTAGTATACATTAAATACGTATTTATAGTTCATATATTAAGTAAATAAAATTAAGTCAGATGATCACATTAAACCGGAAGTGATTTGTATCACTCTAGTGTACACGATTAGTGAACAATAAATGCATTATGCTGCATTTATGACATCGTGACAATGTGACGTCTCGTGACAGGTAATTGTTCCTATTAAATTATGTTATCTTGGGTTGAGCACATTTATTAAGGATTTTGAGAGATTATTTTGCACATGGTTCATAACGTTACCCCACGCGTGGCTCCTGGTCGCAGTACAATCACGGGGATGATAGAGAGGTGAGTCCAGGTCAACCGCTCCACATCAAATTAAACAATGTTCAACACTGGAGGTCGTGTAAACTAGATTTAAATATTTGAGTGACAATCCAGGTCGCATGCCGAAACATTTGGTTTTGCATAATACAGGTAGGTGCGGAGATGCGTATCTACAGGTATGTGCTATAACTGGCGGAGTTACGTATCTACAGGTATGTGATATAACTGGCGGAGATACGTATCTACAGGTATGTGCTATAACTGGCGGAGATACGTAGCTACATGTATGTGCTATAACTGGCGGAGATGCGTATATACAGGTATGTGCTATAACTGGCGGAGATGCGTAGCTACATGTATGTGCTATAACTGGCGGAGATACGTATCTACAGGTATGTGCTATAACTGGCGGAGATACGTATCTACAGGTATGTGTTATAACTGGCGGAGATACGTATCTACAGGTGTGTGCTATAACTGGCGGAGATACGTATCTACAGGTATGTGTTATAACTGGCGGAGATACGTAGCTACATGTATGTGCTATAACTGGCGGAGATGAGTATATACAGGTATGTGCTATAACTGGTGGAGATGCGTATATACAGGTATGTGCTATAACTGGTGGAGATGCGTATATACAGGTATGTGCTATAACTGGTGGAGATGCGTATATACAGGTATGTGCTATAACTGGCGGAGATGCGTATATACAGGTATGTGCTATAACTGGTGGAGATGCGTATCTACAGGTATGTGCTATAACTGGCGGGGATGCGTATCTACAGGTATGTGCTATAACTGGCGGGGATGCGTATATACAGGTATGCGCTATAACTGGCGGAGATGCGTAGCTACATGTATGTGCTATAACTGGCGGAGATACGTATCTACAGGTATGTGCTATAACTGGCGGAGATACGTAGCTACATGTATGTGCTATAACTGGCGGGGATGCGTATCTACAGGTATGTGCTATAACTGGCGGAGATACGTAGCTACAGGTATGTACTATAACTGGCGGAGATACGTATCTACAGGTATGTGCTATAACTGGCGGAGATACGTAGCTACATGTATGTGCTATAACTGGCGGGGATGCGTATATACAGGTATGTGCTATAACTGGCGGAGATGCGTATATACAGGTATGTGCTATAACTGGTGGAGATGCGTATCTACAGGTATGTGCTATAACTGGCGGGGATGCGTATCTACAGGTATGTGCTATAACTGGCGGGGATGCGTATATACAGGTATGCGCTATAACTGGCGGAGATGCGTAGCTACATGTATGTGCTATAACTGGCGGAGATACGTATCTACAGGTATGTGCTATAACTGGCGGAGATACGTAGCTACATGTATGTGCTATAACTGGCGGGGATGCGTATCTACAGGTATGTGCTATAACTGGCGGAGATACGTATCTACAGGTATGTGCTATAACTGGCGGAGATACGTAGCTACAGGTATGTGCTATAACTGGCGGAGTTACGTATCTAGTGGTATGTGCTATAACTGGCGGAGATACGTAGCTACATGTATGTGCTATAACTGGCGGAGATGCGTATATACAGGTATGTGCTATAACTGGTGGAGATGCGTATATACAGGTATGCGCTATAACTGGCGGAGACACGTATCTACAGGTATGTGCTATAACTGGCGGAGATACGTAGCTACATGTATGTGCTATAACTGGCGGGGATGCGTATCTACAGGTATGTGCTATAACTGGCGGAGATACGTAGCTACAGGTATGTGCTATAACTTGCGGAGATACGTATCTACAGGTATGTGCTATAACTGGCGGAGATACGTAGCTACATGTATGTGCTATAACTGGCGGAGATGCGTATATACAGGTATGTGCTATAACTGGTGGAGATGCGTATATACAGATATGCGCTATAACTGGCGGAGATGCGTAGCTACAGGTATGTGCTATAACTGGCGAGATGCGTAGCTACAGGTATGTGCTATAACTGGCGGCGATACGTAGCTACATGTATGTGCTATAACTGGCGGAGATGCGTAGCTACAGGTATGTGCTATAACTGGCGGCGATACGTAGCTACAGGTATGTGCTATAACTGGCGGCGATACGTAGCTACAGGTATGTGCTATAACTGGCGGAGATACGTAGCTACAGGTATGTGCTATAACTGGCGGCGGTACGTAGCTACAGGTATGTGCTATAACTGGCGGAGATACGTATCTACAGGTATGTGCTATAACTGGCGGAGGTACGTAGCTACAGGTGTGTGCTATAACTGGCGGAGATACGTATCTACATGTATGTGCTATAACTGGCGGAGATACGTAGCTACATGTATGTGCTATAACTGGCGGAGATACGTATCTACAGGTGTGTGCTATAACTGGCGGAGATACGTAGATACATGTATGTGCTATAACTGGCGGGGATACGTATCTACAGGTATGTGCTATAACTGGCGGCGGTACGTAGCTACATGTATGTGATATAACTGGCGGAGATGCGTAGCTACAGGTATGTGCTATAACTGGCGGAGATACATAGCTACAGGTATGTGCTATAACTGGCGGAGATACGTATCTACAGGTATGTGCTATAACTGGCGGAGATACGTAACTACATGTATGTGCTATAACTGGCGGAGATGCGTATATACAGGTATGTGCTATAACTGGTGGAGATGCGTATATACATGTATGCGCTATAACTGGCGGAGATGCGTAGCTACAGGTATGTGCTATAACTGGCGAGATGCGTAGCTACAGGTATGTGCTATAACTGGCGGAGATACGTAGCTACAGGTATGTGCTATAACTGGCGGCGATACGTAGCTACAGGTATGTGCTATAACTGGCGGCGATACGTAGCTACATGTATGTGCTATAACTGGCGGAGATGCGTAGCTACAGGTATGTGCTATAACTGGCGGCGATACGTAGCTACAGGTATGTGCTATAACTGGCGGCGATACGTAGCTACAGGTATGTGCTATAACTGGCGGAGATACGTAGCTACAGGTATGTGCTATAACTGGCGGCGGTACGTAGCTACAGGTATGTGCTATAACTGGCGGAGATACGTATCTACAGGTATGTGCTATAACTGGCGGAGATACGTAGCTACAGGTATGTGCTATAACTGGCGGAGATACGTATCTACATGTATGTGCTATAACTGGCGGAGATACGTAGCTACATGTATGTGCTATAACTGGCGGAGATACGTATCTACAGGTGTGTGCTATAACTGGCGGAGATACGTAGATACATGTATGTGCTATAACTGGCGGGGATACGTATCTACAGGTATGTGCTATAACTGGCGGCGGTACGTAGCTACATGTATGTGATATAACTGGCGGAGATGCGTAGCTACAGGTATGTGCTATAACTGGCGGAGATACGTAGCTACATGTATGTGCTATAACTGGCGGGGATGCGTATCTACAGGTATGTGCTATAACTGGCGGAGGTACATAGCTACAGGTATGTGCTATAACTGGCGGAGATACGTATCTACAGGTATGTGCTATAACTGGCGGAGATACGTAGCTACATGTATGTGCTATAACTGGCGGAGATGCGTATATACAGGTATGTGCTATAACTGGTGGAGATGCGTATATACATGTATGCGCTATAACTGGCGGAGATGCGTAGCTACAGGTATGTGCTATAACTGGCGAGATGCGTAGCTACAGGTATGTGCTATAACTGGCGGAGATACGTAGCTACAGGTATGTGCTATAACTGGTGGCGATACGTAGCTACAGGTATGTGCTATAACTGGCGGAGATACGTAGCTACATGTGTGTGCTATAACTGGGGGAGATGCGTATATACAGGTATGTGCTATAACTGGTGGAGATGCGTATATACAGGTATGTGCTATAACTGGTGGAGATGCGTATATACAGGTATGTGCTATAACTGGTGGAGATGCGTATATACAGGTATGCTCTATAACTGGTGGAGATGCGTATCTACAGGTATGTGCTATAACTGGCGGAGATACGTAGCTACAGGTATGTGCTATAAATGGCGGAGATACGTAGCTACAGGTATGTGCTATAACTGGTGGAGATGCGTATCTACAGGTATGTGCTATAACTGGCGGAGATACGTAGCTACAGGTATGTGCTATAACTGGCGGAGATACGTAGCTACAGGTATGTGCTATAACTGGCGGAGATGCGTATCTACAGGTATGTGCTATAACTGGCGCAGATACGTAGCTACAGGTATGTGCTATAACTGGCGGAGATACGTAGCTACAGGTATGTGCTATAACTGGCGGAGATACGTAGCTACAGGTATGTGCTATAACTGGCGGAGATACGTAGCTAGATGTATGTGCTATAACTGGCGGAGGTACGTAGCTACAGGTATGTGCTATAACTGGCGGAGATACGTATCTACATGTATGTGCTATAAATGGCGGAGATACGTAGCTACATGTAAAAATTGAAAAGATATTTAAGATTCACCCTCTTTCATGCCAAATATTAGTATGCATAAGAGGTATAATTAAAGACTAGAATTGTAATATATAAGTTGAGTGTAAAATTGATGTTTATGTACAAGAACACGTTTTTGAGCGGACAGCGCTTTTAATCTAGATTATTTGAACGCTCATTAACAATATTAATTATGATCTACGCTGGGAAATGCTTTACGGAGACGCTTGATTACTATAGAAATAAGAGAAGGAATATGTTCTAATCTTTTTACTACGATCCATGGAACAATGTTCTATAGCTCATGACCAGACATGGAAAATGATACAACTAACTCTACACTATTTGAATGTAAATGTTCGTCTAAAACTGATGCTATCACCATAACAATTCACCATGAAAACACGTATCTGTGTATTAAATCTTCGTTAGAATCGCAATTTGTGTTTTAACAAAATAAGAATGGTAACGGCATAGAGGCAACTTTCTCAGAATGTGAAGAAAAGGCGGTAGTAACACTGTATTATAATAAAACATTATTCATACAGGGCAAAGGGTGCAACATCTGGAAATCCAAAACATTTGACCCAATAGTGGCTAGTCTTGATATTGAAACTGACTTGTGCAGTAATGAAAAGGGTCAGTCTCCATCTCATCAGAGTAAACGTCAGCAGGAATCTAGTTCAAGGAGTCCTTTATCTTATCTAAGCCAGCTAGTAAATAGTCTCCGCAGCCCTGGAAAGAGAACACCTACTAAGCTTTCAAATTCTGTTAGAAATTCTTCTGATAAGGTGTCGCACAATATAACGCCTGTGAAAATGAAGGAAAACAGTTCTACAAATTCTGTTCAGCAAAGTGATAATGATGAATCACCACTTAAACTATCTCTTGAATTTGACTTACCTAATACTCACTGTGAAGAAACTTCTGTCAAGCAAATACCAAGTGTACACAAACAAACTCTTGAACTTGTCTTGCCTGTTATGGACTGTGAAGAAACTTCTGTCAAGCAAATTACACATGCTAAACAGTCCACTAATACCCAAACTCGTGGAAAGAAAGTACATAAGGCAATTAACTTACTAAAGGAACAACCTGCTGGCAAAGCCACTAACAAAATAGAAACGACTGAACCGCATGCTTCAAGTTTCAAGAATAGTCTCAAAAAAGGGTCTGAAAAGAATGAAGAAGAGATTAAATCTCAGGTTTCAAACTTGAAGAATAGTCAATTACAGACGGAAAAGAATGATAAGAAAGAGGTAGAGATTTCACGCCTTAAAGTTGATCTAAAAAATCATGTGGGTAACAATGAAAAATCATCAAAAGAAATAAACAGCCTTAAACAGGAACTATCGTCAATTTCAGCCAAGTATCTTGTAACTCAGGAGGAAAATTGTAAACTGAAAAGGAAAATTGAGCAGATTTCAAAAGAAAAGTCTGATCTTGTGACAAAGTTAATAAGAGACCAAATAAGCTCTGAAAGCATTGATAGTCAAATTCAAAATGCCACTGTAAGTGTAGAGATGAAAATTGAGGCTGAAATGAAAAGTTTGAAAGAATCGATGTTTAAGGAACTATCTGACATCAGAATTCAACTTAATAAAGTTAAGCCTACAGAGGAGAAAACTACTACACATACAAGTAAAGCGGCACTTGTCAGCCTGAATAACATAACTAATGAACCTGTAAATAACAACCGCAATAATGAAGGCAATAAAGAACCTGTAAATACTTACAGGAGCCAATCACACAAAGACAGACAAGCATCGGCTCTCACTGTATCAAATACAGAGCAAACTAATCCAGGACGGTACACAGCTTTCATCAGCCTTAATAACAGAACTAATGAACCTGTAAATAACAACTGCAATAGTGAACCTGTAAATACTTACAGGAGCCAATCACACAAGGACAGACAAGCATCGGCTCCCACTGTATCAAATACAGAGCAAACTAATCCAGGACGGTACACAGCTTTCATTGCTGGAGACTCAATTACAAGGATTTTAAGTTCAGGCAAAATGAGCGATGCCAGACTAAAGGTAAAGTTTAAAAGTCATCCTGGAGGAGGTGTTGAATCAGTTGGGAATACTTTCATCAGAATGG
This sequence comes from Archivesica marissinica, assembly GCA_014843695.1. Classification (NCBI taxonomy): domain Eukaryota; kingdom Metazoa; phylum Mollusca; class Bivalvia; order Venerida; family Vesicomyidae; genus Archivesica; species Archivesica marissinica. The sequence goes on from CM026400.1 coordinate 41,172,770, forward strand.
AAGGGGTTGATGAAAACTTCATTAGACAAGCAGAAGCCATAACACTGCATGTAGGTACAAATGATGTGTCGAATGCATTGAGTTCAGAAGAGATTGCATCAAAAATGGTAAACACAATAGCAACAGTTCAAACAGTAAATTCGAGTGCTAAAATAGTTGTGTCAAGCATACTGCCAAGAAAATCTGATAAAGTGGTCAACATAATCATCAAGAAAACAAATGACACCTTATCAAGAATGTGCATAAGTAAAGGATATCATTACATGAATAATGATCAACACTTCATCAAAAATGATGCACCAGATGCTTCACTTTATTATGATAACATTCACCTGAACAAACGTGGTGGTAGACTACTTGGAACTTTCATGAGGGACACTCTGAACACTGTCTTAGAAATACAGGATAAAAACTCTACATCTGACACATATACTGAGTTTGTCAATGCTAACAATCAGAGATCAGTGGGTAATTTCCGGAATGGGAGGTTTTCAGGGAGGGGTTTCGAACGTCCGTATCAGAGCAGGAACGGAATGAGGAGTTTCGATCGTCATTACCAGAACAGGAACGTGATGTCCATCCCAGGTCCAAACTGGATGCGGTCGCAGAACAACAGTTTCTGGAACTAGATGACTTTAATAGATGTCACTACTGTGACACAATATTTCAGAAATCATTAAACGCAAACATTTCAGTTAATTCAACTTGTTCAGATTGTTCCATTGCTGAATTAAATATTTCTTGTTTATATCGTGAGGCCCATTCCTTTTTTAATTGCGCTTACGAAACTTGTAAATGTACCAGTAATTTAGCCTCAAGCACTGATATATGTTCAGCTGATAGTAGTGAATGTAATAGTAATTATAATGATAGTAGTTTTTGTGAAATATGTTCTGTATGTTTGTTAAACAGAAACACATGCAACTGCATTTCATGCTATGTGCTAGATACAGATAGTTCTACAGTACAAAATGTAACTAATGACACTGAATTTCTGATCAATGATACTGATTTAATAAGTACTACCTGGTTTAAAAAAACGGGTCTTCACATTGTTCACCTTAATATACATTTTATTTACCCAAAGTTAGATGAAATTAAGTTGATAATGTCTGATCAAAATAATATTGACTTGTTTTGTATTTGTGAAACGTTTTTGGATACCACAGTTAGTGATCATGAACTTGTTATTGATGGTTATACTATGTTTCGAAAAGACAGAAATACGTTTGGTGGAGGTTTACTTATCTATGTTAAAGACTACTTAAGCTGTACTCATAGGGTAGACCTGGAACACTCTAATTTAGAAGCTATTTGGCTTGAGGTCAAATTTAAACACTCTAAACCATTATTTGTGTGCTATACCTACAGGCCACCATCATCCAAAGTTGAATGGCTTACACATTTCTCTAACAGTCTCGATAAGTCATACTCAGAATCTAAGGAATGCATCATACTAGGTGACTTCAACTTCGATTTGCTCAAGCAAGACCATAATTCAAACACATGGATTAGCCTTCTTGATTCTGTTGATTTCACTCAGTTGTTTTGTCAACCTACACGAGTAACTCAAACCACGTCAACACTGATTGATCATGCTTTTACAAATACACCCAATAATATATCAGAGGTTACAGTCCAAAGTTATTCCATTAGTGATCATTACCCAGTTTGCATCACCAGGAAAACTAATGGCCATAGCAAAATCACTTCGATTCATAAATGTATTCAGTATAGATCATTGAAAAATTTCAATGAAGCTGAGTTCTTGCTTGAACTTTCCATCCAGCCTTGGTCACTTGTAGACATTTTTGGTGATCCGGACGACTCATATGATGTATTCATTGATATGTTCGCTATTGTTCTCAACAATCACGCACCTATCAGAAATAGAAGAGTCAAAAGGACGTCACAACCAAACTGGATAAATTCAGATATTTTAGAAGCTATAAAACATAGAAATCATTTTCACAAGAAACAAATATCAGATAAGTTTAAAATATGGAGACAAAAAGTCAAATCACTTATATTTACCTCAAAGCATAATTACTACACCACACATATTAACTCGAATAAACACAATCCGAAACAATTATGGAGCAGCCTAAATGAATTATCAGGACTGAACAATAAATCTCAAACACAGTACCTACATGATGAAAATGGATGTAAAATATTAAATGCTAACTATACGGCCAATATTTTTAATGAACATTTCTGTAATATTCATAGGCAGTTTCAGTCTGATAACCCACCACCCCACTACTCTAACTTTGCACTTGAAACTACTAACAACACTTGTCACAAAATGACTCTTGTATTAATGAACACATTATTATAACCCTAAATCGGGGCCTCATTTTCCCATTTTATAGAAGGGGTTTTCCAATAAAGGTAAACACATCTTCAAAGATCCAGGTATAAGGGGAGGTATAGTGATCTAAGAGGATCCAATCTTCTTGGATGTTATAGGGGAACTATTTAAAGCGTTTCCTGGATAATATCGGACAGAGATAACATAATAAGGTTTATTTCTGTGTAACCGATTGTAATAAATCCATATACCAGGGCCTCTATAAACTAGTTTATTTTACATATCACATGATAACGGTAGCACAGGGATTTAGTGAATTGTGAGATTAGCATGGGCTGAACAACTATTTAACACAGTAAGAGACCTGACATATAACCATTCACTTCAAACGAGACAACACGAACTGACCGTGAGTGGAGCAAACGTTGTGAGAATTTGGTCAGAGCGAAATGCAGATTTGATCACCCGCACGCAACATGGAGTGTGAGATGCTAACAGCTGGGGAACTGCCAATGTGTGGATAGCCGTCAAAGGACGTCACCCACGTAATCGCCAGATGAGCGACGACAGACCCACCAGGCTAAGCAACTAACAGTGGAACTGCAGACCGGAACGACCCGGAGTTACCACGTGACCGGACAACCAGGAAACCGGCATAGGAGGTTGGCCCGACACGCTTAAGAGCGAACCAACCCAGATATATGTAAAAAAACGTTACATCATTGAAATATTCCGCGAATGATTAAATCAACAAGTGTCTAACCGGCAAAGAACTAACAACGGAACACGTGAACTTTTCAGGCCGCCAAATGACGTTTCAGTCATTACCTCTTGCATCATCATCATTCATTTATATGTAAATAAATTGTAGATATTGTACATTGTCTTAGTATTCTACCATAGTGAGTACTCCCCCTTGGATCATATTGTGTCATGGTGTCAGAAGTGGAGTATCCAGTCGAGTACGATCTATGGGAAGAATACACTAACTACCTATTTGTAAAGGCTCTTCTATTTTAATGTTGCACAGATAGTTATAATATTTCGGTTATCTTAAACGGCTTACACTTTGATATTGTAGACGTGTGCTCCAGTCGCAGACAAGACAGAACAGACAACTCTACTGACCTGAAATGTGTCCTGGGATGAGTTCAATATATTAAGGAAGACCCAATGATGATTCCCAGGTTGCGTAGTTAAGCACGTGCTGAGGGTTGTCGTTCCTTGTTATCTTGTATGACGGACTGCATAACATCACATATTACGGAGAGCTATATATTCATAGCCGAACGTCTCCTGTAAGGTGTCCCACCTGTTGTAAACCCTACCAGCGTGTAGGTGGAAATTATTGACGAATGTTGTGACTCTATTTATTGGAGAGACTAAGTATTTAAAGCACATTGTCTTTACAGACAGTGAGGGTTCTATATTTATAGTGGGTTAATCTATAGATGTGTATACCTATAATAATTGGTGTGGTTTAATTGCGGGACATCGATGCTAGAATATAGGGTGATTAATGAGACCGCGCAATAGGTGTAGAGCAGCATTGGGCGAGTAACCAACGGGTAACTAGTGAGTACTGTGTTGTGTATTCATAAAATAGGGTAGAGTAGAGGGATTTGTATACCCTTAACCTAGAGTTAATAAGGTGGGTTAGTGTTATTGTAATTAGTGGGTAGTAGACAGTGTAGAAACATGAGTAGCCTTAAGGATTTGGCAGTCCTAGGAAAGGAGCTGGGGTATAAATATGATGAACTTAGGAAGTTTGTTTCAGAGGAACAAGAGAAAGAAAGACTGGCCCGATTGAATGAGAGACAGGCTGAGAAGGAGAAGTTTGAATTAGCTAGACAGGCTGAGAAGGAGAAGTTAGAATTAGAGAAGGAGAAGTTTGAATTAGCTAGACAGGCTGAGAAGGAGAAGTTAGAATTAGAAAATAAGAATCTTGAATTAGCTAGGCAAGCTGAGAGAGAGAAGTTTGAATTAGCTAGGCACGCTGAGAAGGAGAAGTATGAATTAGAAAATCGGAGAATAGAGCTAGATAGAGCAGCAGAGAAACATAAGTTAGAAATAGAACTAGAGATGGAGAAAGATAAAATAGAAGACGACCGAGTTAGAGCAGATGAGGAACATAAGAGAGCTTTAGAAGTAGCTGGTATGGAACATCAGAGAGCCATAGAGTTAGCAGAGTTAGCTAAGGACAGTAAGCCTAGTGTATCGAAGTCAGGGGGTGTTAGTCACGTGAAAGGGCCAAAATTACCTCCCTTTGAGGCAGACACGGATAACATGGATAGTTATTTGTCGAGATTTGAACGCTACGCACAAGTTCAGGGTTGGGAACCAAATCAGTGGTCCCTGCATTTAAGTGCATTACTAAAGGGAAAAGCTCTAGATGTGTCTTCCAGGTTACCATTTGATGACTCTCTTGACTATGATAAGCTTAAGGTAGCATTACTTAAACGGTTTGAGCTAACCGAGGAAGGATTCCGAACCAGGTTTAAATTTGCTAAACCGGAGAAAGGGGAAACGTTTGTTCAGTTTTTAAGGCGGTCTAGGAACTATTTAGATAGATGGCTAGAATTAGGACATGTAGAGCAGACGTATGAGGCGGTGACAGATTATTTGATCAGAGATCAGTTGCTTGGTATATGTAGTAGAGAGTTGTATGTATTTCTCAAGGAGAAACAGTTTACCCAGTCCAATGACATGATATACAAGCAGATTTGTTCTCAGAGGTCAGAGGTGGTGCTCAGAATGTAGTAACCCGAGATAGTAAAGGTTTTAATGGAAGTAAGAACCCTACTCCTGTATTTCCTCGGCAGAATAGAGACTATAGTAGGAAGGTCGCACCATATAGGAAGTGTAATAACTGTGGGATGACTAATCACAGAGCAGAAGACTGTAGACGGAGGAATGATAAGGTAGCGATGGTGTCGGATGAACGCCCGAATAGCACCTTTTATGAGTTTAGAGGTAGAGGAAACTTTAGGCCACGTAGTCGTCTTAGGGGTAGAGGTAGAGGTTATCCTCCTCGTGGTGAAGGTAACTGTTGTGTGTCAGATACAGATGATACATGGGAAGAGTTGGGAGCTTTAAGTGATAGGAATTGTCCGTCCAAAGCCGGCAGATTGAATGGAAGACCGGTAGAGGTGATGCGTGATACGGGAAGTACTTGTGTTGTAGTGAGACGTGAGTTAGTGGCATCAGACCAGGTTCTGGGGAAAGATAGAGCGTGTCGATACATTGATGGTAGTGTTAGATATTTTCCGCTAGCAATGGTAGAGATTGACTGTCCGTACTTTAGTGGGCGAACAGAGGCGCTATGCGTAGACAATGCAATGTATGATGTTGTGTTAGGGAACATTGCAGGGGCAAAGTATCCAGAGTCTAATGATGTAGTGGTACAGGCTGTAGAGACACGGTCACAGGCTAAACAAAAACCGTATCGTAAATTGGGTGTCCCTAGTCCAGTGTTAGATATGTCCAGCCAGGAATTTGCGGAAAAGCAGACTAATGATAAAGGGTTAGATAAACTTAGGAGCTTAGCGAACACAGGGGAAGAACGAAAATGTAAGGGATCGGGGACAGTAAAATTTGTCTTGAAGCGGTCTTTAATGTATCGGGAATTTAGTTCTCAGGATGAGAGGAAGTCGCATCAGTTAGTTGTACCAACTGAGGGTAGGGAAGCTGTGCTTAAGTTGGCACATGACTCTCTCATGGGAGGACATCTGGGGATTAGGAAGACCATGGATAGGGTCTTATCAGAGTTTTATTGGCCCGGGGTTGGCATGGACGTAACTAGATATTGTAGGTCATGTGAAATTTGTCAGAGGACAATTTCCAAGGGAAAAACAATGAAAGTTCCGTTGGGGTATATGCCTTTTATTGATATTCCTTTTAAAAGGGTAGCTGTAGATATAGTAGGACCTATTGAACCGATGACGGATAGGAAGAATAGATACATCTTAACCATGGTTGATTATGCTACAAGGTATCCTGAAGCGATTGCTTTACCCAGTATTGAAACCGAACGTGTAGCTGAGGCACTTGTAGACATGTTTAGCAGGTTAGGTGTACCAGAGGAAATGTTAACAGATTGTGGAACACAGTTTACATCTGCGATGATGAAGGAAGTCAGCCGACTACTATCAATGAAGCAGTTGACCACAACACCATACCATCCGATGTGTAATGGACTCTTGGAGAAATTTAACGGAACGCTGAAGCAGATGCTACGACGAATGTGCGCAGAAAGACTGAAAGATTGGGACAAATTCATCAACTCTATGTTGTTTGCTTACAGAGAAGTACCTCAGGAGAGTTTGGGTTTCTCGCCTTTTCAGTTATTGTACGGCAGGAAGGTGAGAGGACCGATGTCCATTCTCAAAGAATTATGGTCAAAAGATGTCGGGGATGCAGAAGTCAAGACGACATACCAGTATGTGTTAGACTTACAAACGAGAATGGAAGAGACATGTAAGATGGCACAGGACCAGTTGCGAAAAGCGAGTGGTAGATACCGGAAGTACTACAACAGGAAGGCTAGGAATCGTAAGTTTGTAGTGGGAAATCAGGCCTTAGTGTTACTTCCGGTGAATCACAATAAACTTTTATTGCAATGGAAGGGTCCATATGAGGTTAAACAGGTGCTGAATGAATTAGACTATAGGATTGATGTAGAAGGGAAGCTCAGAACTTTTCATGCTAATATGTTGAAGCTTTACACAGAGAGAGACGCACAGAGACATGACGGTGTACTGACAGTAGTGTGTGCTGCAGTTATTGATGAGAGTTTGGACCCAGTTGATGATACAGAAGAAGCTGATCTGGGCGTAGACATGCCGATGGTATGTCCATCTACACAGGGAACAGAGACCGTACAGGATGTCGACGTGTCACCAACGCTACCAAGCGAACAACGAACCGAAGTGGAGGGGTTGTTGGCAGAGTATAGGGATGTACTGACGGATCATCCAGGAATCACGAACCTGATGGAGCATGACATCAAGTTGACGACAACGGATCCAGTCAGGGTGAAAGGATATCCTATCCCGTTCTACACGAAGACAACGGTAGCGGAAGAGGTGAGTAAAATGTTAAAATTAGGTGTGATAGAGCCGTCCAAGGCACCATTTTCCTCATCAGTTGTAATGATTAAAAAGAAAGATGGGTCAATCAGGTTCTGCATAGATTTCAGACAGCTGAACAAAGTGACCATCTTCGATGCAGAACCAATGCCAAACATAGAAGAGATGTTTTCGAAACTGTCTAAATACAAGTACTTTTCCAAAATTGATCTTAGCACAGGTTATTGGCAGGTACCACTTTCAGAGTCCGCAAAGGAGATGACGGCGTTTGAGACGTCAGAAGGGTTGTTCCAGTTTAGAACAATGCCCTTCGGATTAGTCAATGCGCTAGCAACATTCTGCAGACTCGTGAGAAAGGTACTTAAGGAGCTACCAAGTACAGACAGCTTTGTTGATGACATCATGATTTTCACATTGCATTGGAACGAGCATGTCGCAGCATTGCGAAATCTATTTGACAGATTACTAGAAGCTAGACTGACGGCGAAGCCATCGAAGTGTAGCATTGGGTACTTTGATATTGAGTGTTTGGGACACGTGATCGGTGAGGAACACACCCTGAAACCAATACCATCAAAAGTCCAGAGTGTACAGGAGGCAACGAGACCACGTACCAAGAAAGCTGTTAAGTCATTTTTAGGAGTAGTAGGATTTTACCGGAAGTTTATTCCAAACTTTTCAGCGATTGCAGTACCTTTGACCGATCTGACGAAAAAAGGACAACCAAACATAGTTGAATGGGGTGAACCCCAAGACAACGCATTTAAGACACTTAAACTTAGGTTAGTGGGTCCACCGACTCTGAAATTGCCAAATTTAGATGACCCATTCATTCTAAGAACAGATGCTTCAGATTGTGGGTTAGGAGCGGTGTTGCTTCAGGACCAGAATGGGGAAAAACTGCCAGTTGCGTATGCTAGCAGGAAACTACTTCCCAGAGAACGGAACTACGCCGTGATTGAGAAGGAATGCCTGGGAGTGGTGTGGGGAGTCAACAAGTTTCATCGATACTTATATGGGAAAGAATTCATCCTTGAAACAGACCATCAGCCATTGACGTATCTCAACAAAGCAAAGATGGCAAATGCTAGACTGATGAGATGGGCTTTGGCACTCCAACCGTACCGAATGAGAATCATGGCTATTCCAGGACGTGAGAATATTGGAGCCGATTATCTCAGTCGCTTGTAATGCGAGGTAAGAAGGAATAGTAGTGTAAATTGTAGGTGGTAAGTTGTATATAGGTAGGTAGGACAATATTAGAGTAATTGTGTGAGTCGGAAACAAGTGTATCCACTTGTTCTCTAGGGGGGAACGTGTTGTCACAAAATGACTCTTGTATTAATGAACACATTATTATAACCCTAAATCGGGGCCTCATTTTCCCATTTTATAGAAGGGGTTTTCCAAATAAAGGTAAACACATCTTCAAAGATCCATGTATAAGGGGAGGTATAGTGATCTAAGAGGATCCAATCTTCTTGGATGTTATAGGGGAATTAATTAAAGCGTTTCCTGGATAATATCGGACAGAGATAACATAATAATAGTTGTTTATCGTCTGTGTAACGATTGTAATAAATCATATACCAGGGCCTACTCTAAACTACCCGCCTATCTTCACATACTCACTGACGCAAACGGTTTTGACATTAAGGGCTTTAGTGGCATTGTGAGGATTAAGCATGGGCTGAACAACTGATTTAAACACAGTAAGCAGAGACATTTAACACTTCACTGCAACACGAGCAAAACACGAAACTGACCGTGCAGTGCCAACAAACGTTGTGAGAAATCTTGCGTCAGCAGCTGACTGCAGATTTGATCACCGACGCAACATGGAGTGTGAGATGCTAACAGCTGGGGAACTGCCAATGTGTGGATAGCCGTCAAAGGACGTCACCCACGTAATCGCCAGATGAGCGACGACAGACCCACCAGGCTAAGCAACTAACAGTGGAAATGCAGACCGGAACGACCCGGAGTTACCACGTAACCGGACAACCAGGAAACCGGCATAGGAGGTTGGCCCGACACGCTTAAGAGCGAACCAACCCAGATATATGTAAAAAACGTTACATCATTGAAATATTCCGCGAATGATTAAATCAACAAGTGTCTAACCGGCAAAGAACTAACAACGGAACACGTGAACTTTTCAGGCCGCCAAATGACGTTTCAGTCATTACCTCTTGCATCATCATCATTCATTTATATGTAAATAAATTGTAGATATTGTACATTGTCTTAGTATTCTACCATAGTGAGTACTCCCCCTTGGATCATCTTGTGTCATGGATCATCTGGGGAATGGAAGGGTCCATATGAGGTCCATGACACAAGATGATCCAGCTGTTAGAGTTGGCAGTTCCCC
>CM026400.1:41183544-41225755 GCA_014843695.1 Archivesica marissinica
GCTCTATAGTGACGCGTATACCCAACAAGTAAAGAGCTCGGTAGTTGCGCGATACGTCATCAATAAGCTCTATAGTGACGCGTATACCAAACAAGTAAAGAGCTCGGTAGTTGCGCGATACGTCATCAATAGGCTCTATAGTGACGCGTATACTCAACAAGTAAAGAGACGGGTTTACTACTGCCTGTCATAATGAAATAGCTCTTGAAATAGTCCATTACAGCACTTAAAAAATTTAAGTAATAAGAGGGACTTGTTACTTTATTTAGTTCAAGTTAGTTCTCTATTCAGGCCGTAATGACATTAAAGCGACATTACATTGCAAAAACCAAATAAAATACATTTTTTCACGTATAAAAATGTATAGCTACTACACATTCTACTGAATACATTAGAACATTAAACATTGAATCAATAACCAGTGTTTATGTGGTATACACACTTTCAAAGGTGAAAGTAGGATTTCCGGTTATCCAAGCTCCTAAATTTACGTTTGTCTGTCATTGGAGTCGATACTAAACGCGCGAGATTAGAGATAATTTTAGTCTACAAATAAATATGCATAGGCACACATGTGAGATCACGGTCAATATATACGATACCGCGTGTTACGCCTGGATGTCGACTATATTTATATTATTTTGTTATGTCAACAAACCGGCGTATACGTTTGTTTGATTTGTTGAAACACTACGATTTTGAGGCAGATATTTGGAAACAAATTATACCATATAATAACAAATTACATTCTGCAGACATTTGCGCTTTCACCGATGTAGTGTCGCGTTAAGTCAATTGCAGAGCAATTGTCATGTGGTTTTGTGTCGGTTCCCATTTTTGTTAAAATGAAAATACAAAAAACATTTCATAATTGCGCATCAATGTTTTAGTTGCGCGTTTCAATCTATTTTCTCTCGCTCTGCATCGTGAGTAAATCAAGTATTCCCTTATCCCATGTTCTTACCAACTACAAATACAATAAAGAAACAAAATAGGATTCAGGCATTTGTATTTGACGGCATTCAATATTTATAATGTATGCATTGGTAGCAAATATCTTGTACATGCCCCCAAAGTAACCCGAGTGCGAATGGTTAAAATTCTCGTGGAATAAATATGTCTACGATGTTACACCATATGTTCTAACGTAAGCCAATCCCTCAGAAAATCACGTAAATACTAAACTGTAGTGCCGACTGCTCCAACCCACTACCCTAATTATACATGAAGTATAATCTCCTCCTCTTTTTCAATTATTTCTTTTTTGTGAAGGAGGAGGGGGAAGTAGAAAGAAACTAGGCAAACTATCCAGTGTGAAAAGTCCGTCTTTGCTGCCCCGCGACCTTCCCAGGGACTAGCATACCGATAAAACTGGTTAACATCTATAGACTAGTTATAACTCCGTCTTACTTTAAAGTACAAGCATATTGAAAGTGTCTTAAGTAATAAATAATTATTCAAGATTATTATCAAAATTCATTTTAAGATCGATGAAAAACAACAGCCTTGTTTAATGAGTCATATATCTTGTATTGGGAGGGCGGGCTGGGAATAACCATATATAACTAGAAAGTTCCTCACTGCTGTCAAAATATGCAGATGATAATCACGAACATTACGTTCAAAACATGAATAGAAGGCATAGAGCAAACTCATTATACTGATGGCATGAATAAAGATGGACTAGAATAGAGTAACGATGATAAACGTGAATAATTTCATTCAAGCATTACTTAATTTTCAATTAGCAACTGTTCCTATATTTTACGGCGCAACAATATTAATGTGTCGATAGACTGTGTTAGTTCGATTAACTGTCATACATTTAAGTATATTAGTACCTTATAATTCTTTTATAATGACAGGAGCGTAGCTAGTCTTTTTAAATGTGTAGGCCCGACTAATGAATTGAGCACCGGTTGTACGGTGCTGCTGGAGGGGTCAGGGGTGGGGGTTAATGCCACCAAGTCTAGTTTGAATCCTAGAACGCCGACTGTGGACCCTGACGCACGCCGACTGTGGACCCTGACGCACGCCGACTGTGGACCCTGACGCACGCCGACTGTGGACCCTGACGCACGCCGACTGTAGATCCTGACGCACGCCGACAGTGGACCCAGACGCACGCCGACTGTGGACCCTGACGCACGCGACTGTGGACCCTGACGCACGCCGACTGTGGACCCTGACGCACACCGACTGTGGACCCTGACGCACGCCGATTGTGGACCCTGACGTACGTTTATGTACGTATTAGATATTGAAATTTCGTGTATTTTTCAAAATCATACCAGCGGTCTAAAATTGCTATACACAGACATTTATGTCAACAATATACGATCGTGCAGTGAGATATGTGACCGCTTATCTAGATTCTATACAATACAGATACGTCAATACCTACTCCAGTTTTGATTACGTTTTTGGACTATTTGAAATTTCATTTTCTGTGACAATCAACTCACAGGCCCTGGTTAGTGCCTTGTATGAGCAACGCCCATGAATACGATTGGCTGATAGTCGTGATAGCGCAGTGGATGCGCGTTTGCTTCAGGTGCGAACGGGCCGGAGTTCGAGCCCCCTCTGGAGCCGTTTCGATTGTGCCCTTGTGCAAGGCATTTAAATTCCACATGCTTCTTCTCTCTCCTTCATGGCGATGGATTCCATCAGGAATGAGGTCTCGAGAGTGATTAGTTGAAAGAACTTGTTTCGCAATCGAGCTAAAATAAATTTGTATAAACTAAAATACCAATGGCTATGTACTTTGCCATGATAATTTGCTATGAATATTTTATTTATTGTACGTAGATTACATAAATACTAACAGACGTTGTATAATACTAGAAGACGAGACAAATCTTAGATCTGACAATATATGAGGGACCTCGGATACCGTTCTGGATCGACCGATTTGCGCAGCATGTTACGGACAAGGCAACTAGTGGAAGTCGTGATAGCGCAGTGGATGCGCGTTCGCTTCATGTGCGAAAGGTCCGGAGTTCGAGCCCCACTGGAGCCGTTACGAGTGTGCCTTTAGGCAAGGTATTTAAATTCCACGTTGCCTCTTCTCTCTCCCTCGTGGCGATGGATTCCATCAGGAATGAGGTCTCGAGAGTGATTTATATAAGTTGAAATAACTTGTTTCGCAATCGAGCTAAAAATAAATGTGTATAAACTAAACTAAGTAAGTAAATGAGCAAGTAATTAAATGAACAAGTAAGTAAATGAGCACTATCACGACTTCCACAATTTACTTACTTGCTCATTTACTTACTTGCAAACTTACTTACTTACTTGCCAACTTACTTACACACCGTGACATCCATGTACATGTGTTGATGACCTCTTAAAATGTATCTTAGGATGTTGCGCATGCTCCAACAATACTGTCACGTGATCAGACAAGTGTTTTGATTTAGTGCGCACAATTTCGCTACACCAGCATGGAGTGTCTGCAGATTGGTAATTATTAACATTTCTATTTTAACAATTGCTCGAACATTGGGTTATTAATTATGTAGCATGGTGATTAATATTTTAAATTGATAATATTGTTGTAGGTAAAGTTTAAAGTTTAAACTCTATTTATTTTTACAACGATTGTGAAACAAGCTTTAACAACTTATATTAATAACGCACGTTGGCGCGGATTAAAGCGTATATGTGATCATTCGTGTGGGAGGAAAGCGGAGTACCCGGAGATAAACCACTTGTCCAATCTGGCGAATATTGTACCATCTCACATACTTCCCGGTCCGAGGATCGAACCCGGGAAGCATTGGTGAGAAGCGAGCGAACCATTTTTTATATATAAATGGATCAGTGTGCGGCCTATATCGTACATAAAACACACACTTATATAACACGATTCTACTAATTAAAATTGTTAATTTCGTACTTGTACGCATAGTATTTAATATAATACTCTGGTCTTTAACAACAGTCCAATATTAATAATAACGAATTGCAAGTATAAAGGTATGACGTCACGATAGTGTTTTAATTAAATTTATTGTTTAGTATCTACTAACGATTTTTGTCAATAACTAAAGTCCGTCCCACCTGCTGTAAAAAAAACCGCCTCAGATCACGGGAATTTAGCTGGGTTCGCAATGTTATGTCAGTCTTTTTTAAGGATGGCCTGAAGAATATTAAATTCAGTATAAAGGTATTCCCTAAGGTAATTTGTGTATTTTCCTCTTCCATCCTCGTATAAATGATTCCCACCTCGTTCTCTCTCTCTCGCTCTCTCATTCTCTCTATCTCGTCCTCTCTCTCTCTCGCTCTCTCGCTCTCTCGCTCTCTCTCTCATCCCCTCTCTCGCTCTCTCTCTCTCTCTCGTCCCCTCTCTCGCCTCACCATTTCCTAAATCGACTGCACGTAATCTGACTGGTAAGGCAGTCTGATTGATTACTTCATCATCATCTCCATATTGTTTTTACTTACACTTGTATCATTACAGTTGAATACAACTTGTCACGTTCATAAATGTATATACACTCTGCCATAGTTTATGAAAATTAGTTTGTCATGGAGATAATCTAAATAAGCTACTAGCTTCCGATTTAATCCATCTGTTCTTGTATATTAATGTTACAACATGATGTAAATATTGATAAAATAAAATATGATTAAACTAACGGTATTCCCGTTAATTTTGTAATTGTTAAGAATTAATGGTTTATGACCACAGTCGATACCATTATTATTAATATTGGACTGCTGTCAAAAGGCCAGCGTAATATATTAACACTTTCAATTAGTAGAATCTTGTTATATAAGTGTGTGTTTTAAGTAAGATATAAATCTCAAACGGATCCAATATGTAAAATATTGGTACTGTCTTCGGCGCTATGCGCCTCACACAGTTTAATATTTTACATATTGGATCATTTTCGGCTTATATCCTATACATACTCCTTCTCACTGTTTGATAGTATGTATGCACGTTGGCCTGTTAAAGTTTAAACTTTATTTATTTTACAATGATTGCAAAGCAAGTTCTAACAACTTATATTAATCACTCCCGTTGGCGCGGGTGAAAGCGTAAATGTGGTAATTCGTGTGGGAGGAAACCGGAGTACCCGGAGAAAACCCACCTGTCCGATCTGGCGACCACCGTACCATCTCATATACTTCCCGGTCCGAGGATCGAACCCGGGTTGCATTGGTGAGAAGCGAGAGCGCTAACCACTGCGCTAATCGGACAACCTGTTACTTATTCCGAAATATCATATCGATCTAATGCAGTGTCTACATTCCGCTACACAGTCGTAAATCATTATATTTCTTTACATGGTATGAAATAAAATATATTTGAAAATTTTTACATATGGGTAGAAATGCTGCTACACAGTCTAACATTATACTTTGTATGCTTATGATCATTAAATTTTGGTACACAATGTTTTTTTGCGATAAAACAAACTCGAAACCGAAAGTAAGACTTTCCGAGTCGATCGGTCATGCACTTGTTTACAACCGGAACGCATCGCCCACACTTGTTTGCATTCGGAATGAATCGTCCCCATTTGTCACACGTTGTCTTTTTAAATTAAATTACTTGATATGTTGATTCATACCTCTGTTAGTTAAGTCTTTTAGGGACATTTTTACATCCCCGCGAGGGGTTCGACATTAGAGTAAGATAGATAGATAGTCTTTCGTGTTCAAAATATATACGTTGTTTTCTACATCCTCTGTTGTTTCACGCATGCGCGCTGTGCGTGTTTATATGTCGTGTGTTGATAAACAAATTCGCGTATACGACGGTTTAAATTTATTGGAATTTTATCGTTTCTGAGCGACTATTTCGGTTTTTGTAAACACACACTCATTAGTATTTATATTTTACCCAACACATCCTTTATTATGATGTAATGCTTCTTTAAATCCGTCAATATCATTGTCGTCATTATAAGATTGGAATATTGGAATTGGAATATACCCAGTGTAACAGTAATTGATAATTAAATTGTATTACTTAAATATGAATGTTAGCCTTTTTTTGCCGTTATTTCCTACCACAACACTGTTTGCCACCCAGTTTGATACACTGTGCTTTACAGTCTGAACATCTGTTTGCTGGTTTGATACGGTTACATGTCCGTCTCAAACCAGTAAAACAGTATCATAACTAGTTCCTGAGAAAATAACGCACGCGCACTCGGTGATAGTTTGTTAACTTCTTGGAGTGTCCCAGTGTGTCAAATTTGACAAGCTAACCGATGTTTGTAGTTTCGTGGTGATATTTCAATCGTCTTCGTGTATCAGTATTATAGTTATATATGAATTTCAGCCTATTTTCTGCCATTATTTGGCTACCACAATACTGTCTGCCACCTAGTTTGATACGCTGTGTTTTCCAGTCTGATATAGCGTTCCCGAGAAAATAACTCATGCGCACTCGGTGCTAGTTAGTTTGTTTACTTCCTGTAGCGTCTCAGATTACAGATGGTTGTAGTTTTATGATACTATTTTAATCATGTTCGTGTATCTAATTTAGTGTGATGTATTCTTAATATATGGATAGGAGAGTAGAATTTTGATTATTAAATTTTCAAATTCATATCAAAGTAATAAAGACGGTATTACGTGGCTTGTTTCATATCAGCCTAGGTATCGACCCCCAGTAGCTTGATATCAGCCTTCGAGTTTCGGTCTGTCTCAGGTTGATATCAAGTTACCTCTTGTCGATACATAGACTGATACAAAACTAGCTATGTAATAACTTCGAAATATTTACTAACTTGTAGTGATACTCTTGGGACTGGTATTGCGGATTTCTGGAATAAGTGTGCGATTAGTCGGCGGAAATTCGTCACTGGAGGGCCGAGTTGAAGTGTTGTACAATAACATATGGGGTACAGTCTGCGACGACGACTTTGGTAATAACGATGCCAGGGTGATTTGTCACATGCTTGGCTACGAAAGGTATGCTTTTTATAATGAAGATTGTAACAATTCCTAAATTTTTATCTACAAATATTAAAGCTTTCTATAAATTGGGATAACGTCGGGAGGGGGTGGGATAGAGGGGGGGGGGGTTAGAGGGAGAGTGATTTAAGTGTCGTGTCTATAGCACTACGATTGTGTTGACGAGGCTCGAACAGACAAATGCATTGGTTACTAGGCGGACCCTTTGTTTTGTTGGTTTCGTATAAAATCGCACCAACAGCTCAGGTCATATTCACAGTTAAATTCCACTATTGACGATAATTATACAATACATCTACAGTCAAACCTGTGTTAAGCAGCCAGTCAAAGCAATCACAGAAGGTGGCTGCTTAGCACAGATGATTGCTTAATAGAGGTCATATGTTTAATAAAACATCAAATTGATAATCTGGACAATGGCTGCTTAATAGAGGTGACCAATAACAAATGGTTGACTGTATATCTTTTTGTAAACTATTTTCAGATTCAGCAAATATCAGTGTATCGCTAGCGCCACTCGTGATAATAATTCTTTCAATGTGTGCAAGTCGTGATAGCAATGTGGTAGAGCGTTCACTTCAGGTGCTAAATGCCAGGAGTTCGAGCCCCGCTGGAGCCGTTACGACTGTGCCCTTAGGCAAGGCCTCTTCTCAAGACATTTTATCAAGTTCATCTAATTTGGAACAATCATGACTATGAATAGTACGTTTGTTATTTATTACATTATTACGTTTCCCCAAATATATTACAGAAGCGGCGCAACGGCGTATGGTGCCGCTAAATTTGGAGAGGGCAACGGGCAAATATGGATTGATGAACTAACATGTATCGGAAGGGAATTGTCCGTTGCCGACTGTTCTATGAACGGCAGGTGGGGATCCCACGACTGTGGCCACGGCGAGGACGCCGGCGTTAGATGTATCTCTAAAATAGGTACAAAATGTAATACAGTATTACCATATTATGGAACATACAATGTACATTGCTTAGTGATATCACATTCAATGTCATTATCGTACTATGATAACCGTCCTGGCCAGGTTGACTGACGGGTCTTCGTCCACCAATAATAGCTGGAGAGTCGCCACATGACCTAATCTGTTGATACGACTTTAAACTCCAAAAACAAACAAACACACACACAAACAAACAAACAAACAAACAAACAAACAAACAAACAAACGGAAGCTATTTTCCTTCATTGCGTATCGGACCACACGTATGCACATCGTGGTAACACATACGTTTTAATGCGATTTACTGCATACGTTGTCCACCTCTTAACCGAAGGGTTGTGAGTTCGACCCCGACGTACATAGGTTGGCAATAGGATTCCATTAGGAATGAGGTCTTGAGAGAGTGACAAAGTGGGAACTGCAATGTTACCCTAGTGTTTAGCAGCATAGCATCGTGCAAGTGGTAGAAAGTAAGCCAAAACTCTACAGGTACATTTCTTGATCTATCTAGAAAGCATGCATGTAGCGTAAAAACATACGCCCCACAATACTATTTATATGGTATTTCTCATAAAATTATACAATAACTCGTATGCTATATGTTGTAATGTACACTATAACTATCCTGGGTGCCAGTCTGTCGATATGTCACTTTTTAACTTCAGATAATTATGATCAGAAACTCAATACGGCCCAATTAATAGTTTTGGTGTTAAAATATTTGACTGACCAGGCAAAATATATCGACGCCTGTTCCCAGGCTACACCATAACAAGATTAATACGTTCTATTGACGAACTATTTGCAGCCATTTTTGTCATGCAAACGTTTAGGGTCGAACCAACTAATCATGCATGTAACTGTTGTCCTCATTGAAAGATCCACTGTGAACTAACGTGCTTCCTTATCTTCAGATGTTCGCTTAGTAGGAGGCATGAACGAGTTCGAGGGACGCATTGAATTATTCTACTCTGGTACATGGGGAACGGTTTGCGATGATGAGTTTGACAACTCAGATGCCAAAGTGTTTTGCCACATGCTCGGATACGAGAGGTTTATGTGTTTTGTATCATTATTGTTGTCTATGTGTGTTGTGTAACGTATATGTGTCTGATGTTGGTATGCGTGTATGTGCGCGATTGTAGGTGCGAATGGCGTATACATGTGTGTTGTGTAACGTATATGTGTCTTATGTTGGTATGCGTGTATGTGCGCGATTGTAGGTGCGAATGGCGTATATATGTGTGTTGTGGGGACGGGATGGCGTCGGACCACCGACATATCTGCCAGCCATATGAAAAACCTTTCCAAGAGAAAGAATTGGACATCCAATTTGGGATACGAAACTACAGTATTGACCACTCGGCTATGTAATTTCCAGAGTGGCATCTTTGTTTGCCAATGAGAGACCTCGTTATGATTTCAACTACCTCCCTTGGCAAATAAAGTCCGATTTATCCCGAAATATATATTGCTCCTTCTAGTTGTAATCCTTTGTTTTTACTGTTGTTCCGTAATCAAAGGTTGCCGTATGGTAATTGTTATTGTATCAAAGTCGTGATAGCAATTGTATACAACAATGTAACATAACATAACATAATGTTTATTTGCATAAAACATTTACATGTTTATAGCCTTAAACATCAATCAATATGGTGAAACATAAATTCGCAAGTATAACTAGCCTTAGCAAGGAAGAACTCATTATATACCAATCATAATCAAATAATGCTGCATGGGATGAAACTTCATAGTAATATATATTACGTTATTTGTGCTCTAAGTGTGGAAGCATGATATACAAATTTAGCTGTAGTCTTAATATCTCTATCGCTGTTAGCATTCATAAGAGATACAAATTTGTTAGTAGTGGGCCATCTACAAAAATATGGTTTGAAATATTTCAGTCTAAGATTTCTATATTTGGGGCAAACTAGAATGAAATGGTATTCACTTTCGACTACATTCATATCGCAATGTACCGACTGGATATACTGTAGGCTATATGGCGATATTTAATAATTTAATATGAAATAACGATACAAACAGAGGAAAACAATTAACGGATCTATCTAATTTTAGTACTATTCAACGGAAGTAACTGACCAATGTTTCTCATTGTGAGCTATTGGTTTTAATTTAGGACTGGTGCTAGAGCAAAATCGAATGCTTACTATGGGCGTGGTATTGGTAGCATATGGCTAGATCATCTGGGGTGCTCCGGACTAGAAATATCTGTCGCCGAATGCACGAATAGAGGCTGGGGTATCCACGAGTGTGACCACATGGCGGATTCAGGCGTTATATGCCAACCAAGTAAGTTGGAATGTTGTACTCATAAAAACATTAAACATAATGAAGTATATTACACTGCTATTGCCGTGTTGCGCACATATTTTACATTTAATAATTATACGATATGGCTACTAACGTATTACTATGCGGTAGTAATTAAGTAGAGTGATTGCGTGGTGAATTCGTTCTTGAGAGTGACGGTGATTTGTAGATACGCCTCCACGCCAAAATTAAAAGCCGCTACCATACTATTTAGTTACATGCTTCACAGAGAGAGAGAGAGAGGAGAAGAGAGGCGGAGCGAGGCGAGGAGAGGAGAGAGATGATAACAAGCTCATATTCTTCCTAGTATACAAACTTGTAGGAGAGAACAGACACAGAAAACCACTGATCCATACAAGGAAAATGCCAATCTTAGGAGTAGCGAGAATGTGCGGTGAATTTAATCGAAGTAATGAGAGTGCAGGTATGATATGTGCATATCCAGTAGGCACCCCGTATGGGTAATTGTCCTCTAACATAGCTAGGTAGTGTCTACACACACGTGTATGAGAGATAAGCCTCAGAATAGCATGGGTTCATTGAGGAAACTACCATACTTTGGAGTAGAGATAGTGTATGTCGAAATTATTCAATGTAGTGAGAGTGCATGTATGATATATGTATATCGACCATACCTCCTTCCTAGTACTGGTTGTTGTGGGTAACTGTCGTGTATCATAGCAAGGTAATGTATACTCACAAGTGTATGAGAGGTCAGGCTCAGAAAAGCACGGGTTCATGCAGGAAACTACCATACTTTGGAGTAGAGAGAGTGTATGTCGAAATTCTTCAAAGTAGTGAGAGTGCATGTATGATATGTGTATGTCGACCATACCGCCTCTCCAATCACAGTGCAAACAACATCCACTACTATACTTCACAATGGAACAACTCCAACGGTAATTCAGCAACTTACAGGGCAGAGAAATGTTCAAAGGATAAATAACTATGCAAAAAGCCTCACAGATTTAATGTATTCTTTCACACAACCCCACATTCCATAACATACAGTTAGTAGTACAAAATAGTGAGTGAGTGAGTATTGGTTTAACGGCACATTAGCACAGTTCAGGCTATATCGCGTCAGGTTAAGTATATTGTATACAACAATGAGAAAAATATAGTTGCAAAATGTATGTAGTAAAAATGTAATGACGAAAGGACAGTTGTTGTACAAAATAATCTGCTTATATTGCCTATATCTATATCTAGCAGCACTTGGCTGCACGTCCAACACAGTTATGTATTGCTACCTACATTTACAAACTTAATTGGATGTCACATTTGAGTGAAATAAAGAAATAATCGTGTTATGTGAAAATGTACAATACCTCTCCAACTACATGGTTGCTGTGCTCTCTAATACCGTTCAGGAACACAGTCTATTGTTGATGGGTATTCACTCCAAATTCCTGTCTCACTTTTCTCGTTAATACTCGTCTTTTATACTCGTTCCCTGTGCCTTCAATCTAAATATACATGAAGCCTGTATAATAAGAAAGTTAGTAAGATTTACACCAAATTTTATCTAATTATTAAAATACTGATTATACTGGTATATACTAAGGCATAGCTGAAGCTTATTTAACCAGCCATTATTGAATATATCATTGTCATTAAATACAATTGACCTTTCTGCAGACGCTACTTAGCCACGCCCACATAGTTACAGGTGCTCGCTGTAACCACGCGAGACAAGCTATCTAACAAAATGGCGTCTAACGCAAACCTGCATCGTGTTGATCTAGATAACATTCCGTCGAATTTCTCGGTTTTATTTCACCCAGATAAGAATATCTCGTTGAAAGCAAGACAGCAAGGGTTTAGGTTCTTCAGTGAAGGTTATTTCTCTAAAGTACAGCTATATTTAACGGATGAGGACGTGTTGCCGTTGCCGGGGGTGTGCGCGAATGGTGCGATGCGATTGGCTAACGCCAGCTGTCAATCAAAATAGACAGAAAGGTCAATTATAATACACAAAACACCCATGCCAACTTGTCCAAAGTAAAACAAATGAAACAGGTAATTACGACACAATTTATTATTTTACCACCTTGCTTCTTGGAAACTGTATAACTAATATAGTACATACCTTATAGGAAGGGAACGATAGTATCATCCTCATCTTTATCTGGGATTGGCAGCCTTGTTTCTTGGAAACTGTATAACTCATATAGTATGTACCTTATAGGAAGGGACCGATATTATCATCCTCATCTTTATCTGGGATTGGCAGCCTTGTTTCTTGGAAACTGTATAACTCATATAGTATGTACCTTATAGGAAGGGACCGATATTATCATCCTCATCTTTATCTGGGATTGGCAGCCTTGTTTCTTGGAAACTGTATAACTCATATAGTATGTACCTTATAGGAAGGGACCGATATTATCATCCTCATCTTTATCTGGGATTGGCAGCCTTGTTTCTTGGAAACTGTATAACTCATATAGTATGTACCTTATAGGAAGGGACCGATATTATCATCCTCATCTTTATCTGGGATTGGCAGCCTTGTTTCTTGGAAACTGTATAACTCATATAGTATGTACCTTATAGGAAGGGACCGATATTATCATCCTCATCTTTATCTGGGATTGGCAGCCTTGCTTCTGGGAAACTTGAGCGGATCTATTTGATTTGCTCTAGTAGCTGTGGTCCTCAGAAGTCTAGTCAAATGAAATATACATATTATATAACAGTTTCATAATAATATATTCAAATAATAATTGTGACGGTCAACTAACTTAAAGTCACAATATCCGTTTATTTAGAATGTGCTGCACACAATATAGTGTAAGGAGCGGATGATTAGATATTGTGATTACTGCCTTACATTTTCATTTTTCAAGAATACATTATTACTATAAAAGGTAAAATTTGGTAAAATATCGACAAACACGAACCTGCTATTGTGAAATTACCATTTGTAAATTACCTCCCTTTATTGTTATTTTTTAACAACAATCAATCTGTATATGGTACTTTACTATAGCATAAATATGCATACGAATTATAGTTTTTACAGGCGGATCTGTAGTCCAGTGGTAACACGCTGGACAGGTAATCCAGGGATCGAAGGTTCGATCCCCCGTCTGACCCTAATAAAATTAACAGTCTTTCAGATGTGACGTTAAACCGAGGTCTCGTGTAGGTGCTTTACACCATGCACATAAAAGAACCAGATGATACTCTGGAATGGGTATCTGTCTGTATCATTGCACTATCCTCAAAAATTCTCAAAATGGCTAATCTCTTCTGGAGGCGTCGCCCATATGGGCAACCGGTAGCGACGATAAATAAACGTAAATCACACACACAAAGGACGTATCATTGATATGGGCATACATGCACTCTCACTACTTTGAAGAATGTCGCCGTACACTCTCTCTACTCCAAAGTATGGTAGTTTCCTGCACGAACCCGTACTTTGCTGAGGCTGATCTCCCATACACGTGTTATATACACATTACCTAGCTATGTTACAGGACAGTTACCCACAACTACCAGTACTAGGAAGGAGGTATGGTCGATATATACATGCACTCTGACTACTTTTATTAATTTCACCTTACACTCTCTCTACTCCAAAGTAAGTTAGCTTCCTGCATGAACTGGTGTTTTCTGAGGCTGATCTATCATACACGTGTGTGTATACATTACCTAGCTATGTTACACGACAGTTACCCACAACAACCAGTACTAGGAAGGGGGTAGTTTCGATATGGGCATATCATACATGCACTCTCACTACTTTGAATAATTTCGACATACACTCTCTCTACTCCAAAGTATGGTAGTTTCCTCAATGAATCCGTGCTTTTGTGAGACTGATCTCTCATACAGTATATATTACCTACCTCTGTTACACGACAGTGACCCATACGAAGCAGTGCTAGGAAGAAATAACCAACGATATAGTACATGTAATCTCATTACTTTGATGAATTTCGCAGGCACTTTATCCACTCCTAAGTTTTTCCTGTATGAATCCGTGATTTTCCTCATACTTATCTCTCTTACAAGTATATGTACACATAACATAGATATGCTACTAGGAAGTAACTAGTACTAGGAAGTACGTTGAATGGTGATAAATCTACAGTTCGGTAGTGTAATTGAGTAGCCGGGGTTAAAAGATGAAAAAGAGCAACATTTGATTGAATAAAACTGTTTATTTTTCCATTGATTGCAAGAAACAACGAAGAACCCGGTGCCCGTACCAGTATATCCGGTGTAGCTATGCCATCACCGGAAGTACCTAGAATAATAGAAGCGAGTCTAGTAATATGTTGTTGCAACTATTTTTTCATAATTATGAATACAATTTACAATTACAATAACATTACTGTCACATTTATAACATACATAAAACCTGATAATATCCATTTACATGACATGTTCAAAATGCAAAAGGATTGGACTACAAGTTTTGAAAACATTTGCATCAACCCTTTCCAAAAGGTCAAATTTGCTATCAATTTGTTCCTTTGTATGTAGTACTAACATATCGGAGTTTATTAATAACTTACCATTTCCCTTAACCAAATGAACAATATGTTGAATCACAACCAGGAATAGCTTGGGAGATTAGCAGATTATCAGTCACATATATATACAACAGCAATTTGGTTTGCTTAATGCACCATACCCGGTTCATGTAAGGGATCTGCTTAGGTTCATGCGCAAAGAACAAATCTTCAGCATCCATCTCAGTATAAGGCAGTAATAGGACTAACAAACATATGTCGTCGCCAGTAGTTTGGATTCTGGTAGATGCAATAAGACCATCAACACCATGACTTGTGTGGTTTATGACACAACCAGCGTTCTCCAGGATGATGTAGAACATGGTTCTTGTTTTTGGTGTTGCTTAAGAAGTCGTTTGTATTAGACCGGATCATCATATCTTTTGTTGTTGATTTGTGACTATATCCCTCAAAGATGATGTCTGCAGAACCGTACTTCGCCATCAAATATGAAACATATAACTCACAACGTCATCATATGTGCCTCCTCTTGGCCATGTTATCTGGTGGAGTAGGGCACCACCATCAATAATCTCGTTGTTCATATACGATGCACTTCCAAAGAACATCATCACGTGTTGACTGTTTGGATTCCAATGGAAGGCAGTATTCATTAAACAATGTCGGAGGATGTCCTCATAGCTCATATTTGAACAATGATGGAACATCCACCAAACCTTCACCAACAAAGACTAGTCACTGGAACAATAATTATATGTCAACCTGCAAGGATCGATCTTTAACCGTGATGACCGACTCAGATCCAAGTGTAACTGCGTGTGCAGCTTTTCTAAATGTATACTCGTCTATAGACTTGTTGTTCATTGTGTTGATGATAGTTTCTCCTACTTCTCTTGATCTCTCGATGTTAACACTTTCTGTTGCTGTCATTCCATTAACTATGTTCAATACTGATGTTGTATGCACAAATGGGTTCCTTTCCATCAGAAAGTGGATCATGAATGTCACGCACGTCTCGGGTTCCTCTCCCTCGGAAACTGGATCATGAATGTCACGCACGTCTCGGATTCCTCTCCCTCAGAAACTAAATCATGAGTGTCACACACGTCGTCTCCTCTCTGTCTCGCCATCTTGTACATACATTATGTTGGTAATTTGTTTGGTATGTTATGTCTGTTAATGGCTGCATGACCTCGTTCGTGTTTGGGCATGTCAGCATGGACTGTATTCACATCAACCGTTGTATTTCTGCCATACCCTTACCTCCTGACAAGCCCCCATTCGTCTTAAAACGTTTCAACAAAACCTATTCAATGATAAGTTATGTAAGAGAGTCCAGCCCAGTACCTCTCACTTGCATGATTTCCATCCTCAAATTTCTTATATACATCTGGATGTGTACATGGCAAGACATTCATAATTTGCAGATATACTTAATGCATATCTCACATACAAATTGTAATCTGATGCTGCTAATTAAAGCACGAAGTAACATGCCATGGACAGGTTGACGATACAGTTTCCAGTTACCTGTACGTTCGGCTTTGATGAACCTTCGTATGATGTCTATCATTTCTGTATACTGTAACCATAGCAATGTTGTTCGCATGGTAATCCTTACTCTGTTTATTGTGTTTACTTTTCTTTTTATTCGACATAATATGTCAGCTGATCATACTTCATACATAGTTATAGACGTAGATATAAAGTTGTCATACACCGTTCTGGACTCTATCAGGTCATAACAGTATCTCGATCTTCAAATTGTCCAACATGTGTAGTTGTGTGGGGATCGGAATGAACAGTAGCCTCTTACGCGATTTCATGGGTATGTGTGGTATCCGTTGTTGGTACTTGAACATTATATGCATCGGCTATCAGAATTGCTGCAGTGCAGTATCTATAAGCAGGTGACCATTATTGCTCGTGACATAGCCTTACCAACAAAATGTGACACATTCTGTTGCTAGAATATGGTATGTCTAATAGTTCGTGCAGTCCAGATCCAGTCATAAGATGGCTAATGGTACCAAGAAATCTCATATGTGTGTGAAATCCGCCCAGCCCCAGCACAATGTGGTTTAGCAGACTATCACTTGCTTGACACCTGATAAATGTAATTGCCTTCCAGTACACTTGTTGGTCAACTATTACAAATGTAGTGATGTTATATTTACCACCATGCGATGATACAAACTTCAGTGTAGTATAGTGTAGAATGCATCATTCGGATCAAGATCGATCATGGGTAGAAATATAACAGATGACTGCCCAAGATCTGTGTCACGTTGTAACGTTTGCATCATACCAGACCATACTGGCCTTGGTGAGTGAGGGAGAGATAATACATGCAACTGAGGTCGAGTCTTTTATTGGTGTGTATACCAGAAGTCAATAAAATATAGGTGGACTATTGGGTAGAAATTTGAAGTACACAAGATGATCCAAGGGGGATTACTCACTATGGTAGAATACTACGACAATGTACAATATCTACAATTTATTTACATGGTAATGAATGATGATACTATATATAGATGCAAGAGGTAATGACTGAAACGTCATTTGGCGGCCTGAAAAGTTCACGTGTTCCGTTGTTAGTTCTTTGCCGTTTAGACACTTGTTGATTTAATCATTCGCGGAATATTTCAAGGATGTAACGTTTTACATATATCTGGGTTGGTTCGCTCTTAAGCGTGTCGGGCCAACCTCCTATGCCGGTTTCCTGGTTGTCCGGTCACGTGGTAACTCCGGGTCGTTCCGGTCTGCAGTTCCACTGTTAGTTGCTTAGCCTGGTGGGTCTATCGTCGCTCATCTGGCGATTACGTGGGTGACGTCCTTTGACGGCTATCCACACATTGGCAGTTCCCCAGCTGTTAGCATCTCACACTCCATGTTGCGTGCGGGTGATCAAATCCGCATTTCGCTCTGACCAAATTCTCACAACGTTTGCTCCACTCACGGTCAGTTCGTGTTGTGTCGTTTGAAGTGAATGGTCATATGTCAGGTCTCTTACTGTGTTAAATAGTTGTTCAGCCCATGCTAATCTCACAATTCACTAAATCCCTGTGCTACCGTTATCATGTGATATGTAAAATAAACTAGTTTATAGAGGCCCTGGTATATGGATTTATTACAATCGGTTACACAGAAATAAACCTTATTACGTTATCTCTGTCCGATATTATCCAGGAAACGCTTTAAATAGTTCCCCTATAACATCCAAGAAGATTGGATCCTATACCTCCCCTTATACTCCACTTATACCTGGATCTTTGAAGATGTGTTTACCTTTATTGGAAAACCCCTTCTATAAAATGGGAAAATGAGGCCCCGACTTAGGGTTATAATAATGTGTTCATTAATATAATAATGTGTTCATTAATACAAGAGTCATTTTGTGACAACACGTTCCCCCATAGAGAACAAGTGGATACACTTGTTTCCGACTCACACAATTACTCTAATATTGTCCTACCTACCTATATACAACTTACCACCTACAATTTACACTACTGTTCCTTCTTACCTCGCATTACAAGCGACTGAGATAATCAGCTCCAATATTCTCACGTCCTGGAATAGCCATGATTCTCATTCGGTACGGTTGGAGTGCCAAAGCCCATCTCATCAGTCTAGCATTTGCCATCTTTGCTTTGTTGAGATACGTCAATGGCTGATGGTCTGTTTCAAGGAGGAATTCTTTCCCATATAAGTATCGATGAAACTTGTTGACTCCCCACACCACTCCCAGGCATTCCTTCTCAATCACGGCGTAGTTCCGTTCTCTGGGAAGTAGTTTCCTGCTAGCATACGCAACTGGCAGTTTTTTCCCATTCTGGTCCTGAAGCAACACCGCTCCTAACCCACAATCTGAAGCATCTGTTCTTAGAATGAATGGTTCATCTAAATTTGGCAATTTCAGAATCGGTGGACCCACTAACCTAAGTTTAAGTGTCTTAAATGCGTTGTCTTGGGGTTCACCCCATTCAACTATGTTTGGTTGTCCTTTTTTCGTCAGATCGGTCAAAGGTACTGCAATCGCTGAAAAGTTTGGAATAAACTTCCGGTAAAATCCTACTACTCCTAAAAATGACTTAACAGCTTTCTTGGTACGTGGTCTCGTTGCCTCCTGTACACTCTGGACTTTTGATGGTATTGGTTTCAGGGTGTGTTCCTCACCGATCACGTGTCCCAAACACTCAATATCAAAGTACCCAATGCTACACTTCGATGGCTTCGCCGTCAGTCTAGCTTCTCGTAATCTGTCAAATAGATTTCGCAATGCTGCGACATGCTCGTTCCAATGCAATGTGAAAATCATGATGTCATCAATAAAGCTGTCTGTACTTGGTAGCCCCTTAAGTACCTTTCTCATGAGTCTGCAGAATGTTGCTGGCGCATTGACTAATCCGAAGGGCATTGTTCTAAACTGGAACAACCCTTCTGACGTCTCAAACGCCGTCATCTCCTTTGCGGACTCTGAAAGTGGTACCTGCCAATAACCTTTGCTAAGATCAATTTTGGAAAAGTACTTGTATTTAGACAGTTTCGAAAACATCTCTTCTATGTTTGGCATTGGTTCTGCATCGAAGATGGTCACTTTGTTCAGCTCTCTGAAATCTATGCAGAACCTGATTGACCCATCTTTCTTTTTAATCATTACAACTGGTGAGGAAAATGGTGCCTTGGACGGCTCTATCACACCTAATTTTAACATTTTACTCACCTCTTCCGCTACCGTTGTCTTCGTGTGGAACGGGATAGGATATCCTTTTACCCTGACTGGATCCGTTGTCGTCAACTTAATGTCATGCTCCATCAGGTTCGTGATTCCTGGATGATCTGTCAGTACATCCCTATACTCGGCCAACAACCCCTCCACTTCGGTTCGTTGTTCGCTTGGTAGCGTTGGTGACACGTCGACATCCTGTACGGTCTCTGTTCCCTGTGTAGATGGACATACCATCGGCATGTCTACGCCCAGATCAGCTTCTTCTGTATCATCAACTGGGTCCAGACTCGCATCAATAACTGCAGCACACACTACTGTCAGTACACCGTCATGTCTCTGTGCGTCTCTCTCTGTGTAAAGCTTCAACATATTAGCATGAACAGTTCTGAGCTTCCCTTCTACATCAATCCTATAGTCTAATTCATTCAGCACCTGTTTAACCTCATATGGACCCTTCCATTGCAATAAAAGTTTATTGTGATTCACCGGAAGTAACACTAAGGCCTGATTTCCCACTACAAACTTACGATTCCTAGCCTTCCTGTTGTAGTACTTCCGGTATCTATCACTCGCTTTCCGCAACTGGTCCTGTGCCATCTTACATGTCTCTTCCATTCTCGTTTGTAAGTCTAACACATACTGGTATGTCGTCTTGACTTCTGCATCCCCAACATCTTTTGACCATAATTCTTTGAGAATGGACATCGGTCCTCTCACCTTCCTGCCGTACAATAACTGAAAAGGCGAGAAACCCAAACTCTCCTGAGGTACTTCTCTGTAAGCAAACAACATAGAGTTGATGAATTTGTCCCAATCTTTCGGTCTTTCTGCGCACATTCGTCGTAGCATCTGCTTCAGCGTTCCGTTAAATTTCTCCACGAGTCCATTACACATCGGATGGTATGGTGTTGTGGTCAACTGCTTCATTGATAGTAGTCGGCTGACTTCCTTCATCATCGCAGATGTAAACGGTGTTCCACAATCTGTTAACATTTCCTCTGGTACACCTAACCTGCTAAACATGTCTACAAGTGCCTCGGCTACACGTTCGGTTTCAATACTGGGTAAAGCAATCGCTTCCGGATACCTTGTAGCATAATCAACCATGGTTAAGATGTATCTATTCTTCCTATCCGTCATCGGTTCAATAGGTCCTACTATATCTACAGCTACCCTTTTAAAAGGAATATCAATAAAAGGCATATACCCCAACGGAACTTTCATTGTTTTTCCCTTGGAAATTGTCCTCTGACAAATGTCACATGACCTACAATATCTAGTTACGTCCATGCCAACCCCGGGCCAATAAAACTCTGATAAGACCCTATCCATGGTCTTCCTAATCCCCAGATGTCCTCCCATGAGAGAGTCATGTGCCAACTTAAGCACAGCTTCCCTACCCTCAGTTGGTACAACTAACTGATGCGACTTCCTCTCATCCCGAGAACTAAATTCCCGATACATTAAAGACCGCTTCAAGACAAATTTTACTGTCCCCGATCCCTTACATTTTCGTTCTTCCCCTGTGTTCGCTAAGCTCCTTAGTTTATCTAACCCTTTATCATTAGTCTGCTTTTCCGCAAATTCCTGGCTGGACATATCTAACACTGGACTAGGGACACCCAATTTACGATACGGTTTTTGTTTAGCCTATGACCGTGTCTCTACAGCTTGTACCACTACATCATTAGACTCTGGATACTTTGCCCCTGCAATGTTCCCTAACACAACATCATACATTGCATTGTCTACGCATAACGCCTCTGTTCGCCCACTAAAGTACGGACAGTCAATCTCTACCATTGCTAGCGGAAAATATCTAACACTACCATCAATGTATCGACACGCTCTATCTTTCCCCAGAAACTGGTCTGATGCCACTAACTCACGTCTCACTACAACACAAGTACTTCCCGTATCACGCATCACCTCTACCGGTCTTCCATTCAATCTGCCGGCTTTGGACGGACAATTCCGATCACTTAAAGCTCCCAACTCTTCCCATGTATCATCTGTATCTGACACACAACAGTTACCTTCACCACGAGGAGGATAACCTCTACCTCTACCCCTAAGACGACTACGTGGCCTAAAGTTTCCTCTACCTCTAAACTCATAAAAGGTGCTATTCGGGCGTTCATCCGACACCATCGCTACCTTATCATTCCTCCGTCTACAGTCTTTTGCTCTGTGATTAGTCATCCCACAGTTATTACACTTCCTATATGGTGCGACCTTCCTACTATAGTCTCTATTCTGCCGAGGAAATACAGGAGTAGGGTTCTCACTTCCATTAAAACCTTTACTATCTCGGGTTACTACATTCTGAGCACCACCTCTGACCTCCGAGAACAAATCTGCTTGTATAGCCATGTCATTGGACTGGGTAAACTGTTTCTCCTTGAGAAATACATACAACTCTCTACTACATATACCAAGCAACTGATCTCTTATCAAATAATCTGTCACCGCCTCATACGTCTGCTCTACATGTCCTAATTCTAGCCATCTATCTAAATAGTTCCTAGACCGCCTTAAAAACTGAACAAACG
The DNA here is from genome assembly GCA_014843695.1 of Archivesica marissinica. Classification (NCBI taxonomy): domain Eukaryota; kingdom Metazoa; phylum Mollusca; class Bivalvia; order Venerida; family Vesicomyidae; genus Archivesica; species Archivesica marissinica. The sequence continues at coordinate 41,205,551 of CM026400.1, forward strand.
TTTCCCCTTTCTCCGGTTTAGCAAATTTAAACCTGGTTCGGAATCCTTCCTCGGTTAGCTCAAACCGTTTAAGTAATGCTACCTTAAGCTTATCATAGTCAAGAGAGTCATCAAATGGTAACCTGGAATACACATCTAGAGCTTTTCCCTTTAGTAATGCACTTAAATGCAGGGACCACTGATTTGGTTCCCAACCCTGAACTTGTGCGTAGCGTTCAAATCTCGACAAATAACTATCCATGTTATCCGTGTCTGCCTCAAAGGGAGGTAATTTTGGCCCTTTCACGTGACAAACACCCCCTGACTTCGATACACTAGGCTTACTGTCCTTAGCTAACTCTGCTAACTCTATGGCTCTCTGATGTTCCATACCAGCTACTTCTAAAGCTCTCTTATGTTCCTCATCTGCTCTAACTCGGTCGGCTTCTATTTTATCTTTCTCCATCTCTAGTTCTATTTCTAACTTATGTTTCTCTGCTGCTCTATCTAGCTCTATTCTCCGATTTTCTAATTCATACTTCTCCTTCTCAGCGTGCCTAGCTAATTCAAACTTCTCTCTCTCAGCTTGCCTAGCTAATTCAAGATTCTTATTTTCTAATTCTAACTTCTCCTTCTCAGCCCGTCTAGCTAATTCAAACTTCTCCTTCTCAGCGTGCCTAGCTAATTCAAGATTCTTATTTCCTAATTCTAACTTCTCCTTCTCAGCCTGTCGATCATTCAATCGGGCCAGTCTTTCTTTCTCTTGTTCCTCTGAAACAAACTTCCTAAGTTCATCATCTTTATACCCGAGCTCCTTTCCTAGGACTGCCAAATCCTTAAGGCTACTCATGTTTCTACACTGTCTACTACCCACTAATTACAATAACACTAACCCACCTTATTAACTCGTAGGTTAAGGGTATACAAATCCCTGTACTCTACCCTATTTTATGAATACACAACCCAGTACTCACTAGTTACCCGTTGGTTACTCGCCCAATGCTGCTCTACACCTATTGCGCGGTCTCATTAATCACCCTATATTCTAGCATCGATGTCCCGCAATTAAACCACAACAATTATTATAGGTATACACATCTATAGATTAACCCACTATAAATATAGAACCCTCACTGTAAAGACAATGTGCTTTAAATACGTAGTCTCTCCAATAAATAGAGTCACAACAGTCGTCAATAATTTCCACCTACACGCTGGTAGGGTTTACAACAGGTGGGACACCTTACAGGAGACGTTCGGCTATGAATATATAGCTCTCCGTAATATGTGATGTTATGCAGTCCGTCATACAAGATAACAAGGAACGACAACCCTCAGCACGTGCTTAACTACGCAACCTGGGAATCATCATTGGGTCTTCCTTAATATATTGAACTCACCCCAGGACACATTTCAGGTCAGTAGAGTTGTCTGTTCTGTCTTGTCTGCGACTGGAGCACACGTCTACAATATCAAAGTGTAAGCCGTTTAAGATAACCGAAATATTATAACTATCTGTGCAACATTAAAATAGAAGAGCCTTTACAAATAGGTAGTTAAGTGTATTCTTCCCATAGATCGTACTCGACTGGATATCCCACTTCTGACACCATGACACAAGATGATCCAAGGGGGAGTACTCACTATGGCAGAATACTAAGACAATGTACAATATCTACAATTTATTTACATATAAATGAATGATGATGATGCAAGAGGTAATGACTGAAACGTCATTTGGCGGCCTGAAAAGTTTACGTGTTCCGTTGTTAGTTCTTTGCCGGTTAGACACTTGTTGATTTAATCATTCGCGGAATATTTCAATGATGTAACGTTTTTTACATATATCTGGGTTGGTTCGCTCTTAAGCGTGTCGGGCCAACCTCCTATGCCGGTTTCCTGGTTGTCCGGTTACGTGGTAACTCCGGGTCGTTCCGGTCTGCATTTCCACTGTTAGTTGCTTAGCCTGGTGGGTCTGTCGTCGCTCATCTGGCGATTACGTGGGTGACGTCCTTTGACGGCTATCCACACATTGGCAGTTCCCCAGCTGTTAGCATCTCACACTCCACTACATGTTGCTGTGCGGGTGATCAAATCAGCATTTCGCTAGACCAAATTCTCAAAAAAGTTTGCTCCCCTCAGGTCCGTCGTTGTCTCGTTGAATCGTGAAGGGAATATTGGTCAGGTCTTTACTGTGTTAAATAGTTGTTCAGCCCATGCTAATCTCACAATTCACTAAATCCCTGTGCTACCGTTATCATGTGATATGTAAAATAAACTAGTTTATAGAGGCCCTGGTATATGGATTTATTACCATCGGTTACACAGAAATAAACCTTATTACGTTATCTCTGTCCGATATTATCCAGGAAACGCTTTAAATAGTTCCCCTATAACATCCAAGAAGATTGGATCCTCTTAGATCACTATACCTCCCCTTATACTCCACTTATACCTGGATCTTTGAAGATGTGTTTACCTTTATTGGAAAACCCCTTCTATAAAATGGGAAAATGAGGCCCCGACTTAGGGTTATAATAATGTGTTCATTAATATAATAATGTGTTCATTAATACAAGAGTCATTTTGTAGAAGTATTCAATGTTCATACGTCCAATTCCAGCAATGTCTACATTGTTTGCATGTATTATAGGAATAGGTATACTCACTGTGTATAGTATTGGTGTGAATGCAACCATTAGGCCATCCCATGAAAAGTTCCTCTTCCCCCAAGTGGTGAGATGATATCAGTGATAAATTGTGAAAAAATTAATTGTCTTGTGAAGCACTCCATATTCCTTCTTCACTTCATCATATGAACACGAGAAGCCATACTCATGATATTTTTAAAATCTATCTTTTATTTGCATTGAAAACTAACTCACCATAATATAACATGTATCGCAACAAATAGTTTCCTAGTCGATAATAGTGTACATGTATAACATGCGCATAGTAATGACAAATTAGAGATAAAATGAATCCTAAACCTGTCATCTGTGAAACGTAATAAAGGAACATATTTCAGATTGGCAGCCATCTTGGATTTATGCTTATTTGCATGAAGGGATCTTTTGGGACTTTTAGTATGGTGTGCTGGAGACATCACATATATGCACTGTGGCAAAATAATTTATGTTGCTTTTTATCCAAGATGCCCTAAAATGTGCTCGATTGCTTGGACTATAAAAAAATACGTTTTTCAAGACAATTATTGTTTAGATTGATAAGAATATGACAAGATATGATTAACAGAATACTAAAAATGAACAAGAAGAGATTCGGTGACAGATTATCCCCTTGTCGAACACCAACGTCCACTGAAAACCAGTCAGTTAAGTTGTCATTAACACGGACATAGGCATCGACATTTTTAAATAGTGTTTTGATAATATTATACTAGCTATTTCATTTATCAGTTAATTTGCATATGCCATTCCAAGAACACTCACCATGAATAATTATCTTACAAATCCTTGCAATCAGAAGACACATTGGACAGAACTGATATAAATACATGTGCATATTCTCGAAGGGTGCTTCTCGGCTACGGTTATTGACTTTAAAGGCTGTCCGAATAGCGCAGTGGTGAGCACGCTCGTTTTTCACCAATGCAACCCGGGTTCGATCCTCGGACCGGGATGTATGTGAGATTGTACGGCGGTCGCCAGTACGGACAGGTGGGTTTTCTCCGGGTACTCCGGTTTCCTCCCACATGAATGACCACAGTTACGCTTTCATCCACGCCAACGAGAGTGATTAATATAAGTTGTTAAACTTGTTTGGCAACCGTAAAATAAATAAAGTTTAAATTATTGCTTCAATATCCTAGTGGCTACGATTATTGAGTTTAAATCACTTGGTTTAAACATATTTATTTTCTATCATGTACATGGTTATTTACAACAATTGAAGTAAGGAATTGGACAGAAAGCTATACAGCTTATGGTTGTCCCCTCCTTCCTAAATAATTTACACAAACATTTCATGGCATGACTATTTACTAAGTTCAATATCATGTTTATGGAAAATGTAATGCTTACAAAGCTTAATTCATGATAGATAAATTAATGTTGTGATACATAAGAGTACAGAGCTTGATAAGTTGTGGAAAAAACCCAATTAAATTTGTGATACATATGAGTATATTTTAGTACAAAATGTAAAAACAACAATTAACCGAAAGAAAACCAACAAATGGATAAAATGATAAAAAGACAAAACAATGATATAGAGAAAGAGAAAAGAATTGTAAAGGATGAATGAACAACACGTCGCGATGGTTAGCTTCTCACCAATGCAACCCGGGTTCGATCCCCTAGTGGCTACGGTTGATGACTTTAAACAACATTCTCCTTACGTCTGTAGATTCGAATTTCGACAAGGGGAATCTAATTAATTTCACATGTGGATGCTATTCTGTTGACTCGGCTGAAGGCTCACTGTTCAACCAGAGTGCCCAGTCATACCTGAACCTGAATCAATGGGGCATGGGTATATCATTGCCGTTCATCTCTAAGCTCTATGATGGGACGTTGCTATATATCAGTATCGTTAGATGGAACCCGTAGATCCACAAACTATCAACTATCAAACACATTTCCGTTTCAGCAATTTACTGGAGAGAAATTCAATAAGCTTTTAGATTTCATTTGTATTTATTGTGTGTACATAATTATTTGTAGTAAATTATGTTATATAATGTCGAATAAATATGTTTAAACCAATTTACTTTAAGCTTTCGATTAAATCCATTTTCATTCTGTATACAATTGATATGTACTGTACATTATGAATGAATGAATAAATATGTTTAAACCAAACCAATTTACTGTACATTACTTCAGAAAGATGTCCAGCTTTATCAGTTGTACCGAATGGAAGTTTTTCATCGAATGAATGTACATTTTCACCATCAGTTGCCGGTCTCGAATGTACATTAGACTGTAACCCAGGTTTCATGTCATCTACTCATTACATCGCGACATGTTTCGTAACCGGCGAATGGAGCACAGACAGTTCATCATTATCTTGCTCAGGTATGGGAGCTTCTGATAGTTCGATCCCCCGTCTGACCCTAATAACATTAATAGTCTGACTATTTTTATTTGCTTTATCCTCAGGTTGTAAACATTTTTGTAACTGCTTGAAATAATTGATTATGTCTGTCTCCGCTGCAGCTATGTCTAATGATGGATTAAGGTGTTTGCGCTTATTTACCCTCGTCGTCAGAGATGTACGCGAACCATATAAACGTATTTAACGTATATATAGTAGTCTACAAACACTGCAGGACGGATCTGTAGTCCAGTGGTAACACCCTGGACTGGTAATCCAGTGATCGCAGGTTCGATTCCCCGTCGGACCCTAATAAAATTAACAGTCTTTCAGATGCGACTTTAAACCGAGGTCTCGTGTCGGTGCTTTACACCATGCACGTAAAAGAACCAGAGGAGACTCTGGAATATGTCTCTGTCTGTATCATTGCACTATCTTCCAAAATTCTAAAATGACTAATCTCTTCAGGAGGCGTCGATCAAATGGGCAACCGGTAGCGACGATAAATAAACGTAAAACTCACTCTTCTGTTATTCTCATTCCGAAGTATGTCGAGTCTCACTCAATATGTGGTCAATACAATACACTATCATAGCACCATATGTAATGTCACCATTGGGGAATTCCGTTCGTGTCCGTGTTGACCTAAGCTATTGGTGCGAAACAAACAAACACACAAACAAACAAGACAGTGTCACCACAAAGGCATTCCAATTTAAGAATTTAAACTACCATGTCAAAAGTTATAATTTCAGATATAAATATATTTTTTGAATATTTCCAAAATTAGAATATTTATATATTTAACGAGTTAGGTGTAAATAATTTATTATTTTCAGAAATCTTCCACCGTTATTAGAACTATCCGATTGTATGCGAACTATGTTTGCGTAAACCTGAAGTTCAATGAAATAATGGACTTAACTCCTTGATACTCGTATCTTTAAGCTACTATTTCTAGAATTCTGAAACTACCGTATGTATGGTTAAAATTACAATTTCAGATATAAACGAATGCTTGACAATGAACGGCGGTTGTCAACACGACTGCTCCAATGACGTAGGATCCTACACCTGTAGCTGTAATGTTGGATATACGCTGGGCATTGATAGCCATGCATGTGAAGGTACGACCGCAGGACTGTAATAAACACGATAGTTTTTGAATATTTCCAAAATTAGAATATTTACATATTTAACGAGATAGATGTAAATTATTTTCACTAATATTCCACCGTTATTAGAACTGTCCGAGTGTATGCGAACTATGTTTGCGTAAACCTGAAGTTCAATGAAATACTGGACTTAATTCCTCGATACTCGATATAATTAATTCGTATCTATAAGCTACAATTTCTAGAAATATGAAACTACCATATGAATGGTTAAAATTACAATTTCAGATATAAACGAATGCTTGGCAATGAACGGCGGTTGTCACCACAACTGTTCCAATGACGTAGGATCCTACACCTGTAGCTGTGTGGTTGGACATACGCTGGGCATTGACAGTCATACATGTGAAGGTACGACCGCAGGATTGAAATAAACACCCGTTATGTTAATATTTATGAACTTGCGATATTTATAAATGTATCAAGTTCACGGTAAAATTCATGCATCTAATCTTTTATATAGTCGATTTAGCAAATTATATGAGAACTATATTTGGTAAAACTTAAAGAGCAATATTAATCCTAGTTTGGAAGGATGTGCAATACAAATCCATGCATGATCTCTATTAATTAATTTCAATATTTCTGAAGCTATCTCTATGTATATGTTTAAAATTGCAATTTCAGATCACAACTGTTCCAATGACGTGGGATCCTACACCTGTAGTTGTGATATTGGACATAGGCTGGGCATTGATACCCATACATGTGAAGGTACGACCGCATGACTGAAGTAAACACGATCGTTTTTGAATATTTCCAAAATTATGATATTTAATAAATTATTATTATTTATATATTTAACGATTTTGATGTCAAATTATTTTCACTAATCGTCTGCCGTTATTAGAACTACACAAATGTATGCGAACTATGTTTGTGTAAACCTGAAGTTCAATGAAATAATGGACTTAATTCGTATTTATAAGGTACTATTTCTAGAATTCTGAAAATACCGTATATGTGTTTATAATGTATACTTTCAGATATAAATGAATGTTTGATAAGCAACGGCGGTTGTCATCACAACTGTTCCAATTACGTGGGAGCCTACACATGTAGCTGTAATGTTGGATATAGGCTGGGCATTGATAGCCATACATGTGAAGGTACGACCGCATGACTGAAATAAACACGATCGTTTTTGAATATTTCCAAAATTATGATATTTATATATTTAACGATTTTGATGTCAAACTATTTTCACTAATCTTCTACCGTTATTATAAATACAAAAGTGTATGCGAACTATGTTTGTGTAAACCTGAAGGTCAATGAAATGGTGGACTTAATTCGTATTTATAAGCTACTATTTCTAGAATTCTGAAAATACCGTATATGTGTTTATAATGTATACTTTCAGATATAAATGAATGTTTGATAAGCAACGGCGGTTGTCATCACAACTGTTCCAATGACGTAGGATCCTACACCTGTAGCTGTGATGTTGGATATACACTGGACATTGATAGCCAAACATGTGAAGGTATGACCGCAGGACTGAAATAAACATAATTTTCTTATCTTGAAATTGTCCGAACTTAAATATTCGTTAACGGCTGTTCTGCGAAAGTGTGCACACATACATACATACTTTTGCTTTCAATTAAGGAATGAATCGCGGGTTAATCGTTTCCATCGGGGTATGGACTACAAGTGTGTGGAGCCCGAAGGCATCCACGCTAACTTAAAGCACGCCCAATATAGTTCATACCCTCCCGGATATGCGGGAATTTGTTTGATTATCGGGGACTATTTACTACGGCGTATGGATGCAGGTTAATGTAATAAGGCTAAACGATATACTGGCAAACAAATATAGGGTTGTTGTTACTGTTGTAATGTGATAAAAAGGATCTGACATCCGTTGTGATATACAAGGAGAACCACCCCATCTGCTGTAGTCACTAATACCACCACAGTAGTGTCCATTATCACAGGCAAATGCTAAATAGAGGCTACTCTATTAACACAGGCTCAACAATAATTCATAATAAAACATTGCAATAGAGGCTACTCTATTAACACAGGCTCAACAAAAATTCATAATAAAACATTGCAATAGAGGCTACTCTATTAACACAGGCTCAACAATAATTCATAATAAAACATTGCAATAGAGGCTACTCTATTAACACAGGTTCAACCCTAATTCATAATAAAACATTGCAATACATGTATATATAACTGATGGATGAAGCATTCAGTCTTGTTTCATATTCATTGCTATGGTTGAATACACACCCTATACCGATACATCAGTAACAAATACAGGTAGACCCTTAACCAATGACAAATTCACTCCAGCAATTACAAATGCAATTACTAGTAGTCAAGGAACCAAAGATACCACTACGTCAGCAACTACCAGTGAAGATAAAGGTATGTTCCGTTTGACACGAGTTACACAGACGGATATGTAGTCCAGTGGTAACACGCTGGACTGGTAATCCAGGGATCGCAGGTTCGATCCCCCGTATGACCCAATAAAATTAACAGTCTTTCAGCTGGGACGTTAAACCGAGGTCTCGTGTCGGTGCTTTAGACCGTGCACGTAAAAGAACCAGAGGAGACTCTGGATTGGGTCTCTGTCTGTATCATGCACTATCCTCCAAAATCTAAAATAACTAATCTCTTCAGGAGTCGTCGCTCATATGGGCAACCGGTAGCGACGATAAATAAACGTAAAACACAGACACGAGTTACGCAATTCAAATGTTCATATGACTTACAGACATTGGTATAGGTAATCGTAGATTAAAGTATGGATATATATCGCAGTCAGTACTTCAAAGCGTGGATATTGCCACTTTGCGAATAATTCTGTACAGAAAAACAACCTCAACAGTTTGTGCTCATTACCAGCAAACACTAACTTACTTAGTGCGAAAATAATTACCTCCCCTTGTAATATTCCAGCCCCTTTGCTGCATTATTGTCTGCTTGCTTGTGTTTAGCCAAGCGATAAGCGTCGGCAGTCTGCGCCAATGTAGATCGATAGTCGAATAAAGGGAGTGCTTGATAAATTGTATTATTTCATAGAACGTAAGTGTCGCCGTGTAATTGAGAGTTTATGTGGAAATTGAGCTTACTAGAACATAATTATTGGCTAGTATTGATAGATTCATGTCTTTTACATGTATAGTAGAGGACATAGAAAACGCACACTTCGGATAAGTGTGTTTTTACATGAAAATCAATAACTATATAAATACATAGTTTTAAACATTTGGGAACTATTTTTAGTTGTTAAATTTGTGCTTTGTAATAAAGATGTGATATATCTTTGATGGAATCCTTCGTGTTTCGTTTCCATGGAATAATAATCATATAATGAAGGTGTGCGTTTTCTATGTGTTCTAGTATACAATGTAGGTGTGCGTTTTCTATGTGTTCTAGTATACAATGTAGGTGTGCGTTTTCTATGTCTTCTAGTATATAATGTAGGTGTGCGTTTACTATATCCTCTAGTATATAATGTAGGTGTGCGTTTTCTATGTCTTCTAGTATATAATGTAGGTGTGCGTTTACTATGTCCTCTAGCATATAATGTAGGTGTACGTTTTCTATGTCTTCTAGTAGATAATGTAGGTGTGCGTTTACTATGTGCTCTAGTATATAATGTAGGTTTGCGGTTTCTATGTCCTCTAGTATATAATGTAGGTGTGCGGTTTCTATGTCCTCTAGTATATAATGTAGGTGTGCGTTTACTATGTGCTCTAGTATATAATGTAGGTGTGCGTTTTCTATGTCCTCTAGTATACATTGGATGTACATGTTATCTATACAGTCAAACCTGTGTTAGTGGTCACCTGTATTAAGCAGCCAATCTGTATTAAGCAGCCAGTTTCCAGATTCCCAATATGCTGTTTTATTATATATTTGACCTCTACTAGGCAGCCACATGTGCTAAGCAGCCACTTTCTGAGATTCCCTTGGCTGGCTGCTTAAGACAGGTTTGACTGTAGTCGATTTCTTACATGAAGCATGGTTTGTCGTTCTACAAACATGCTTGGGTAATTCTTACGCGTCAGAACTATACAGAAGATAAGTATTGGATCGACGAGTGAGGTGTTGTATGGTCATTCTCTTGGGTTCGAGCTCTGTCGTGTGGTGATGGGTAGATCACTATACCGACCCATTCACTGTACTGGCCACATCATGGTTGTCATTCTTACGGCGGTGTTTGGGTCTATGGTTTATATTGCCACTTTTATCGTTAATCCAATCACTCACTTATATACTGTAATGGTGTTGATATCATGATAAAATATGCTCTTATCCAATTACTAGAATCCTAGTTATATCTATATATGTATACATTTTTATTTATATTTCCATATATTATTATCATGGGTAAATGTTTAAAATTGCATCTGTAATTGTGAAGCCCAATAGAATAATATTTAATTTTTGCGCTATATAAATGTATTTGTATTTGGAATGACAATATTATTTCTTAATTCAACACCCGGCCCAATGGACCAATGCGTCATAAATGTAACACGAATCCTGGATGCATATACAGGGATTGGAACAATGTATCTATGCATCGTAAATATATGTTGTATTACAGACGGATCTGTAGTCCAGTGGTAACACGCTGGACTGGTAATCCAGGGATCGCAGATTCGACCCCCCGTCTGACCCCAATAAAAATAACAGTCTTTCAGATGGGACGTTAAACCGAGGTCTCGTGTCAGTGCTTTACACCGTGCACGTAAAAGAACCAGAGGAGACTCTGGAATGGGTCTGTATCATTGCACTATCCTCCAAGCATCGAAAATGACTAATCTCGTCAGGAGGCGTCGCTCATATGGGCAACCGGTAGCGACGACAAATAAACGTAAAACACAACATATGTTGTATTATACAGTGTGATGAGTTATTCTATCACAACAGACGTTTTCAGAATCCGTATCATAGTTGTAGTCAGACTAAGTATCTCGCTTTAGAAACATATACACGAGTCATGGCTCCAGCGTGCTAGACTGAAGAGAATATAATATATATTAAGATGTCCGATTAGCGAAGTGGTTAGCGCGCGCGCTTCTCACTAACGTAACCTGGGATCAATCCTCGGACCGGGAAGTATGCGAGATGGTACGGTCATCGCCAGATCGGACTGGTGGGATTTCTCCGTGTACCCCACACGAATGACCACATTAACGCTTTCATCCGCGCCAAAGAGAGTGATTAATATAAGTTGTTAGAACTTGCTTCGCAATCGTTGTAAAATAAATAAAGTTTAAATTTAAATAAAATTCATATATATATTGTGTCTTCCAGGTACAAATATAGTGGAGAAATCAATTCATGCATTATATGTATATGCCTGTTTGGTCGTTGTATGCATAGCAAGACACTTTTATATATGAAGGAGTTATACAGCAGATATACAACAGATTATCTTCCTCAACATATATTATATTATACACATTTACTCCGTCTCCGTGGCCTAGTGGTTAAGGCGTCCGCCTACGGAGCGGGAGGTCGAATGATAGAATCTCGCCAGGGCTTCGTTCTGATATGGCCGGTTGGTGAGCCGCCAACTAGTTAAATAATGGTTATGGATTGCCTACCAGCCTGGCATACAAGCATAGGATTCGGGAAGTACTGATGTTCATAAAAACAGGTGTGTCAGAAGTCAGTAATGGCTGGCCCTTTAAATAGGGTGACACTATAATAAATAAACACTTTACTTGTATACTGGTGCAGTAACACGTGTCACCTTTGAAGAATATTTGGCCAGGAAGATATTCGAATATTTGGTTTTTCGTTGCCATCCCTAATTAATATAGAAGAATGTTATGTTATATTTATGTTATATTTCGGGTTTTACGCCTGCATCAGCACCATTTTGGGCTATATCGCCGGCGGGCAGTTTACCTAACAACACCTTTCCTGGACAGGCTCCAACGGTTAACCAGTACTTGTGTGCACCAACCTCCGTAAGAAACTGCCAACTTTGTCATATAAATGAGACACGGTCTGAGCGGGGCTCGAACCCGTGAGAATCATTGATGATAGGTTACAGTGGTGTACAAGTCAGCGACCTCAATCACTCGACCACGAAGGTGGACAATATAGAAGAATGACTATCGTTTAAAATCACATGTATTAATTGTCTTTCCGGTCGAAATTATTACAGTAGCTGTTGAGTATATTTATATGAATAGGTGTTTATCTGAATGAGCTGATACAAATGATAGTTTGAGTCATGCACAGGACGGTCTACTGTAGATGCGATTTTTGTGTTAAATGGTTGTATACAAAATGTATTTAGATCAAAAGGGTAGATTACATTGTGCCTTCGTTGACCTCAGTAGGGCCTTTGATAGTGTTAACTTTGATAGTCTATGGTACAAACTCTTCAAACTCCGAGTTCAGGGAAATTATTAAGAATAATAAAGTTCATGTACATCAATATTAAATCCTGTGTAAGGGGGTGCAACTCGTACTTGGACATTTTCGACTGTGCTGTCGGGTTGAGGCAGGGTGAGGTTATGTCCACTGTTTTATTTTCATTGTTTGTAGACGACCTTGTGGTCTTAGCCTACATGATATGGTTTTTATTTTGATGTTATTTGCTGATGATAGGTAACAGCCCTCAGGATTTGCAACATAGGTTAACTTTACTTAAAACGTACTGTGCCAGGTGGGTAGTTTGGGTGCTTTTGTAGATGAGCATGAGCTGACTGGTCCACCCGAAGCCGGTGATCTTTTAGATGAGCATGAGCTGACTGGACACATGAAGTCGGTGATCTTGTAGAGGTGTATCAACTGACTGGACACATGAAGTCGGTGATCTTGTAGAGGTGTATCAGCTGACTGGACACATGAAGTCGATGATCTTGTAGATGTGCATCAGCTGACTGGACACATGAGGTCGGTTATCTTGTAGATGTGCATCAGCTGACTGGACACATGAAGTCGGTGATCTTGTAGAGGTGCATGGGCTGACTGGTCCACCCGAAGCCGGCGATCTTGTAGAGGTGTATCAGCTGACTGGACACATGGAGTCGGTGATCTTGTGGAGGTACATCAGCTGACTGGACACATGAAGTCATGATATTGTAGAGGTACATCAGCTGACTGGACACATGAATTCATGATCTTGTAGAGATGCATCAGCTGGCTGGACACATGAAGTCATGATATTGTAGATGGGTATCAGCCGACTGGACGCATGAGGTCGGTGATCTTGTAGAGGTGCATCAGCTGACTGGACACATGAGGTCATGTTCTTGTAGATGTGTATCAGCTGACTGGACACATGGAGTCGGTGGTCTTGTAGAGGTGTATGAGCTGACTGGATACATGAGGTCGGTGATCTTGTAGAGGTGCATGAGCTGATTGGATACATGAGGTTGGTGATCTTGTAGAGGTACATCAGCTGACGTCTACTTTGGCACGTCCTCCAAAATTGTGATCAACTTGCTCGTGCCAATGCATGACCAAATGTTTTCAGCTCGTGTAAAGAGAGAACGGGAAAACACAGCGTCATTCTATTAACCAATCATATTCTTCCGATCCAGTTCATTTTGGCCAGGTGTCTTAACGACTAAGAACGAACCTAGCAATATGTTATCCATCACCCCTGAAGATACAACTGGTGTAGTTCTTTTACACATCTTTGTCGTTTGTATGTTTTTCTATGTTTGTAGGTTGACTGTCTTCATTGAACTCCAACTGCTCAATTTTTCCTCGCAATCAGGGGCTTTTTCTGACAAATTTGTCAACGCTTCTAGGCTAACAATACCTTTCACATGCATCACTTTCTGCACTTTGTTACATGCAACCAAGCAGGAAAATCATCTTGGAAGAGTTGATCTTTCCCATATAATTTGGTTGGGTAGCTAATTCGGAATGTTTCTCCAGTATCACTGGATTCGGTCGCGTCCTTAGATTAATATATCTGCATGCCTGCTTCTGTAGTCAAGCAGCTTATTAGGGCAGCTATTAAACTTGTTTCCAATTCTTCTTGTTCTTCTTTAGTATTCTGTTAAGCGTATCCCGTCCTTTTCAGGCCAGGTAGATAACATCCATGCATATTACACACAATATGTGTTCCATTTGCTGCAGGTTCGAATCCCATTGTGGTTTCAAATTCTTTATGGATGCCCACACGAGTGTCCGTCCATGGCATGTTGAGTGACGGGTCTTCCTCCACCAATAATAGCTGGAGAGTCGCCACATGACCTAAGCTGTTGATACGACTTTAAACTCCAAAAACAAACAAACAAACGGAAGCTATTTTCCTTCATTGCGTATCGGACCACACGTATGCACATCGTGGTAACACATACGTTTTAATGCGATTTACTGCATACGTTGTCCACCTCTTAACCGAAGGGTTGTGAGTTCGACCCCGACGTACAGAGGTTGTAGAGTAGTTCGCAAAGGCACTTACGTCCACATTACAATGTCCATTTCCCACATGGCAATATGATTCCATTAGGAATGAGGTATTGAGAGAGTGACAAAGTGGGAACTGCACTCTTACCCTAGTGTTTAGCAGCATAGCATTTTGCAAGTGGTAGAAAGTAAGCCAAAACTCTACAGGTACATTTCTTGATCTTTCTTGAAAGCATGCGTGTAGCATATAAAACATACGCACCACAATACTATTTATATGTCCTGCTCGTTGTCTAGGCTCAGTGGAACTCTGATGGGAGAATGAAACAATAAATCCTGAATGGTTGGAAAAGGACATTTTTATTAAAATATCAGAAACCAATAAATATTTACAACAGTAGTTCTACAATGTAGTAAGTACAGATTAGGGTCGAACCAACTAATCATGCCTGTAACTGTTGTCCTCATCGAAAGATCCACTGTGAACTAACGTGCTAACAGGTACATTTCTTGATCGTTCTAGAAAGCATGCGTGTAGCGTAAAAACATATGCACCACAATACTATTTATATGGTATTTCACATAAAATTATACAATAACTCGTATGCTATATGTTGTAATGTACACTATATCTAGCCTGGGTGCCAGTCTGTCGATATTTTACTTTTTAACTTCAGATAATTATGATCAGAAACTCAATACGGCCCAATTAATAGTTTCGGTGTTAAACTATTTGACTGACCAGGCAAAATATATCGAGGCCTGTTCCCAGGCTACACAATAACAAGATTAATACGTTCTATTGACGAACTATTTGCAGCCATTTTCGTCATGCAAACGTCTAGGGTCGAACCAACTAATCATGCATGTAACTGTTGTCCTCATTGAAAGATCCACTGTGAACTAACGTGCTTCCTTATCTTCAGATGTTCGCTTAGTAGGAGGCATGAACGAGTTCGAGGGACGCATTGAATTATTCTACTCTGGTACATGGGGAACGGTTTGCGATGATGGCTTTGACAACTCAGATGCCGAAGTGTTTTGCCACATGCTCGGATACGAGAGGTTTATGTGTTTTGTATCATTATTGTTGTCTATGTGTGATGTGTAACGTATATGTGTCTGATGTTGGTATGCGTGTATGAGCGCGATTGTAGGTGCGAATGGCGTATATATGTGTGTTGTGGGGACGGGATGGCGTCGGAATACTGACATATTTGCCAGCCATATGAAAAACCTTTCCAAAAGAAAGAACTGGACATCCAATTTGGGATACGAAACTACAGTATTGACCACTCGGCTATGTAATTTCCAGAATCAGAGTGGCATCTTTGTTTGCCAATGAGAGACCTCGTTATGATTTCAACTACCTCCCTTGGCAAATAAAGTCCGATTTATCCCGAAATATATATTGCTCCTTCTAGTTGTAATCCTTTGTTTTTACTGTTGTTCCGTAATCGGAGGTTGCCGTATGGTAATTGTTATTGTATCAAAGTCGTGATAGCAATTGTATACAACAATGTACCGACTAGATATACTGTAGGCTATATGGCGATATTTAATACTTTAATAAGAAACAACGATACAAACAGAGGAAACCAATTAAGCGGATCTATCTAATTTTAGTACTATTCAAGGGAAGTAACTGACCAATGTTTCTCATTGTGAACTATTGGTTTTAATTTAGGACTGGTGCTAGAGCAGTACCGAGATCTTACTATGGGCCTGGTTATGGTAAGATATGGCTAGATGGTCTGGGGTGCTCCGGAGCAGAACTATCTGTCGCCGAATGCACGAATACAGGCTGGGGTATCCACAATTGCGACCACACGGAGGATTCAGGCGTTATATGCCAACCAAGTAAGTGGGAATGTTGTACTGTCGGAATGTTGTACTCATATAAACATTAAACATAATGAAGTATATTACACTGCTATTGACGTGTTGCGCACATATTTTACACTTAATAATGACACGATATGGCTATTAACGTATTACTATGCGGTAGTAATTAAGTAGAGAGATTGCGTGGTGAATTCGTTCTTGAGAGTGACGGTGATTTGTAGCCACGCCTCCACGCCAAAATTAAAAGCCGCTACCATACTATTTAGTTACATGCTTCACAGAGAGAGAGAGAGAGGAGAAGAGCGGCGAGGCGAGGCGAGGAGAGGAGAGAGATGATAACACGCCCATATTCTTCCTAGTATACACACTTGTAGGAGAGAACAAACACAGGAAACCACGGATCCATACAAGGACAATGCCAATCTTAGGAGTAGCCAGAATGTGCGGTGAATTTATCGAAGTAATGAGAGTGCATGTATGATTTGTGCATATCCAGTAGGCACCCCGTATGGGTAATTGTCTTCTAACCTAGCTAGGTAATGTCTACACACACGTGTATGAGAGATAAGCCTCAGAATAGCATGGGTTCATTGAGGAAACAACCATACTTCGGAGTAGAGAGAGAGAGAGAGGGAGATAGAGGGAGAGAGAGAGGGAGATAGAGGGAGAGAGAGGGGGAGAAAGGGAGAGAGAGAGAGAGCGAGCGCGAGTGTATGCCGAAAGTATTCAAAGTAGTGAGAGTGCATGTATGATATGTGTATATCGACCATACCTCCTTCCTAGTACTGGATGTTGTGGGTAGCTGTCGAGTAGCATAGCTAGGTAATGTATACACACACGTGTGTGAGAGGTCAGCCTCAGAAAAGCACGGGTTCATGCAGGAAACTACTATACTTTGGAGTAGAGAGAGTGTATGTCGAAATTCTTCAAAGTAGTGAGAGTGCATGTATGATATGTGCATATCGACCATACCTCCTCTCCAATCACAGTGCAAACAACATCCACTACTATACTTCACAATGGAACAACTACAACGGTAATTCAGCAACTGACAGGGCAGAGAAATGTTCAAAGGATAAATAACTATGCAAAAAGCCTCACAGATTTAATGTATTCTTTCACACAACCCCACATTCCATAACAGTTAGTAGTACAAACTAGTGAGTGAGTATTGGTTTAACGGAGCATCATAAAAGTGCAGGCTATATCGCGCCAGGTTAAGTATATTGTATACAACATTGAGAAAAATATAGTTGCAAAATGTATGTAGTAAAAATGTAATGACGAAAGGACAGTTGTTGTACAAAATAATCTGCTTACATTGCCTATGTGTATATCTAACAGCACTTGGCTGCACGTCCAACACAGTTAAGCATAGCTACCTACATTTACAAACTTAATTGGATGTCACATTTGAGTGAAATAAAGAAATAATCGTGTTATGTGAAAATGTACAATACCTCTCCAACTACATGGTTGCTGTGCTCTCTAATAAAGTTCAGGAACACAGTATATTGTTGATGAGTATTCACTACAAATTCCTGTCTTAATTTTCTCGTGAGTACACGTCTTTTATACACGTTCCATGTGCCTTCAATCTAAATATACATGTAGCCTATATAATAAGAAAGTTAGATTTACACCAAATTTGATCTAATTATTGAAATACTGATTATACTGGTATATACTAAGGCATAGCTGAAGCATATTTAACCAGCCATTATTGAATATATCATTGGCATTAAATACAATTGACCTTTCTGCAGACGCTCATTAGCCACGCCCACATAGTTACAGGTGCTCGCTGTAACAACGCGAGACAAGCTATCTAACAATATGGCGTCTAACGCAGACCTGCATCGAGTTGATCTAGATACAATTCCGTCGAATTTCTCGGTTTTATTTCACCCATATAAGAATATCTAGTTGAAAGCAAGACAGCAAGGGTTTAGGTTCTTCAGTGAAGGTTATTTCTCTAAAGTACAGATATATTTAACGGATGAGGACGTGTTGCCGTTGCCGAGGGTGTGCGCGAATGGTGCGATGCGATTGGCTAACGCCAGCTGTCAATCTAAATCGGCAGAAAGGTCAATTATAATACACAAAACTTCCATGCCAACTTGCCCAAAGTAAAACAAATGAAACAGGTAATTACGACACAATTTATTGTTTTACCACCTTGCTTATTGGAAACTGTATAACTCATATAGTATGTACCTTATAGGAAGGGACCGATATTATCATCCTCATCTTTATCTGGGATTGGCAACCTTGCTTCTTGGAAACTGTATAACTAATATAGTACATACTTTATAGGAAGGGAACGGTATTATCGTCCTCATCGTTATCGGGGATTGGCAGCCTGGCTTCTTGGAAACTGTATAACTAATATAGTACATACCTTACAGGAAGGGAACGGTATTATCCTCATCTATATCTGTGATTGGCAGCCTTGCTACACGAACCTGCTATTGTGAAATTACCATTTGTTAATTACCTCCCTTTATTGTTATTTTTTAACAACACTCACTCTGTATATGGTACTTTACTATAGCATATATATGCATACGAATTATAGTTTTTACAGGCGGATCTGTAGTCCAGTGGTAACACGCTGGACTGGTAATCCAGGGATCGTAGGTTCGATCCCCCGTCTGACCCTAATAAAATTAACAGTCTTTCAGTTGTGACGTTAAACCGAGGTCTCGTGTCGGTGCTTTACACCATGCACGTAAAAGAACCAGATGATACTCTGGAATGGGTAACTGTCTGTATCATTGCACTATCCTCAAAAATCTAAAATGGCTAATCTCTTCAGGAGTCGTCGCTCATATGGGCAACCGGTAACGACGATAAATAAACGCAAAACACACACACAAAGGGCGTATCATTGATATGGGCATACATGCACTCTCACTACTTTGAATAATTTCGACATACACTCTCTCTAATCCAAAATATGGTAGTGTCCTCAATGAATCCGTGCTTTTGTGAGACTGATTTCTCATACAGTATATGTACACATTACCTACTTCTGTTACACGACAGTTACCCATACTAAGCAGTGCTAGGAAGAAGTAACCAACGATATGGTACATGTAATCTCACTATTTTGATGAATTTCGCAGACACTCTATCCACTCCTATGTTTTTCCTGTACGAATCCGTGATTTTCCTCATACTTATCTCTCTTACAAGTATATGTACACATAACTTAGCTATGCTACTAGGACGTAACTAGTACTAGGAAGTACGTTGAATTGTGATAAATTTACAGTATGGTAGTGTAATTGAGTAGGCGGGGTTACAAGATGAAAAAGAGCAACATTTGTCTGAATAAAACTGTTTATTTTTCCATTGATTGTAATAAACAACGAAGAACCCGGTGGCCGTACCAGTATATCCGGTGTAGCTATGCCATCACCGGAAGTGCCTAAAATAATAGAAGCGAGTCTACTAATATGTTGTTGCAACTATGTTTTCATAATTACGAATACAATTTACAATTACATATCACAGTAACATTACTGTCACATTTAATACATATAACCTGATAATATCCATTTACATAACATGTTAAAAATGCAAAAGGATTGGGCTACAATATATTTAAATTTTAAGCCAATTTACTTACTATCAAACACATTTCCGTTTCAGCAATTTACTGGAGAGAAATTCAATAAGCTTTTAGATTTCATTTGTATTTATTGTGTACATAATTATTTGTAGTAAATTATGTTATATAATGTCGAATGAATACATATATTTAAATTTTAAACCGATTTACTTA
>CM026400.1:41226755-41300923 GCA_014843695.1 Archivesica marissinica
AATCCTGGATGCATGTACAGGGATTGGAACAATGTATCTATGCATCGTAAATATATGTTGTATTACAGACGGATCTGTAGTCCAGTGGTAACACACTGGACTGATAATCCAGGGATCGCAGATTCGACCCCCCGTCTGACCCCAATAAAAATAACAGTCTTTCAGGTGGGACGTTAAACCGAGATCTCGTGTCAGTGCTTTACACCGTGCACGTAAAAGAACCAGAGGAGACTCTGGAATGGGTCTGTATCATTGCACTATCCTCCAAGCATCGAAAATGACTAATCTCGTCAGGAAGCGTCGCTCATATGGGCAACCGGTAGCGACGACAAATAAACGTAAAACACAACATATGTTGTATTATACAGTGTGATGAGTTATTCTATCACAACAGACGTTTTCAGAATCCGTACCATAGTTGTAGTCAGACTAAGTATCTCGCTTTAGAAACATATACACGAGTCATGGCTCCAGTGTGCTAGACTGAAGAGAATATAATATATATTAAGATGTCCGATTAGCGAAGTGGTTAGCGCGCGCGCTTCTCATTAATGTAACCTGGGTTCAATCCTCGGACCGGGAAGTATGCGAGATGGTACGGTCATCGCCAGATCGGACTGGTGGGATTTCTCCGTGTACCCCACACGAATGACCACATTAACGCTTTCATCCGCGCCAAAGAGAGTGATTAATATAAGTTGTTAGAACTTGCTTCGCAATCGTTGTAAAATAAATAAAGTTTAAATTTAAATAAAATTCATATATATATTGTGTCTTCCAGGTACAAATATAGTGGAGAAATCAATTCATGCGTTATATGTATATGCCTGTTTGGTCGTTGTATGCATAGCAAGAAACGTTTATATATGAAGGATTTATACAGCAGATATACAACAGATTACCTTCATCAACATATATTATATTATACACATATACTCCGTCTCCGTGGCCTAGTGGTTAAGGTGTCCGCCTACGGAGCGGGAGGTCGAATGATAGAATCTCGCCAGGGCTTCGTTCTGATATGGCCGGTTGGTGAGCCGCCAACTAGTTAAATAATGGTTATGGATTGCCTACCAGCCTGGCATACAAGCATAGGATTCGGGAAGTACTGATGTTCATAAAAATAGGTGTCTCAGAAGTCAGTAATGGCTGGCCCTTTAAATAGGGTGACACTATAATAAATAAACACTTTACTTGTATACTCGTGCAGTAACACGTGTCACCTTTGAAGAATATTTGGTCAGGAAGATATTCGAATATTTGGTTTTTCGTTGCCATCCCTAATTAATATAGAATAATGTTATGTTATATTTATGTTATATTTCGGGTTTTACGCTTGCATCAGCACCATTTTGGGCTATATCGCCGGCGGGCAGTTTACTTAACAACACCTTTCATGGACAGGCTCCAACGGTTAACCAGTACTTGGGTGCACCAACCTCCGTAAGAAACTGCCAACTTTTTCATATAAATGAGACACGGTCTGAGCGGGGCTCGAACCCGTGAGCATCAGTGATGATAGGTTACAGTGGTATACAAGTCAGCGACCTCAACCACGGAGTCTGACAATATAGAAGAATGACTATCGTTTAAAATCAGATTTGATGTACATTTATTAATTGTCTTTCCAGGTATTACAGTAGCTGTTGAGTATATTTATATGAATAGGTGTTTATCTGAATCAGCTGATACAAATGACAGTTTGAGTCATGCACAGGACGGTCTACTGTAGATGCGATTTTTGTGTTAAATGGTTGTATACAAAATGTATTTAGATCAAAAGGGTAGATTACATTGTGCCTTCGTTGACTTCAGTAGGGCCTTTGATAGTGTTAACTTTGATATTCTATGGTACAAACTCTTCAAACTCGGAGTTCAGGGAAATTATTAAGAATAATAAAGTTCATGTACATCAATATTAAATCCTGTGTCAGGGGGTGCAACTCGTACTTGGACTTTTTCGACTGTGCTCTCGGGTTGAGGCAGGGTGAGGTTATGTCCACTGTTTTATTTTCATTGTTAGTTGACGACCTTTTGGTCTTAGCCTACATGATATGGTTTTTATTTTGATGTTATTTGCTGATGATAGGTAACAGCCCTCAGGATTTGCAACATAGGTCAACTTTACTTAAAACTTACTGTGCCAGGTGGGTAGTTTGGGTGCTTTTGTAGATGAGCATGAGCTGACTGGTCCACCCGAAGCCGGTGATCTTGTAGATGAGCATGAGCTGACTGGACACATGCAGTCGGTGATCTTGTACAGGTGTATCAACTGACTGGACACATGAAGTCGGTGATCTTGTAGATGTGTATCAGCTGACTGATCACATGAAGTCGATGATCTTGTAGATGTGCATCAGCTGACTGGACACATGAAGTCGATGATCTTGTAGATGTGCATCAGCTGACTGGACACATGAGGTCGGTGATCTTGTAGATGTGCATCAGCTGACTGGACACATGAAGTCGGTGATCTTGTAGAGGTGCATGGGCTGACTGGTCCACCCGAAGCCGGCGATCTTGTAGAGGTGTATCAGCTGACTGGACACATGGAGTCGGTGATCTTGTGGAGGTACATCAGCTGACTGGACACATGAAGTCATGATATTGTAGAGGTACATCAGCTGGCTGGACACATGAAGTCATGATCTAGTAGATGGGTATCAGCCGACTGGACACATGAGGTCGTTGATCTTGTAGAGGTGCATCAGCTGACTGGACACATAAGGTCATGATCTTGTAGATGTGTATCAGCTGACTGGACACATGGAGTCGGTGATCTTGTAGAGGTGCATGAGCTGACTGGATACATGAGGTCGGTGATCTTGTAGAGGTGCATGAGCTGACTGGATACATGAGGTTGGTGATCTTGTAGAGGTACATCAGCTGACGTCTACTTTGGCACGTCCTCCAAAATTGTGATCAACTTGCTCGTGCCAATGCATGACCAAAGGTTTTCAGCTCGTGTAAAGAGAGAACGGGAAAACACAGTGTCATCCTATTAACCAATCATATTCTTCCGATCCAGTTCATTTCGGCCAGGTGTCTTAACGACTAAGAACGAACCTAGCAATATGTTATCCATCACCCCGGAAGATACAACTGGTGTAGTTCTTTTGTACATCTTTTTCGTTTGTATGTTTTTCTATGTTTGTAGGTTGACTGTCTTCATTGAACTCCAAATGCTCAATTCCCTCGCATTCAGGGGCTTATTCTGACAAATTTGTCAATGCTTCTAGGCTAACAATACCTTTCACATGCATCACTTTCTGCACTTTGTTACATGCAACCAAGCAGGAAAATCATCTTGGACGAGTTGATCTTTCCCATATAATTTGGTTGGGTAGCTAATTCGGAATGTTTCTCCAGTATCACTGGATTCGGTCGCGTCCTTAGATTAATATATATGCGTGCCTGCTTCTGTAGTCAGGCAGCTTATTAGGGCAGCTATTAATCTTTTTTCCAATTCTTCTTGTTCTTCTTTAGTATTCTGTTAAGCGTATCCCGTCCTTTTCAGGTCAGATAGATAACATCCATGCATATTAGACACAATAAGTGTTCCATTTGCTGCAGGTTCGAATCCCGTTGTGGTTTCATATTCTTTATGGGTGCCCACACGAGTGTCCGTCCATGGCATATTGAGTGACGGGTCTTCCTCCACCAATAATAGCTGGAGAGTCGCCACATGACCTAAGCTGTTGATATGACTTTAAACGCCAAAAACAAACAAACAAACGGAAGCTATTTTCCTTCATTGCGTATCGGACCACACGTATGCACATCGTGGTAAAACATACGTTTTAATCCGATTTACTGCATACGTTGTCCACCTCTTAACCGAAGGGTTGTAGAGTAGTTCGCAAAGGCACTTACGTCCACATTACAATGTCCATTTCCCACATGGCAATAGGATTCCATTAGGATTGAGGTATTGAGAGAGTCACAAAGTGGGAACTGCAATTTTACCCTAGTGTTTAGCAGCATAGCATTGTGCAAGTGGTAGAAAGTAAGCCAACACTCTACAGGTACATTTCTTGATCTTTCTTGAAAGCATGCGTGTAGCGTATAAAACATACGCACCACAATACTATTTATATGTCCTGCTCGTTGTCTAGCATAGGATGTGATAGGCTCAGTGGAACTCTGATGGGAGAATGAAACAATAAAACCTGAATGGTTGGAAAAGGACATTTTTATTAAAATGTCAGAAAACAATAAATATTTACAACAGTAGTTCTACAATGTAGTAAGTACAGATTAGGGTCGAACCAACTAATCATGCCTGTAACTGTTGTCCTCATCGAAAGATCCATTGTGAACTAACGTGCTAACAGGTACATTTCTTGATCTTTCTAGAAAGCATGCGTGTAGCTTAAAAACATACGCACCTCAATACTATTTATATGGTATTTCACATAAATTTATACAATAACTCGTATGCTATATGTTGTAATGTACACTATAACTAGCCTGGGTGCCAGTCTGTCGATATTTCACTTTTTAACTTTAGATAATTATGATCAGAAACTCAATACGGCCCAATTAATAGTTTCGGTGTTAAACTATTTGACTGACCAGGCAAAATATTTCGACGCCTGTTCCCAGGCTACACTATAACAAGATTAATACGTTCTATTGACGAACTATTTGCAGCCATTTTCGTCATGCAAACGTCTAGGGTCGAACCAACTAACCATGCATGTAACTGTTGTCCTCATTGAAAGATCCACTTTGAACTAACGTGCTTCCTTATCTTCAGATGTTCGCTTAGTAGGAGGCATGAACGAGTTCGAGGGACGCATCGAATTATTCTACTCTGGTACATGAGGAACGGTTTGCGATGATGAGTTTGACAACTCAGATGCCGAAGTGTTTTGCCACATGCTCGGATACGAGAGGTTTATGTGTTTTGTATCATTATTGTTGTCTATGTGTGATGTGTAACGTATATGTGTCTGATGTTGGTATGCGTGTATGTGCGCGATTGTAGGTGCGAATGGCGTATATATGTGTGTTGTGGGGACGGGATGGCGTCGGACCACCGACATATCTGCCAGCCATATGAAAAACCTTTCCAAAAGAAAGAATTGGACATCCAATTTGGGATACGAAACTACAGTATTGACCACTCGGCTATGTAATTTCCAGAATCAGAGTGGCATCTTTGTTTGCCAATGAGATAGCTCGTTATGATTTCAACTACCTCCCTTGGCAAATAAAGTCCGATTTATCCCGAAATATATATTGCTCCTTCTAGTTGTAATCCTTTGGTTTTACTGTTGTTCCGTAATCAGAGGTTGCCGTATGGTAATTGTTATTGTATCAAAGTCGTGATAGCAATTGTATACAACAATGTACCGACTGGATATACTGTAGGCTATATGGCGATATTTAATACTTTAATAAGAAACAACGATACAAACAGAGGAAACCAATTAATCGGATCTATCTAATTTTAGTACTATTCAAGGGAAGTAGCTGACAAATGTTTCTCATTGTGAGCTATTTGTTTTAATTTAGGACTGGTGCTAGAGCAATACCGAGATCTTACTATGGGCCTGGTAATGGTAAGATATGGCTAGATCAGCTGGGGTGCTCCGGAGCAGAACTATCTGTCGCCGAATGCACGAATACAGGCTGGGGTATCCACAATTGCGACCACACGGAGGATTCAGGCGTTATATGCCAACCAAGTAAGTGGGAATGTTGTACTGTCGGAATGTTGTACTCATATAAACATTAAACATAATGAAGTATATTACACTGCTATTGACGTGTTGCGCACATATTTTACACTTAATAATGACACGATATAGCTATTAACGTATTCTATGCGGTAGTAATTAAGTAGAGAGATTGCGTGGTGATTTCGTTCTTGAGAGTGACGGTGATTTGTAGCCACGCCTCCACGCCAAAATTAAAAGCCGCTACCATACTATTTAGTTACATGCTTCACAGAGAGAGAGCGAGGAGAAGAGCGGCGAGGCGAGGAGAGGAGAGAGATGATAACACGCCCATATTCTTCCTAGTATACACACTTGTAGGAGAGAACAGACACAGGAAACCACGGATCCATACAAGGACAATGCCAATCTTAGGAGTAGCCAGAATGTGCGGTGAATTTATCGAAGTAATGAGAGTGCATGTATGATATGTGCATATCCAGTAGGTACCCCGTATGGGTAATTTTCCTCTAACATAGCTAGGTAATGTCTACACACACGTGTATGAGAGATAAGCCTCAGAATAGCATGGGTTCATTGAGGAAACTACCATACTTCGGAGTAGAGAGAGAGAGAGGGAGATAGAGGGAGAGAGAGGGGGAGAGAGGGAGAGAGAGCGAGCGCGAGTGTATGCCGAAATTATTCAAAGTAGTGAGAGTGCATGTATGATATGTGTATATCGACCATACCTCCTTCCTAGTACTGGTTGTTGTGGGTAGCTGTCGTGTAGCATAGCTAGGTAATGTATACACACACGTGTATGAGAGGTCAGCCTCAGAAAAGCACGGGTTCATGCAGGAAACTACCATACTTTGGAGTAGAGAGAGTGTATGTCGAAATTCTTCAAAGTAGTGAGAGTGCATGTATGATATGTGCATATCGACCATACCTCCTCTCCAATCACAGTGCAAACAACATCCACTACTATACTTCACAATGGAACAACTACAACGGTAATTCAGCAACTGACAGGGCAGAGAAATGTTCAAAGGATAAATAACTATGCAAAAGCCTCACAGAATTAATGTATTCTTTCACACAACCCCACATTCCATAACAGTTAGTAGTACAAACTAGTGAGTGAGTATTGGTTTAACGGAGCATCATAAAAGTGCAGGCTATATCGCGCCAGGTTAAGTATATTGTATACAACATTGAGAAAAATATAGTTGCAAAATGTATGTAGTAAAAATGTAATCTGCTTACACTGCCTATGTGTATATCTAACAGCACGTGGCTGCACGTCCAACACAGTTAAGTATAGCTACCTACATTTACAAACTTAATTGGATGTCACATTTGAGTGAAATAAAGAAATAATCGTGTTATGTGAAAATGTACAATACCTCTCCAACTACATGGTTGCTGTGCTCTCTAATAAAGTTCAGGAACACAGTATATTGTTGATGAGTATTCACTACAAATTCCTGTCTTAATTTTCTCGTGAGTACACGTCTTTTATACACGTTCCATGTGCCTTCAATCTAAATATACATGTAGCCTATATAATAAGAAAGTTAGATTTACACCAAATTTGATCTAATTATTGAAATACTGATTATACTGGTATATACTAAGGCATAGCTGAAGCATATTTAACCAGCCATTATTGAATATATCATTGGCATTAAATACAATTGACCTTTCTGCAGACGCTCATTAGCCACGCCCACATAGTTACAGGTGCTCGCTGTAACAACGCGAGACAAGCTATCTAACAATATGGCGTCTAACGCAGACCTGCATCGAGTTGATCTAGATACAATTCAGTCGAATTTCTCGGTTTTATTTCACCCATATAAGAATATCTCGTTGAAAGCAAGACAGCAAGGGTTTAGGTTCTTCAGTGAAGGTTATTTCTCTAAAGTACAGATATATTTAACGGATGAGGACGTGTTGCCGTTGCCGAGGGTGTGCGCGAATGGTGCGATGCGATTGGCTAACGCCAGCTGTCAATCTAAATCGGCAGAAAGGTCAATTATAATACACAAAACTTCCATGCCAACTTGCCCAAAGTAAAACAAATGAAACAGGTAATTACGACACAATTTATTGTTTTACCACCTTGCTTATTGGAAACTGTATAACTCATATAGTATGTACCTTATAGGAAGGGACCGATATTATCATCCTCATCTTTATCTGGGATTGGCAACCTTGTTTCTTGGAAACTGTATAACTAATATAGTACATACTTTATAGGAAGGGAACGGTATTATCGTCCTCATCGTTATCGGGGATTGGCAGCCTGGCTTCTTGGAAACTGTATAACTAATATAGTACATTTCTTATAGGAAGGGAACGATATTATCCTCATCTATATCTGTGATTGGCAGCCTTGCTACACGAACCTGCTATTGTGAAATTACCATTTGTTAATTACCTCCCTTTATTGTTATTTTTTAACAACACTCACTCTGTATATGGTACTTTACTATAGCATATATATGCATACGAATTATAGTTTTTACAGGCGGATCTGTAGTTCAGTGGTAACACGCTGGACTGGTAATCCAGGGATCGTATGTTCGATCCCCGGTCTGACCCTAATAAAATTAACAGTCTTTCAGTTGTGACGTTAAACCGAGGTCTCGTGTCGGTGCTTTACACCATGCACGTAAAAGAACCAGATGATACTCTGGAATGAGTAACTGTCTGTATCATTGCACTATCCTCAAAAATCTAAAATGGCTAATCTCTTCAGGAGTCGTCGCTCATATGGGCAACCGGTAACGACGATAAATAAACGCAAAACACACACACACAAAGGGCGTATCATTGATATGGGCATACATGCACTCTCACTACTTTGAATAATTTCGACATACACTCTCTCTAATCCAAAATATGGTAGTTTCATCAATGATTCCGTGCTTTTGTGAGACTGATTTCTCATACAGTATATGTACACATTACCTACTTCTGTTACACGACAGTTACCCATACTAAGCAGTGCTAGGAAGAAGTAACAAACGATATGGTACATGTAATCTCACTACTTTGATGAATTTCGCAGACACTCCTATGCTTTTCCTGTACGAATCCGTGATTTTCCTCATACTTATCTCTCTTACAAGTATATGTACACATAACTTAGCTATGCTACTAGGACGTAACTAGTACTAGGAAGTACGTTGAATTGTGATAAATTTACAGTATGGTAGTGTAATTGAGTAGGCGGGGTTAAAAGATGAAAAAGAGCAACATTTGACTGAATAAAACTGTTTATTTTTCCATTGATTGCAAGAAACAACGAAGAACCCGGTGCCCGTACCAGTATATCCGGTGTAGCTATGCCATCACCGGAAGTGCCTAAAATAATAGAAGCGAGTCTACTAATATGTTGTTGCAACTATTTTTTCATAATTACGAATACAATTTACAATTACATATCACAGTAACATTACTGTCACATTTAATACATATAACCTGATAATATCCATTTACATAACATGTTAAAAATGCAAAAGGATTGGGCTACAATATATTTAAATTTTAAGCCAATTTACTTACTATCAAACACATTTCCGTTTCAGCAATTTACTGGAGAGAAATTCAATAAGCTTTTAGATTTCATTTGTATTTATTGTGTACATAATTATTTGTAGTAAATTATGTTATATAATGTCGAATACATATATTTAAATTTTAAACCAATTTACTTACTATCAAACACATTTCCGTTTCAGCAATTTACTGGAGAGAAATTCAATAAGCTTTTAGATTTCATTTGTATGTATTGTGTACATAATTATATGTAGTAAATTATGTTATATAATGTCGAATAAATATGTTTAAACCAATTTACTTTAAGCTTTCGATTAAATCCATTTTCATTCTGTATACAATTGATATGTACTGTACATTATGTATGAATAAATATGTTTAAACCAAACCAATTTACTGTACATTACTTCAGAAAGATGTCCAGCTTTATCAGTTGTACCGAATGGAAATTTTTCATCGAATGAATGTACATTGTCACCATCAGTTGCCGGTATCGAATGTACATTAGACTGTAACCCAGGTTTCGTGTCATCAACTCATTACATCGCGACATGTTTCGGAACCGGCGAATGGAGCACAGACAGTTCATCATTATCTTGCTCAGGTATGGGAGCTTCTGATGGTTCGATCCCCCGTCTGACCCTAATAAAATTAATAGTCTGAATATTTTTATTTGCTTTATCCTTAGGTTGTAAACATTTTAGTAACTGCTTGAAATAATTTATTGTGTCTGTCTTCACTGCAGTTATGATGGATTAAGATGTTTGCGCTTATTTACCCTCATCGTCAGAGATGTACGCGAACCATATCAGCGTATTTAACGTATATATAGTAGTATACAAACACTGCAGGACGGATCTGTAGTCCAGTGGTAACACCCTGGACTGGTAATCTAGTGATCGCAGGTTTGATCCCCCGTCTGACCCTAATAAAATTAACAGTCTTTCAGATGCGACTTTAAATTGGGGTCTCGTGTCGGTGCGTTACACCATGCACGTAAAAGAACCAGAGGAGACTCAATATATCTCTGTCTGTATCATTGCACTATCCTCCAAAAATCTAAAATGACTAATCTCATCAGGAGGCGTCGCCCATATGGGCAACCGGTAGCGACGATAAATAAACGTAAAACACACGCTTCTGATACTCTCAATCCGAAGTATGTCGAGTCTCAATATTTGGTCATAATGTGACCATTGGGGAACTGCGTTCGTGGCCGTGTTGAGCTATTGGTGTGACATTAAACACCCAAAACAAACAAACAAACAAGACATTATCACCACAAAGGCATTCCAATATTCTTAAACTACCGCTATGTATGTCAAAAATTACAATTTCAGATATAAATGAATGTTTGATATGATATTTTTTGGATATTTCCAAAATTAGAATATTTATATATTTAACGAGTTAGGTGTAAATAATTTATTATTTTCAGAAATCGTCCACCGTTATTAGAACTACCCGAGTGTATGCGAACTATGTTTGCGTAAACCTGAAGTTCATTGAAATAATGGACTTAACTCCTTGATACTCGATATAATTAATTCGTATCTATAAGCTACTATTTCTAGAATTCTGAAACTACCGTATGTATGGTTAAAATTACAATTTCAGATATAAACGAATGCTTGACAGTCATACATGTGAAGGTACGATCGCAGAACTGAAATAAACACCCGTTATGTTCATATGTATGACCTTGCGATATTTATATATGTATCAAGTTCAACTATATCCATGCATGATCTCTAATCATTAATTCCAATAATTCTGAAACTATCTCTATGTATATGTTTAAAATTGCAATTTCAGATATAAACGAATGTTTGATAATGAACGGGGGTTGTCATCACAACTGTTCCAATGACGTGGGATCCTACACCTGTAGCTGTGGTGTTGGATATTCACTGGACACTGATAGCAACACATGTACAGGTACCTCCGTATGACTGAACTATACGCCAGTTTATGTTTTTGTAAATTAAACTTTAAAGTATGCATATTTCCATTTGAATTAGTACATGACGTTAATGATAAGACAAATAATCATTTAAAAGCAAGTCCTGACGCAATTAATAACGCTATTTAAAACATAAATTAATAGTGACGTCATTATAATTTGGTGACGTCATGACAATGTGCGCCAATCCATCTAATGGCGATTTCTAATTAATAATTATATGATTAATGAACTGGCTGCTGCGTTTCTTTCCGGGAGATAAACATTTACTAGATTATGTAAAAGCTTTGTAAGACAATTGCAGATACGTTGCCCTCCCACATTAGTATGTGTTTAATAACTGTTTATATTAATTAGTAAATATTTGTTATTTGATTTGATCATATTATGCAAATTATTCCTTTGATAAACTAACAGTTACACCCACAACGTCTTTTTACTCGTAGCAACACATTTTTATAACATACTTTATAACATTTATATGACGTATATCAAATATGTATGCATCTATGTAACATAGATGCATTACCAGGACAATTAACTGAATAAAGACACAGTATACATAGTGTGCTAGCCTGGGTTTCAGTCTGTCGATTTTTCACTCTTTAACTTCTGGCAAAATGATATTATCAGACACTCAATACGGCGCAAGTAATGGGCCCGAGGTTGCAACACTTTTTCTCAGAACTCAAACTCGAGCTCAAGTGATTTCATTGGTTGAGGCTGAGATATACACTATACTCAACCAATCAGAAGCTTGAGACAAAATGCTAGATTGGAGGAAAGTGTTATAACCTCCAGGCATGGCCTCGGTGTTAATATATATTGATTTGAATGACCAGGCATAATATATCGACGCCTGTTCCCAGGCTATGAATGACACCGACGCCTGTTGCCAGGCTATGAATGACGCCACGTGTAGATGAAGTTTGTCGCATATAACAAAATAATTATTTTTTCAAGATATTGAAGAATGTGCGTCTAATCCGTGCCAGAATGACGCCACGTGTGTAGATGAAGTAAATCAATACCAATGCACATGTCCAGATGGATTTGAAGGAATGCACTGTGAAACTGGTAAGTACATTTCCTTTATGCTTTCCAATCATGCAGGTCTCTTTCTAGAGGGCAACTTGCGGGCGAAATAGTAACATTAAGGGACTATGACTTCGCCCACATGGTTCGCCGGATGCGAGGTTAAATAAGCTTAATCATCATCGGCAAAATATATCAACGGCTGTTCCCATCTAATAGTTTGCATGTTTCATCATGAAGTTTGAACTGTGCCTATACACTCCATGTTACCAAAGCATTACTTAACACCAAAAAATAAATGATTTTCATACAGGCACATACAGTCAAACCTGTATTAGTGGTCACCTCTATTAATCAGCCAATCTCCAGATTCCCAATATGTTGTTTTATTATACACGTGACATCTATTAAGCAGCCGCCTGTGCTAAGCAGCCATTTTCTGTAATTCCATTGACTGGCTGCTTAAGACAGGATTGATTGTAATTTGGAGTACATAATGTTGTTAGATGTATTCATTAGTTGTTCAAATTTATGAATATTACTATTTTTTTTATAGCAATATGATTTCAAGTGTAATTTTCTAGCATCAGAAAAATAACAACAGTCGAGTAAAAAATGATATTCATCACCAATACCATTGTTACAATGTTGACAAATTCTCAAATGATATTCATCACCAATACCACAATACCATTGTTACAATGTTGACAAATTCTCAAATGATATTCATCACCAATACCATTGTTACAATGTTGACAAATTCTCAATTGATATTCATCACCAATACCACAATACCATTGTTACAATGTTGACAAATTCTCAAATGATATGTTGACAAATTCTCAAATGATATTCATCACCAATACCATTGTTAAAATGTTCACAAATTCTCAAATGATATTCATCACCAATACCATTGTTACAATGTTGACAAATTCTCAAATGATATTCATCACCAATACCACAATACCATTGTTACAATGTTGACAAATTCTCAAATGATATGTTGACAAATTCTCAAATGATATTCATCACCAATACCATTGTTATAATGTTCACAAATTCTCAAATGATATTCATCACCAATACCATTGTTACAATATTGACAAATTCTCAAATGATTCGGTATGTTATGCCAGGTGCCTGTTTCAATAGGTAATCGGTGAGTTCTTGTTCGAAATTTAATCATGCAGCATACGTATCTCGTGAGTCTATGTTTCAAATAATGTTCAAAAACAAATGTTAGCATATCTCTTTGCTATAATTCAAATAACTGTGAAAAAAAACAGTACAATTTCAGATATAAACGAATGCTTGATTAACAACGGGGGTTGCCATCACAACTGTTCCAACGAAGCTGGATCCTACACCTGTAGCTGTGATGTTGGATATAGGCTGGGCATTGATAGCCATACATGTGAAGGTACGACCGCAGAACGCAGAACTGAAATAAACACCTGATCTGTTGAATATATGTCAGTGTACAACGATATTTATCTAAGCAATATATCATTTCAATATGTGAACATATATTGTTATTTATAATATACAGTATGTCAGCAGGATATATATATATATAGTTTTATTGAGGTCGATGTCGAATATATATAAGTAATAGTAAACTGTAGTTATACCAAAGTCTACGAGAACTATGTTTGGGAAAACCAGAGGCTTAATTGAATAATGGACACCTTTCCTCCCATTCCTCGTTATTCTATTTCTCTATAAAATCAATACCTATCTCCATTAATTCCAATAATTCTGAAACTACAGGTGTGCCTCTTTAAATTACAATTTCAGATATAAACGAATGCTTGATCAACAACGGCGGTTGTCATCGCAACTGTTCCAATGAAGTGGGATCCTACAGCTGTAGCTGTGATGTTGGATATACGCTGGGCATTGATAGTCAAACATGTGAAGGTGCGACCGCAGAACACAGAACTGAAATAAACACCTGATCTGTTGAATATATTTGAATGTACAGCGATATTTACCTAAGCAATATGTTATTTCAATATGTGGACATATCGAATTTAAAGTAATTGTAAAGCATAGTGTACGCTAACTATGTTTTGGAAAACCAGAAGTTTAATTGAATAATGGACATCATTTCTTGTGTAAAATTATCAAGCCAGGTTTTACGTTCGGTGATCTAGTTCATGATGTCACATTGGGTTGGTCAATATTTCGGTGATCTAGTTCATAATGTCACATTAGGTTGGTCAATATTTCGGTGATCTAGTTCAGGTGATCTAGTTCATAATGTCACATTGGGATGGTCAATATTTCGGTGATCTAGTTCATAATGTCACATTAGGTTGGTCGATATTTCGGTGATCTAGTTCATAATGTCACATTAGGTTGGTCGATATTTCGGTGATCTAGTTCATAATGTCACATTAGGTTGGTCGATATTTCGGTGATCTAGTTCATAATGTCAAATTAGGTTGGTCAATATTTCGGTGATCTAGTTCACAATGTCACATTAGGTTGGTCAATATTTCGGTGATCTAGTTCATAATGTCACATTGGGATGGTCAATATTTCGGTGATCTAGTTCATAATGTCACATTAGGTTGGTCGATATTTCGGTGATCTAGTTCATAATGTCACATTAGGTTGGTCGATATTTCGGTGATCTAGTTCATAATGTCACATTAGGTTGGTCGATATTTCGGTGATCTAGTTCATAATGTCACATTAGGTTGGTCAATATTTCGGTGATCTAGTTCATAATGTCACATTAGGTTGGTCACTATTTCACACCACCGACGTTCTTCTATCAATCCATTTAATTTAGAGCCTATAATTAAAACAATACATATACAAGACTATACAAATCATGGTACTTATACTTAGTTCAATAAATACACATTTCAAGCATTACAAATATACATATTTACAACGCAAAATAATAATACAAAACCACACATTACCAGTCTCTGTGTTACTAAAGGCATACAAATCAACTTTGAACAGTAGTATGAACCTATCCGCTGGACTATTGAAAAAGATGTGTTAGGGTCCTAAACAATTTAGCGGGAAGTGCACATAATTAGTTATTTTACGAATTCACTCATTCACTCACCTGACTTTACCATCACTCAATAACCCCCCCCAGTACTAATATACACATTCAATAATGTAATAGTAAGTAATAGTAAACCGTATTTCTACCATAGGGACTTTAAACCGAAGTCTCGTGTCGGTGCTGTACACCGTGCACGTAAAAGAACCAGAGGACAATTATATTTTATAGTTTTATTGAGGTCGATGTCGCATTTATATAAGTAATAGTAAACCGTAGTTATACCAAAGTATACGCGAACTATGTTTGGGAAAATCAGAAGTTTAATTGAATAATGGACATCATTTCTTGTGTAAAATTATCAAGCCAGGTTTTACGTTCGGTGATCTAGTTCATAATGTCACATTGGGTTCGTCAATATTCGGTGATCTAGTTCATAATGTCACATTAGGTTGGTCAATATTTCGGTGATCTAGTTCAGGTGATCTAGTTCATAATGTCACATTGGGATGGTCAATATTTCGGTGATCTAGTTCATAATGTCACATTAGGTTGGTCGATATTTCGGTGATCTAGTTCATAATGTCACATTAGGTTGGTCGATATTTCGGTGATCTAGTTCATAATGTCACATTAGGTTGGTCGATATTTCGGTGATCTAGTTCATAATGTCACATTAGGTTGGTCAATATTTCGGTGATCTAGTTCATAATGTCACATTAGGTTGGTCAATATTTCGGTGATCTAGTTCATAATGTCACATTAGGTTGGTCAATATTTCGGTGATCTAGTTCATAATGTCACATTAGGTTGGTCGATATTTCGGTGATCTAGTTCATAATGTCACATTAGGTTGGTCGATATTTCGGTGATCTAGTTCATAATGTCACATTAGGTTGGTCAATATTTCGGTGATCTAGTTCATAATGTGACATTAGGTTGGTCGATATTTCGGTGATCTAGTTCATAATGTCACATTAGGTTGGTCGATATTTCGTTGATCTAGTTCATAATGTCACATTAGGTTGGTCACTATTTCACACCACCGACGTTCTTCTATCAATCCATTTAATTTAGAGCCTATAATTTAAACAATACATATACAAGACTATACAAATCATGGTACTTATACTTAGTTCAATAAATACACATTTCAAGCATTACAAATATACATATTTACAACGCAAAATAATAATACAAAACCACACATTACCAGTCTCTGTGTTACTAAAGGCATACAAATCAACTTTGAACAGTAGTATGAACCTATCCGCTGGACTATTGAAAAAGATGTGTTAGGGTCCTAAACAATTTAGCGGGAAGTGCACATAATTAGTTATTTTACGAATTCACTCATTCACTCACCTGACTTTACCATCACTCAATAACCCCCCCCAGTACTAATATACACATTCAATAATGTAATAGTAAGTAATAGTAAACCGTATTTCTACCATAGGGACTTTAAACCGAAGTCTCGTGTCGGTGCTGTACACCGTGCACGTAAAAGAACCAGAGGACAATTATATGTTATAGTTTTATTGAGGTCGATGTCGCATTTATATAAGTAATAGTAAACCGTAGTTATACCAAAGTATACGTGAACTATGTTTGGGAAAATCAGAAGCTTAATTGAATAATGGACACAATTCCTTGTTACGCTGTTTCTCTATAACATCAATACCTAACTCTATTCAATAATTACAGTAATTCTGAAGCTATAAGTGTGTATCTTAAAAATTACAATTTCAGATATAAACGAATGTTTCATAAGCAACGGCGATTGTCATCACAACTGTTTCAATGACGTGGGATCCTACAGTTGTAGCTGTAATGTTGGATATACTCTTGGCAACGATAGTCAAACGTGTGAAGGTACGACCACAGAACTGAAATAAACACGAGTTATTGTGAATATATTTGAGTGTACTATTATATGTGTACAATACATTGTTATTTATTATAATTATACAGTGTGTTAACAGGACAATTATATATATATTTTGTTTTTGTTTATAGTTTTATTGAGGTCGATATCGAATTTATATAAGTAATAGTAAATCGTAAACCAGTCTACGCGAACTATGTTTGGGAGAACCAGAAGCATAAGTAAATAATGTACATCATTCCTTGTTACTCTATTTTTCTGTAAAATCAATACGTATCCCTATTCATTAATTCCAATAATTCTGAAACTACAGGTGTGCCTCTTTAAAATTACAATTTCAGATATAAACGAATGCTTGATAAGCAACGGCGGTTGTCATCACAACTGTTTCAACGAAGCTGGATCCTACACCTGTAGCTGTGATGTTGGATATACGCTGGGCAATGACATTCATGCATGTGAAGGTATGACCGCACAACTGAAATAACACCCGTTATGTTGAATATGTCAAAGTTCGAGTTCAAATATATATATCTGATCTTCCAACATCGTTCCACCAAAATGTTTGATAAAACCAGATGTTCATTGAAATAATGGAGATCAGTGTGTGTGTTTTACGCGTATTTATCGTCGCTACCGGTTACCCATATGAGCGACGCCTCCTGAAGAGATTAGTCATTTTAGATTTTGGAGGATGGTGTAATGATACAGAGAGAGACCCATTCCAGAGTCTCCTCTGGTTCTTTTACGTGCACAGTGTAAAGCACCGACACGAGACCTCGGTTTAACGTCCCATCTGAAAGACTGTTAATTTTATTAGGGTCAGACGGGGGATCGAACCTGCGATTCCTGGATTACCAGTCCAGCGTGTTACCACTGGACTATATATCCGTCTGTCGTTAGTTTCTGCTGGAACTTGTTAGTTTCTTACGGAGGTTGGTGCATCCAAGTACTGGCTAACCGCTGGAGCCTGCCCAGGAAAGTTGTTGTTAGGTAAACTGCCCGCCGGCGATATAGCCCAAAATAGTGCTGACGCAGGCGTAAAACCTGAACTATAACATATAACTAATCTTCTGCCGCTATTAGAACGACCAAAGTGTATGCGAAATATGATTGCGTAAACCTGAAGTTCAATGAAATAATGGATTTAATTCGTATTTATAAGCTACTATTTCTAGAATTCTGAAAATACCGTATATATGTTTATAATGTATAATTTCAGATATAAATGAATGTTTGATAAGCAACGGCGGCTGTCATCACAACTGTTCCAATGACGTGGGATCCTACAGTTGTAGCTGTGGTGTTGGATATACACTGGGCATTGATAGCCATACATGTGAAGGTACGACCGCAGGACTTTAATGAGTTTGATGTCAACGTATTTTCACTAATCTTCCACCGTTATTAGAACTACAAAAGTGTATGCCAACTATGTTTGCATAAACCTGAAGTTCAATGAAATAATGGACTTAATTCGTATTTATAAGCTACTATTTCTAGAATTCTGAAAATACCGTATATATGTTTATAATGTATAATTGCAGATATAAATGAATGTTTGATAAGCAACGGCGGTTGTCATCACAACTGTTCCAATGAAGCTGGATCCTACAGTTGTACTTGTGATGTTGGATACACGCTGGGCATTGATAGCCATGCATGTGAAGGTACGACCGCTGGACTGAAATAAACATATCTTCTCTTGAAAATGTCCAAATTTAGGATATTTATATATTTATCGAGCTTGCTGTCAAATATTTACAAATAATCTCTCACGGCCGTTCTGCGCCGGAAAGTGTTCGCGAACTATGTTCTAGGTCGGCTAAGCCTGCCCAGGAAAACATGTCTACGTCCTCGCGAGGGGTTTGACATTAAAAGAACATACATACATACATGCTATGTTAAAACTGAAGTTCAATGGAATAATGGACGTATTTCCTAGTTTCTCTATAAAATAAATACATATCTATATATGGTAATTCCATTTTTTTAAAAAATACATGAATA
Organism: Archivesica marissinica; assembly: GCA_014843695.1. Lineage (NCBI taxonomy): Eukaryota > Metazoa > Mollusca > Bivalvia > Venerida > Vesicomyidae > Archivesica > Archivesica marissinica. Next base: position 41,245,913 of record CM026400.1, read on the forward strand.
CTTGCTAAACATTACAATTTCAGATGTAAATGAGTGTTTGATAAGTAACGGCGGTTGTCATCACACCTGTTCCAATGACGTGGGATCCTACACCTGTAGCTGTGATGTTGGATATACGCTGGGTAACGATAGCCATACATGTGAAGGTACGACCGCAGGACTGAAATAAACATAATGTTCTTATCTTGAAATTGTCAGAACTTGGATATATATCGAACTTGCAATCAATATTTATAAATATTTGTTGACGGCTGTTCTGCGAAAGTGTGCACACATACATACATAATTTTGCTTTCAATTAAGGAATGAATCGCGGGTTAATAGTTCCCATCGCGGTATGGACTACAAGTGTGTGGAGCCCAAAGGCATCCACGCTAACTTTAAGCACGCCCAATATAGTTCATACCCTCCCGGATATGCGGGTATTTGTTTGATTATCGGGGACTATTTACTACGGCGTATGGATGCAGCTTAATGTAATAAGGCTAAACAATATACTGGCAAACAGAAACGTAAGTTTGTCTTCAAACATATGGTTGTTGTTACTGTTGTAATGTGATAAAAAAGGATCTGACATCCGTTTTGATTTCATACCATATTTTATGAAACTCGTTCATATATCATCAAATGTGGTTCTGACCCTGTACAGAGAAATACACAAGATATACAAGGAGAACCACCCCATCTGCTGTGGTCACTATTACCACCAAAGTAGTGTCCATTTATCACAGGCAAATGCTAAATAGAGACTACTCTATTAACACAGACTCAACAATAATTCATAATAAAACATTGCAATACATGTATATATATATGTAATATGTATGTGAATGACTGATTGAACTGATGGATGAAGCATTCAGTCTTGTTTCATATTCATTTGGAATATGATTTATAAATCAAATTTCTTCTCAATAGATATAAACGAATGCTGGGGTACCAGACATGTGGACTGCAGTGGTATATGTGTCAACACGATTGGTTCCTATGCCTGTGTACAAATTGTGACACACACAACAACTACTATTGAATACACACCCTACACCGATACATCAGTAACAAATACAGTTAGACCGGGAACCAATGACAAATTCACTCCAGCAATTACAAATGCAATTACTAGTAGACACGGAAACAAAGATACCACTACGTCAGCAACTACTAGCGAAGAAAAAGGTATGTTCCGTTTGACACGAGTTACACAGACGGATATGTAGTCCAGTGGTAACACGCTGGACTGGTAATCCAGGGATCGCAGGTTCGATCCCCCGTATGACCCAATAAAATTATCAGATTTTCAGATGGGACGTTAAACCGAGGTCTCATGTCGGTGCTTTAGACCGTGCACGTAAAAGAACCAGAGGAGACTCTGGATTGGATCTCTGTCTGTATCATGCACTATCCTCCAAAATCTAAAATAACTATTCTCTTCAGGAGGCGTCGCTCATATGGGCAACCGGTAGCGACGATAAATAAACGTAAAACACAGACACGAGTTACGCAATTCAAATGTTCATATGACGCACAGACATTGGTATAGGTAATCGTAGATTAAAGTATGGAAATATATCGCAGTCAGCACTTCAAAGCGTGGATATTTCCACTTTGCGAATAATTCTGTACAGAAAAACAACCTCAAAAGTGTGTGCTCATTACCAGCAAACACTAACTTACTTAGTGCGAACATAATTACATCCCCATGTAATATTCCAGCCCCGTTGCTGCATTACTGTATGCTTGCATGTGTTTAGCCTATCGATAAGTGTCGGCAGTCGGCGCCAATGTAGATCGATAGTCGAATAAAGGGAGTGCTTGATAAATTGTATTATTTCATAGAACGTATGTAAGTGTTGTCGTGTAATTGAGAGTTTATGTGGAAATTCAGCTTACCAGAACATAATTATTGGCTAGTATTGATAGAGTTATGTCTTTTTCATGTATACAAGAGGACATAGAAACCGCAAAGATCAGATAAGTGTGTTTTACATGAAAAACAATAACTATATAAATACATAGTTTTAAACATTTGGGAAATATTTTTAGTTGTTAAGTTTGTGTTTTGTAATAAAGATGTGATATATCTTTGATGGAATCCTTTGTATTTCGTTTTCATGGAATAATAATCATATAATGTAGGTGTGCGTTTTCTATGTCTTCTAGTATACATTGTTTGTACATGTTATCTATACAGTCAAACCTGTGTTAGTGGTCACTTGTATTAAGCAGCGAACCTGTATTGAGCAGCCAGTTTCCAGATTACCAATATGCTGTTTTATTATATCTTTGACCTCTACTAGGCAGCCACCTGTGCTAAGCAGCCACTTTCTGAGATTCCCTTGGCTGGATACTTAAGACAGATTTGACTGTAGTCGATTTCCCCCCTATTGTTTCTTAAATGAAGCATGGTTTGTCGTTCTACAAACCTGCATGGTTAATTCCTACGCGTCAGAACTATACGGAAGATAAGTATTGGATTGACGAGTGAGGTGTGGTATGGGCATTCTCTTGGGTTCGAGCTCTGTCGTGTGGTGATGGGCGGATCACCCTAACGACCCATTCACTGTACTGGCCATGTCACGGTTGTCATTCTTACGGTGGTGTTTGGGTCGATGGTTCATATTGCCACTTTTATCGTTAATCCAATCACTCACTTATATACTGTAATGGTGTAGATATCATGATAAAATATGTTCTTATCCAATTACTAGAATCCTAGTTATATATATGTATACATTTTATTTATATTTCCATATATTATTATCATGGGTAAATGTTTAAAATTGCATCTGTAATTGTGAAGCTCAATAGAATAATATTTAATTTTTGCGCTATATAAATGCTATGTATTTGTATTTGTATTTGGAATGGAAATATTATTTCTTAATTCAACACCCGGCCCAATGGACCACTGCGTCATCAATGCAACACGAATCCCGGATGCATGTACAGGGATTGGAACAATGTATCTATGCATCGTAAATATATGTTGTATTACAGACGGATCTGTAGTCCAGTGGTAACACGCTGGACTGGTAATCCAGGGATCGCAGGTTCGATCCCCCGTCTGACCCCAATAAAAATAACAGTCTTTCAGATGGGACGTTAAACCGAGATCTCATGTCAGTGCTTTACACCGTGCATGTAAAAGAACCAGAGGAGACTTTGGAATGTGTCTGTATCATTGCACTATCCTCCAAACACCGAAAATGACTAATCTCGTCAGGAGGCGTTGCTCATATGGGCAACCGGTAGCGACGATAAATAAACGTAAAACACACACATATGTTGTATTATACAGTGTGATGAGTTATTCTATCACAACAGACGTTTTCAGAATCCGTATCATAGTTGTAGCCATACTAAGTATCTCGCTTTAGAAACATATACACGTGTCCTGGCTCCAGCGTGCTAGGTTGAAGAGAATATAATATATATATTAAGATGTCCGATTAGCGCAGTGGTTAGCGCGCTCGCTTCTCACCAATGTAACCTGGGTTCGATCCTCGGACCGGGAAGTATGTGAGATGGTATGGTCATCGCCAGATCGGACTGGTGGGTTTTCTCCGTGTTCTCCGGGTTCCTCCACATGAATGACCACATTAACGCTTTCATCCGCGCCAAAGAGAGTGATAAAAGTTGTTTCGCAATCGTTAAATTAAATTTAAATAAATAAAGTTTAAATTTAACTAAAATTCATATATATATTGTGTCTTCCAGGTACAAATGGAGCGGAGAAATCAATTCATGCGTTATATGTATATGCCTGTTTGGTCGTTGTATGCATAGCAAGACACTTTTATATATGAAGGAGTTATACAGCAGATATACAACAGATTACCTTCCTCAACATATATTATATTATACACATATACTCCGTCTCCGTGGCCTAGTGGTTAAGGCGTCCGCCTACGGAGCGGGAGGTCGAAGGATAGAATCTCGCCAGGGCTTCGTTCTGATATGGCCGGTTGGTGAGCCGCCAGCTAGTTAAATAATGGATATGGATTGCCTACCAACCTGGCATACAAGCATAGGATTCGGGAAGTACTGATGTTCATAAAAACAGGTGTCTCAGAAGTCAGTAATGGCTGGCCCTTTAAATAGGGTGACTCTATAATAAATAAACACTTTACTTGTATACTCGTGCAGTAACAAGTATCACCTTTGAAGCATATTTGGTCGGGAAGATATTCGAATATTTGGTTTTTCGTTGCCATCCCTAATTAATATAGAAGAATGTTATGTTATATTTATGTTATATTTCGGGTTTTACGCCTGCATCAGCACCATTTTGGGCTATATTGCCGGCGGGCAGTTTACCTAACAACACCTTTCCTGGGCAGGCTCCAACGGTTAACCAGTACTTGGGTGTACCAACATCCGTAAGAAACTGCCAACTTTTTCATATAAATGAGACACGGTCTGAGCGGGCCCCGAACCCGTGAGCATCAGTGATGATAGGTTACAGTGGTATACAAGTCAGCGACCTCAACCACTCGACCACGGAGGCGGACACTATAGAAGAATGACTATCGTTTAAAATCAGATTTGATGTACATTTATTAATTGTCTTTGCGGTCGAAATTATTACAGTAGCTGTTGAGTATATTTATATGAATAGGTGTTTATCTGAATGAGCTGATACAAATGACAGTTTGAGTCATGCACAGGACGGTCTACTGTAGATGCGATTTTTGTGTTAAATGGTTGTATACAACATGTATTTAAATCAAAAAGGTAGTTTACATTGTGTCTTCGTTGACTTCAGTAGGGCCTTTGATAGTGTTAACTTTGATAGTCTATGGTACAAACTCTTCAAACTCGGAGTTCAGGGAAATTATTAAGAATAATAAAGTTCATGTACAGCAATATTAAATCCTGTGTCAGGGGGTGCAACTCGTACTCGGACTTTTGCGACTGTGCTGTCGGGTTGAGGCAGGGTGAGGGTTATGTCCCCTGTTTTATTTTCATTGTAGACGACCTTGTGGTCTTAGCCTACATGATATGGTTTTTATTTTGATGTTATTTGCTGATGATAGGTAACAGCCCTCAGGATTTGCAACATAGGTTAACTTTACTTAAAACGTACTGTGCCAAGTGGGTAGCCTGGGTGCCAGTCTGTTGATTTTTTACTTTTTAACTTCTGGCAAAATAACAGTGTGGGGAAACTTGATTTCCGATCGTAGCGCCATCTACTTACATCCTCATTTATAAGGGTGTATATTTGAAGAACGACAACACGTCTCTACAAGAAAATATCGCTAAATATAGAAACGGAATTCTATCGGAAATTGCCGAATAGCCACGATTATACATGCACATTACCGAATATACTCGAATGCTCCCGTAGACTCATTTACATTGCAAACATATAATTTTCCGTTTCTGTGTTATATCGACGAGATGGTGGATTTTAAATATTACATTTTGATGGTAATGGTTCGAATGGGCGTAATTGAACTAGGGACCACTTAAATATTGAGTAAATATGTCAAATCAGACGCACATTATACTTTTTAAAACTATTTATCTCTCCGTTGACCCGTAATCAATGGCAGCCAATTATAAAGTTTTATCAACATTAATGCGAGTCAATAATTACACGGACAATCCCCAAGTTTCCCCAGGCGTTGATATGACCAGAAACTCAATACGGCCCAATTAATAGTCTCGGTGTTAAAATATATTTATTTGATGACCACTGACAACTAAAACCAAATGCCAATTATTTGATGCATTTTTGGGTTCAATACTCGGCTATGAATGTGAAATCTGGGGTTTTGGCAAATCAAAAGAAATAGAGAGGATCCATTTAAAGTGTTGTAAAAATATTCTAAGTGTGAAATCTTCAACCTGCAGCGTGGGTGTTTATGGTGAGCGTGGCCGATTTCCCCTGTACATTAAACTCGTGTCGGTACTTTACACCATGCACATAAACGAACCAGAATAGACTCTCTGGAATGGGTCTGTATCATTTGCACTTTTCCTCCAAAATCGAAAATGACTAATCTCTTCAGGAGGTGTCGCTCATATGGGCAACCGGTAGCGACGATAAATAAACGTAAAACACACATTGCTTTTTGTCAGTATTTTATCATATGTCTGTAACATAGGAGTATCTTAGAGTGAATATATCTCTTGAACCAATGAATGCACACTATTTGTACATGTGATTTACATATTTGGTTGTATTGTATCAAGGTAACATTAGTACCAGAATTCCGTGTAACAATCATGCATTATGTGGGAAAATCATCAAAATTGGCATGATTACTTATTAGAGATACATGTAGTCAAATAATAAGAGAGTCGGTTGATACCACCCAAGATGGCTGCCCTGACGGCCATTTTCAAAATGGCACGATTCTGGTGATATAACTCATAAGGTTCTGGTACTACATGTCCGTTTCGGACACTAAGATATTTCTTGGGAATAGTGACAAACACAGCAGCTCAATCTCAAACACTACATATTTAATAACTTCATTAATTATATAATTCCCCATTTTCGTAACAATCTGACTGTTCTAGTCTAGTGTATAGTGCTGCTCTGCTTTCTGAGAGATTACTCTATATTCTAACACGACCCAGCTAATAACATACATACTTCTAGAGTAAAATCTACCTCGGGTTATTCTGCGATATACCTACCTTGAACTATGCTGCTCGCACACCGTGTTTTGGCTATTCCATTTATACAATGCGTGTAAAGTTTTATGAATGAAAGTCACGTGATGTTTGTAAATACTACCGTGGGAATTCGTGAAAGTGAGCTATTTTTAGAATCAGATAATCTCTTGTCCGTCTTGTTTTTCTGTAAAGTAACGTTTCAGTTACTATTCTGTACAGTTTTATTTGACAAAATAAATAAAATTATTGATCTTACAACCTTTATTCATTTATGCACTAGATTGATATTTTCCATAAAAAATAACGTCATCACCCATTACGCGGGATGAAATTTCGAAAGCCAAATGCAGAAAATACTCCTTTGATTCTCGTCTAAAATTATTAGAAGTAAGTCGTGTTAGAATCGAAATAATACGTATCAACCGTGGTATATCGCACAATAACCCTCGTTTGTCGCACTTCAAACTCGGGTTATTCTACGATATACCACGGTTGATACTTATTATTTCTTAATTATTAATATCCCAGATACTCGAGGTAATCTGAAATTCCATAACAGAGCATCTTGGATAGTAAGAACTACAATGCACCTATTCCGAGACCCAGTGATTTGAAACAGCTTGATCAAAATGTATATCTATATTATCTACCATCAGTTTAACACTCTTCATATATTTATGACTTTTATTTTTTTCACTGCATGCACATTGTATAGGTATTATTATGATGATGAGCTATGTAATGCTTAAGTCTAATAAACAATATGTTCTGTTTGTTCTGTTCCAATCAGTTATCAATTGCTATGTAAGAGCTTGATATAACATCACTTGGTATTTCCAGAGGTAGAAGGAAATCAGGTGTCAGACACACACGCTGGATATTTCATCAGCCTCCGTCCATCTTATGAGACGATGGATTGCGCCCTTCTTGAGGAATATCTTCTGCTGTGACTGAGTAGGCCTATTCTTGAGTGGCAATCTCTGTTGCAGTCATCGCAGATGAAGATCGAGTCATCCCGTTTGATTGATGCCTTTCGCTTCTGTCGTTTCTGCTCACGAAGCCCAATTCGCTCAGCCTCGGCTCGTCTGACCCCAGCTTTCACAACGTGTCTACATGATGTCCGGTTTGATGCTGTGTCTTCCCAAGACTCTATGTCACGCTGGATAAACAATTTGATATATACAGTTACAGTACTATTTACGTCATTTTCCAGCATTATAAAGCAACACAATTTAGATTGAATAGGTCAATGTCTTAGCCTTAAGGAAGTATGTGAGATGGTACGGTGGTCGCCAGATCGGACAGTTGGGTTTTCTCCTGGTACTCCGGTTTCCTCCCGCACGAATGATCATATTTACGCTTTCTTCCGCCTTCCGCGCCAACGAGAGAGGAAACCGGAGTACCCGGAGAAAACACACCTATCCGATCTGGCAACCCTCGTACCATCTCACATACTTCCCGATCCGAGGCTCGAACACGGTTTACATTGGTGAGAAGCGCGTACGCTAACCACTGCGCTATTTGGACAGCCAACATAGCGAAGATATGAAACATTGTATATAACGCTCATGCATCTGCATCACAATTCTCATTTACGACCATTCCGTTACGAAGATCAAAGCTTTGAGACAAATTTAAACTTTATTTATTTATTTTACAATGATTGCAAAGCAAGTTCTAACAACTTATATTAATCACTCTCGTTGGCGCGGATGCAAGCGTAAATGTGGTCATTCTTGTGGGAGGAAACCGGAGTACCCGGAGAAAACCCACACGTCCGAGCTGGCGACCACCGTACCATCTCACATACTTCACGGTCCGAGTCTTTGAGACTAGTAAGTGCCTTTGTCATTTCATGCATATTTCAAGACATCGTTTGAATTGGAATACGACTTCGGCGAAAACGATCCAATATGTAAAATATTGGACTGTGTGAGGCGCGTATCGCCGAAGACAGTACCAATATTTTACATATTGGATCCGTTTGAGGCTTATATCTTACTTAAAACACACACATATATAACGAGATCCTACTAATTAAAATTGTTAATTTCGTGCATGTACGTGTAGGAATTAATGATATACAGTCAAACCTGTCTTAAGCAGCCATACAAGGGAATCAGAGAACGTGGTTGCTTAGCACAGGTGGCTGCTTAATAGAGGTCAAATATATAATAAAACGACCGATTGGTAATCTGGAAACTGGCTGCTTAATACAGGTTGGCTGCTTAATAGTGAGTCACTACAAGGGTATTTTGCAATAATTGCTCGCTTAATTCTAGAATTTAGCCACTTGGTGTACTGATAGAATGATAATGTGTGGACCTTTTCCTAACGAGACCCTAGGTTCTGGGTCAAGGGGTCCCCCAAAAGTCAAGATGGCCGCCAAGATGGCCGCCGTTTTTGCAGTGTCAGTGAGTTGGACATATAATTGTATTATACTTTTATTACTTGACAGATTTAAATCGAATCAACTGGATATCATAGATATTAAATGTATGCTTAAAATGAAATACATTGTGGGTGCTCATTGGTCAAAGTCAAGGTCATAGACAAGGTCAAATTGTACAATTTACATAAAAAACACATTTTTACCGTGCATAAGTACCATTATTTTGAAAACTATAGGTTTTAATAGTATGTTATTTACATTAATGTAATGCCTGATTTATGCCCTTTAATTTGGTATGTTGATTACTGACTTCTGTTTTGTATCCATAGATATACAAGATGATTTCCAAGTTGGCCGCCATTTTCCCAGTGGAATCCAAATATGTATTGTGCAATAGAATGGTTATATATTTTGTTCTTTTTAGATTAAAATAAACGTTTAAATGTTTAATACACATACAATCGACATAAATGAACTCTAAAACAATGTTAATATTTTATAACTGCTAAGAAATGTGTATATATAGTAGTAGCCGTATATGCGGATATGGTATTGATTCGGATATTAAAATTATTGCAGTACTAAATGGCGTACATTTTTATAATTTAGTTAAATTATGCACACAAACTAATTATTATAGTGTATGTACTGTCATAAGAAGTCAAATTCCTGGAGCATTTGTTTTGATAATGCATGGCTCTTGTTACTAGTATATTTGATAACAACTAGTAGTATGAAATTTTTATGTAATGGTTGCCTGCAGCAATAACAAACTACTAACACAAGATTCATCACAAGAATGCATTACTAACTTTACTACCATGAGATATACTAACATACATGTACCAACGTAGCATCAATGTCACAAAATGTTGTCATAGCTAAAACTGAAAACATTGATTTAGAAAAAACACAGTCGACAAGTAGTATAGAGGAATATGAAATTGATTGGGCAAAATTTGTATTGTGCCAGGAAAAAAACAATGCTCATCTTGTGTGTCCAGTTAATTATGAAACATTCCTACAGGACATCAACCGTTATTATAGGTGTGGACGTTGTCTATATCAACTCCATAGCAGCTTAGTTGGTGATATTGCTAAAAGTATATGGTGCAAAATGGCATAAAACATGTAGAAATAATGTTCGATTGTGGAAATATGAACGACAAGAACGTCATGCAACTTCAAGCAGGAATGACCCAACAGAAACTCCAAGAAAGGTAACCCGTCTAAGTAGTGTTGATGCCGCGGCTCAAGTGGATACTAAATGCTTGACACAACTACACAACTTTTACGTTGGATGCTATGTGGCCTTGAAATAGCCAGGCTGGTTAATGAATTTGAAGATTCAAACATTGACTCTACAGCTGAATCCAATTACAAACATCACGAACAAACAAAGAGTATCCAACATACATTTCAGCTGCAAGTAAATGATCTGGTGTCTGTGATACAAAACCTAAGAAACCCGTTTGCTGATAAATCGGATGACCTACTAGTTCTTGACACAAGAAATATTGTTGACCCAAGTGTAGCAGAGAGCATAAAACACTCAACAGACTTGGGGAAGCAGCAATATGAGACATATGTACAGGAGAGGCTTGCAACACGTGAACAATCAGTGACAGACACAATTAAACAAACCAAATTACCATTGTTCAGCAGGCCACCATTTGGGAAACAGTCAAAACAAATACTTGAACTTGTGTCCCTTAAAGTGACTTGCGCTTTATTCTCGAGGCTGTATGTGTCGTGTTAGGTTCGAAAAGGAGACATTAGTGAGTTCTTCTTACATGAAAACACTAAATATGCCCCATCAATCTCACACTTTGATAAATTGCGCACTGGAAAACAGTCTGAACTGACGCCCTGTCTGGAACAGCTCTGCCAGTCATGTGAACCAACACATGAAAATCCAATGGTAGACGCGCTGTTGTTTGATGGTGCTGCGATTATTAACATGCTGAAGCCACACAACAAATGCAGGACATTTCAGGATTATGCTGTAGACGTGTTTCTGCCATATGTACAAGGGCATTTGACTATAGTCCATAGAGTTGATTTAGTTTGGGATAGATACATTGACACTAGCTTGAAAACTGGGGCACGGGGAGATCGTGGTACTGGTATTCGTAAAAGGGTGCTGCCTGATACGACAATTCCATCTAACTGGGAAACCTTCCTGCGAAATGATAAGAACAAAAATGAATTATTTGACTTCTTGGCAACTGAATGTAGCAATATGACAGTTCCATATGGAAAATATATCATTTCCACAAAAGGGGTCATTATTGAAACAACAGTAATCGAAAATAGAGATTCCATTGCACCATGCTCACATGAGGAAGCAGAGAGCAGGCTTCTACTTCACGCAGCTCATGTCGCAAATCTGAAATGAAGCGGCTTATGATTAAGACAGTTGATACTGACGTTATTGTGACAGCTGCAGGACATGTTCAGTAAGTGTGGCTTAGATGAGCTATGGTTTGAATTTGGCACAGGAAAACCTCTCAGATATATACCCATACACAGCATGGTCACAACTATGGGCGAAGATATGGCGAGGGCATTGCCAGGATTCCATGCATTTACGGGCTGCGACCAGGTGTCAGGATTTCTGGGATAAGGAAAGCGAACAGCTTGGAACACTTTGTTATCATTTCCTCTGGCAGTTCAGGCATTTACAACATTGGGCAACACACCAAGTGAACAGCAGAGCAATGACTGTATCCCTGTTGTTGAAAGGTTTGTTGTGTTGATGTACGACAGGTCAAGTCAATGAGAAAACACCAATGATGTCCGTCAGGATCTATTCACACAGAAAGGCCGTGCTATAGATGATATACCACCAACATCTGCTGCTCTTTACCAGCACACACAGCGTGCAGCCTACCAGGCAGGCTACTGCTGGGGTCAAGCACTATGTCCATCGCCAACACTACCATCTCCAGCAGAACATGGATGGACAAAGGAAGCCGACCTACACTCACCATGGAAACCACTGTGGACAACGTTGTTACCAGCATCAAACTCCTGCATGGAATTATTGAAGTGTGGCTGTGACAAAGATAAGGGTTGTCGTGTGTGAAGGTTGAGCTTCCATGCACCGCTTCATGTAAATGCAATGGACACTGAGATAGGCTTTAAGTACAACTGTATCATTGATGGCCTTTGAATTGTAAAACAAGGTTTCACAATTAAGAATCTACGCCACCTGATCTACGCTCAATGTCTGTTTCCTCAGGTTCCCAATCATGCTGGATTGCGTTATTGTTGAAACCGACACGCAATTCTACTCGATTCGAATGAGGCCAGTGATTTATTTAACATTATACCACAGTGCTTCCTGGACATGAATAGTGTTAAATATGATATCGGAATGGCATTATCTGGGTAATACGTAGTACCATGATTCATATTCATTTCAGTCTTGTATTTTTATTACACACATTGTATTTGTAAAAGTGTAATATGGCGGCCATATTGGTTATTAGTCGTCATATGGTGAAACCTACATAACTTTAAATAATATACCATAGTATAATTATATAAAGCGATATTATGCATATATTAAAAAGAAAATATGTTAATAGAAGTAGTTACTATTATGTTATATTTCGGGTTTTATGCCTGCTATATCGCGGGCGGGCAGTTTATCTAACAACACCTTTCCTGGGCAGGCTCCAGCGGTTAACCAGTACTTGGGTGCACCAACCTCCATAAGAAACTGCCAACTTGTTCATATAAATGAGACACGGCCTGAGCGGGGCTCGAACCCGTGACCATCAGTGATGATAGGCTACAGTGGTATACAAGTCAGCGACCTTAACCACTCGACCACGTAGGCGGACAGAAGTAGTTACTGTATAGACTACTTTCACCACACATGTTAACAAAACGTCCATCTTATTACTATGGCAATATATTATGTGATAGCAGTACTCCATTTCAAAGAAGATAAATTGTGCTGTAAGTTGATGTGCAAATCAGTATAATATTTAATATAAATAATCCAACACATTCATAATTATATATGTTAGAATAAATTTCTTCAAATTTTGATCATGTGACCTTGAAAATGACATTGACCTTGACATTAGATCATCATTGACGGCTTTCAGTTTTTGAACATTTCCTTTCAGAACAGGATGCTATTATTTTTATTTGTTTATATGTGCTAATAAATAAGAAATACAACTATTTATATATTTATCTATAAATGCCGGCCATCTTGGCGGCCATCTTGGATTTTGGGGGACCCCTTGACCCAGACTCTAGGGTCTCGTTGGAAAGATAGTCGCATGTCATCATACTATCACCATGCAAAGTGGCTAAATTCTAGAATTAAACGAGCAATTATTCTTATAGTGACTATAATGGAGGTGACCACTAACACAGGTTTGACTGTACACTGACCTTTTGAAAGCAGTTCAATATTAATAATAAGTACAAATGTATGACGTCACGACAGTGATATAAATAGAGATCTAAGTGCCTTACGGAAAACAGACGGATCTGTAGTCCAGTGGTAACACGCTGGACTGGTAATCCAGGGATCGCAGGTTCGATCCCCCGCCTGAACCTAATAAAATTAACAGTCTTTCAGATGGGACGTTAAACCGAGGTCTCGTGTCGGTGCTGTAGCCTACACTATGCACGTAAAAGAACCAGAGGAAACTCTGGAATGGGTCTCAATCTGTATCATTGCACTATCCTCCAAAAATGTAACCGAGGTCTCGTGTCGATGCTGTACGATGTGTTAGGGTCCTAAACAATTTAGCGGGAAGTGCACATACTTAGCTATGTTACGAATTCACTCATTCACTCACCTGACTTGACCATCACTCATTATCACTCACCCATAATAATATACACACACAATAATGTAATAGTAAGTAATAGTAAACCGTATTTCTACCTAGGGACTTTAAACCGAAGTCTCGTGCCGGTGCTGTACACCGTGCACGTAAAAGAACCAGAGGAGACTCTGGAATGGGTCTCTGTCTGTATCATTGCACTTTTCCTCCAAAATCTAAAATGACTAATCTCTTCAGGAAGTGTCGCTGATATGGGCAACCTGTAGCGACGATAAATAAACGTAAAACACACACACTTACGGAAAACACAGTCAGCAGAGGTCAGACCTGGACACACGCAAGCACTCATGTACGCCGTAAAGAATGAATACAAATAATTAACGTTACTGTTTTGGTAATTATTTAACGGAATACAAAATTTGTCTATATTTCTTTTGTAAAAGGACATAAAGAATTTTACCTTCTAAGGCAATGACACATTTTCTCGTTGGGTTCAGTATTGTATTGGAAACGGGTGTAGGAAAAAATGGCACCGGAAAAAATGTCACCGGAAAAAAAGGCACCCCATTGGAAACGAGGCTAACTTTTGTAAATTGATCAGAAAATAGCAAATATTCTATTTATTTAAAAAAAACAATATTGAAAAGATTACCATTGCTATGTGCTTCCGATCACAGGCAGAAGACAAATTTTGCGAAAACGACAACATTGCATTTCCTGCTGTTCACGATGAAATAATGTGCCATTCTGGTGTTATTTGACTGATATCCATCAAATAAAAAGTATTTGTTGATAGAATAAGGTCTTCCGGTCGGGACCACAAGGTCATATCAGTGATCTGGGTCGAATTTACCTAGTTTCTCGTCGATGTTTCTGCATACATGTTTCATTTCCGTTGGTTGCCTTCAGTAAACAGTACTTACTATATGACCATAGGGCAAATAAAAATAATGTGCGTTTTCTATGTGCTTCCGATTGAATAATACACTTACGTCACAGCGATATGACGTCACAAGTATTCAATACTCACGTAAAAAGAACACGCAAGAAATGTTGCGCCATAATATAAAAGTGTAACATAAAGCAGTGTTTGTTTATTATAGTGTTACTCCTATTGCAAGGGCCAACCATTACTGACTTATGAGACACCCTTTTTTATGGACATCAGCACTTCCCGAATCCTATCCTTGGATGTCAGACGCCAGGCAATCGGTAACCATTATTTACAAAATTCCGAACTTCATCCCATGATTTAGCTATCGAACGTGGAAGATATCAAAACATGCCCAGAAATCAAAGAATATGTATACATTGCAATACAGGTATGATAGAAAGTGAATATCATTTCCTTCTTATTTGTCCGAAATCTAGAGATCCTAGAGAGAAATATTTCAAACGTTATTACTATACATGGCCAACTATTAATAAATTTACTAATTTAATGTCACAAATATCAAAATCTATTGGTAGAAATGTATACATGTACTTGCTATAGACATTGTATGAATGTTTAATGCAATACATGTATTGTTGTTATTTAACTAGTTGTTATGATGGAAGTGAAAATTAGTTTTCAATCGGTCCTATATCACCACAAACAAACATATTATTCCTTTGGCCTAATAACTGAATCCGTATGCTACGATGCGGGGAAACGCACGGGATAATCGTGAACTACACTGCGCTGAACACACCACACAAGGGTATATGTAACCGGTGGACAGTTACGCTGCCAGAGATAAGGTAAACTGTGTTGTTTCTTTACTTGAAATGTTCGAATAGTACTGAATAGTTTGAATAATTAGTATATGCCCGTTAGTTTATACACATTTATTTTAGCTCGATTGCGGAACAGGTTCTTACAACTTATACAGTTATATTAATCACTATCGCGACTTCATTCCTGATGGAATCCATCGCCACGAGGGCGAGAGAAGTGGCGTGTGGAATTTAAATGCTATGCCTAAGGGCACATTCGTAACGGCCCAGTTTGTAGGCTCAATCCACCCGTTGAATATGCTAGTAGACTCAATCCACCCGTTCAATATGCTTGTAGGATCAATCCACCCGTTCAATATGCTTGTAGGACCAGTCCACCCGTTGTATATGCTAGTAGACTCAATCCACCCGTTCAATATGCTTGTAGACTCTATCCACCCGTTGAATATGCTAGTAGGCTCTATCCACCCGTTGAATATGCTAGTAGACTCAATCCACCCGTTGAATATGCTAGTAGACTATATCCACCCGTTGTATATCCTTGTAGACTATATCCACTCGTTCAATATGCTTGTAGACTCAATCCACCCATTGAATATGCTAGTATACTCAATCCGTGTAGACCGTTAACTGTTCGGTTTATATGTGTGTACACTAAATGTTCGGTTTATATATGTGTGTACACTAAATGTTCGGTTTATATGTGTGTGTTCACTAAATGTTCGGTTTATATATGTGTGTACACTAAATGTTCGGTTTATATATGTGTGTACACTAAATGTTCGGTTTATATATGTGTGTACACTAAATGTTCGGTTTATATATGTGTGTACACTAAATGTTCGGTTTATATATGTGTGTACACTAAATGTTCGGTTTATATATGTGTGTGTTCACTAAATGATCGGTTTATATATGTGTGTACACTAAATGTTCGGTTTATGTGTGTGTTCACTAAATGTTCGGTTTATATATGTGTGTACACTAAATGTTCGGTTTATATGTGTGTGTACACTAAATGTTCGGTTTATATGTGTGTGCACATTAAATGTTCGGTTTATATGCGTGTGTACACTAAATGTTCGGTTTATATGTGTGTGTACACTAAATGTTCGGTTTATATGTGTGTGTACACTAAATGTTCGGTTTATATGTGTGTGTTCACTAAATGTTCGGTTTATATGTATGTGTGTTCACTAAATGTTCGGTTTATATGTGTGTGTACACTAAATGTTCGGTTTGTGTGTGTGTACACTAAATGTTCGGTTTATATGTGTTTATGCTTACCCTTATTTTCTTTCAGAACACGACAATAAAATACTGCTAAGATGCCGTTGTATCTGCCAATCGGCGTCGTATATACGCTGCTGTTGATTGGTCGTATATCGATCGTAGTTACTGGTACAGGTCATTTATTTATGTTTATGTTTACTTTAACTCTCGTATACCACTGTAACCTATCACCACTGATGGTCACGGATTCGAGCCCCGCTCAGGCCGTGTCTCATTTATATGAAAAAGTTGGCAGTTTCTTACGGAGGTTGGTGCATCCAAGTACTGGTTAACCGCTGGAGCCTGCCCAGGAAGGGTGTTGTTAGGTTAACTGCCAGCCGGCGATATAACCCGAAATGGTGCTGATGCAGGCGTAAACCCCGAAATATAACATAACTTTAACTTTAAATTGTAATCATTGTTTTATTAGCTTACTGTAACTTTAAATTTTGACATTATGTTATTAGTTTACAGTCAACTTAATTCTTTAATTTTATATCATGATGACAATTGTATGATTCTGTTATTTGGTTTGTTTTTTGTTTGTTTTTATCCTATGTACATGTATTGTACAGCACTTTTGAACGTATGTTGCTATATGAAAAGAGTGTTCGAATACCTTACTGACCGGATATTCGGATAGTGAAATCGCTATTCGTTGCCATCCCTAATATATACTGAGTCAAAAACGAAACGATACCAAACTAAAAATGACGTAAAACGGATAAAACCATAGAAAGGTTTAATATATTATTACGTATCAGTACCGGGTATCTTATCGCAACGTCAGCCAACCATAAACACAGGTAAATAAATACCCGATAATCCTGGAACGCCGAATTTCCGATTTGCACGTGCTCCTCAACAAAGACAACTTCCTGCACATGTACAAATCGGAAAACCGGTTTATTGTACTGGTATTGCATTATCATCGAGGAAAAATACCTTACATACCCATTGTTACCTCTAACAAAATGCCTAGGCTAAACCGCAATCAGAGAATGCGTGCCATTGGCATGATTGACGGCGGTTTACGTCAGCGTGACGTCGCAAATCGACTCGGGGTTACGCGGATCACGATAACACGTCTAATTCGACGTTATCGAACACATGGATCGGTGGACGACCGTCCAAGATCTGGTCGACCATGTGTGACGACGCGTGAACAGGACCGTCACATTCGGACGTCACATGTACGTGACCGGTTCCTACCTGCTACGCACACAGCTGCCGTTACTCCTGGGATGACCAACAATCGCATCAGTGCACAAACAGTCAAGAACCGGCTCGGTGAACGTGGCATTCGTGCCTATCGGCCATACGTTGGACCCATCCTGACACGACGTCACCGTGACGTACGGCGGGAATGGACGACGGAACGTGCTCGCTGGACTCGGTTACAGTGGAATTCGGTGATGTTTAGCGATGAATCGCGGTTCTGTTTGCGTCGAGCGGATGGCAGAGAGCGGGTATATCGCAGACGCGGTGAACGTTACGCCGATGCTTTACACCGTGCACGTAAAAGAACCAGAGGAGATTCTGGAACGGATCTCTGTCTGTATCATTGCACTATCCTCCAAAAATCTAAAATTACTAATCAGGAGGCGTCGCTCATATGGGCAACCGGTAACGACGATAAATAAACGTAAAACACACAAGTCAAAACAGAGACTATAATACTGGCTTGTCGTTTATAGGTTGAAAGTGTTAATGTTCCAGGACTCGACTGTATTTCAGAAACAGGAGTTATTTGTGTTCTTGCTTGTAAATGCGATGAAAACCAGTTGACAGTGGATGCATCCATACCAAAGAGATTTAAGTTTTTTCAAAAGGATTTTGTGATCAACTTGGTCAAAGGCCGTAGATAGGTCAAGAAATAAAGTACAAACAGTTGCATGTCATTGTATGTTGAGGGCTTTATCTGTATTAGCCATGCGTTATGTAAGCTCCCTAGTAAAATAAAGTGTTTTTTTTTTTTTTAAAACATTTTTTTTTTTTAATTTATTTTTATTATTATTTTTAATTTTATTTTTTTATTATTATTATTCTCTTCGAAATATGTCTCCAATCCATAACATTATTGTGTGAACGCTTTGCTCAAGTGCTCAAGAACTTGCTTCACAATGGAGCTAGACTAAAACAGCCATCTTTCTTGTTCCAGGGTTAGATGCTAATATTACTACACTAACATCTATATATATTTCAGACACAGATGAATGCCTGTCCAATCCTTGCCTGAACTTTGGTACCTGTACAGATTTCGTAAACAGATACACGTGTGCATGTGCGCCGGGATATTTGGGCAATGATTGCAGTATATGTAAGACGACAGTAATTTATTTCGTGGAGTCCGCCTTCGTGGTCGAGTGGTTATTGTTTATTCAAATTTATTTTAGCTCGATTGTGAAACAAGTTCTTACAAGTTATATTTATCACTCTCGAGACATCATTCCTGATGGAATCCATCGCCACGAGAGAGAAGAGCCATGTGGAATTTAAAAGCCTTGCCTAAGGACACAATCGTAACTGCTCCAGCGGAGGCTCGAACTCCGGGCCTTTCGCACCTGGAGCTAATGCGTTACCACTGCGCTATTACGACTTCCACTTGGTCTAGTGGTTAAGGTCGCCGACTTGAATATCACTGTAACCTATCATCACTGATGGTCACGGGTGTAAGCCCCGCTCAGACCGTGTCATATATATATCTTACGGAGGTTGGCCCACCAAACTGGTTAACTGCTGGAGCCTGCCCAGGAAAGGTGTTGTTAGATAAACTGTCCACCGGCGATATAGTCCAAAATGGTGCTGATAAGGGCCTAAATCTGAACAAACAAACGAACGAACGAACGAACGAACGAACGAACGAACGAACGAACGAACGAACGAACGAACGAACGAACGAACGAACGAACGAACGAACGAACGAACGAACGAACGAACGAACGAACGAACGAACGAACGAACGAACGAACGAACGAACGAACGAACGAACGAACGAACGAACGAACGAACGAACGAACGAACGAACGAACGAACGAACGAACGAACGAACGAACGAACGAACGAACGAACGAACGAACGAACGAACGAACGACGAACGAACGACCGACCGACCGACCGACCGACCGACCGACCGACCGACCGACCGACCGACCGACCGACCGACCGACCGACCGACCGACCGACCGACCGACCGACCGACCGACCGACCGACCGACCGACCGACCGACCGACCGACCGACCGACCGACCGACCGACCGACCGACCGACCGACCGACCGACCGACCGACCGACCGACCGACCGACCGACCGACGACCGACCGACCGACCGACCGACCGACCGACCGACCGACGACCGACCGACCGACCGACCGACCGACCGACCGACCGACCGACCGACCGACCGACCGACCGACCGACCGACCGACCGACCGACGCCGACCGACCGACCGACCGACCGACCGACCGACCGACCGACCGACCGACCGACCGACCGACCGACCGACCGACCGACCGACCGACCGACCGACCGACCGACCGACCGACCGACCGACCGACCGACCGACCGACCGACCGACCGACACCGACCGACCGACCGACCGACCGACCGACCGACCGACCGACCGACCGACCGACCGACGACCGACCGACCGACCGACCGACCGACCGACCGACCGACCGACCGACCGACCGACCGAACCGACCGACCGACCGACGACCGACCGACGACCGACCGACCGACCGACCGACCGACCGACCGACCGACCGACCGACCGACCGACCGACCGACCGACCGACCGACCGACCGACCGACCGACCGACCGACCGACCGACCGACCCGACCGACCGACCGACCGACCGACCGACCGACCGACCGACGACCGACCGACCGACCGACGACCGAACGAACGAACGACGAACGAACGAACGAACGAACGAACGAACGAACGAACGAACGAACGAACGAACGAACGAAACGAACGAACGAACGAACGAACGAACGAACGAACGAACGAACGAACGAACGAACGAACGAACGAACGAACGAACGAAAACGAACGAACGAACGAACGAACGAACGAACGAACAAAGGAACGAACGAACGAACGAACGAACGAACGAACGAACGAACGAACGAACGAACGAACGAACGAACGAACGAACGAACGAACGAACGAACGAACGAACGAACGAACGAACGAACGAACGAACGAACGAACGAACGAACCATTCATTAAGTGTCGATGTTTTGAATTCAGGTGTAGTATGTAACCCCGACGACAGCATCGACGTGTGGAACCTTCCAGAGAATTACAATTACTTTGCCATGCAGAATGTTACAGCTGGGACTGATGTACAATGTACCGTCTCCACACCCAACTCCACCTCTATCAGCATTACCGGATGTTCAAAAGTAAGTACTGTGCTACTGATATACTATAAGTAAATGCAGTGCGGTTGCGATGATTAAAGTTACGGGCGTTGATGATGCTCACAAATAAAGCGTAGTGCGGTTGGTGTGCTCAAAAGTAAATGCAGTGCGGTTGGTGTGCTCAAAAGTAAATGCAGTGCGGTTGGTGTGCTCAAAAGCAAATGCAGTGCGGTTGCGATGATTAAGGTTACGGTGCGTTGATGATGCTCACAAATAAAGCGTAGTGCGGTTGTTGTACTCCAAAGTAAATGCAGTGCGGTTGGTGTGCTCAAAAGTAAATGCAGTGCGGTTGCAATGATTAAGGTTACGGTGCGTTTATGATGCCCACAAATAAAGCGTGGTGCGGTTGGTGTGCTCAAATATAAGCACGGAGTGATTATGATTCTCAGACGGATCTGTAGTCCAGTGGTAACACGCTGGACTGGTAATCCAGGGATCGCAGGTTCGATTCCCCGTCTGACCCTAATAAAATTAACAGTCTTTCAGATGGGACGTTAAACCGAGGTCTCGTGTCGGTGCTTTACACCGTGCACGTAAAAGAACCAGAGGAGACTCTGGAATGGGTCTCTCTCTGTATCATTGCACTATCCTCCAAAAATCAAAAATTACTAATCTCTTCTGGAGGCGTCGCTCATATGGGTAACCGGTAGCGACGATAAATAAACGTAAAAACACACAGATTCTCAAAGTACCTGCTCCGGTTGTGTTGATAAAAAGTAAACACGGTGCGGTTGTCATACTAGAAAGTAAGCACGGTGCGGTTGTCATACTAGAAAGTAAGCACGGTGCAGTTGTCATACTAGAAAGTAAGCACGGTGCGGTTGTCATACTAGAAAGTAAGCACTGTGCGGTTGTCATACTAGAAAGGGAGCACGGTACGGTTGTCATACTAGAAACTAAGCACGTGCGGTTGTCATACTAGAAAGTAAGCACTGTGCGGTTGTCATACTAGAAAGTAAGCACGGTACGGTTGTCATACTAGAAAGTAAGCACGGTGCGGTTGTCATACTAGAAAGTAAGCACTGTGAGGTTGTCATACTAGAAAGTAAGCACGGTGCGGTTGTCATACTAGAAAGTAAGCACGGTGCGGTTGTCATACTAGAAAGTAAGCACGGTGCAGTTGTCATACTAGAAAGTAAGCACGGTGCGGTTGTCATACTAGAAAGTAAGCACTGTGCGGTTGTCATACTAGAAAGTAAGCACGGTGCGGTTGTCATACTAGAAAGTAAGCACGGTGCGGTTGTCATACTAGAAAGTAAGCACGGTGCGGTTGTCATACTAGAAAGTAAGCACTGTGCGGTTGTCATACTAGAAAGTAAGTACGGTGCGGTTGTCATACTAGAAAGTAAGCAGGTTGCGGTTGTCATACTAGAAAGTAAGCACGTTGCGGTTGTCATACTAGAAAGTAAGCACGGTGCGGTTGAGGTGGTAAAAATAAAACACGATTCGTAATGTAAGCAGAATTAAAAAATGAGTACCTCTGTCCCACACCGCTGTAGGTTCGAGTCCATTTGTGGCGTCAACTTAATTTACGTGATGAAGCTATTCAGCTGTCTTGTAGAGGGTCGGTGGTTCTATCCGGGTGTCCGTCCGTGCCTGAAATACTACTGGGAGGGGCACCAGGTAGCCTAGAAAACAAGCGTTGATATATTTTGCCTGGTCAGTCATATAAATATATTTTAATACCGAGATCATGAATTGGGCCGTATTGAGTTTCTGATAGTCTTATGGCGTATGCCTTTTAGTTCTTGCTTTGAAGTCCACCCACGCTTTCCCTCTTCTGCCATGGGGACAGGGGCCTCTGGCAGGCGAGGGTGGGCCTGGTATGCGACCCTTACATTTTTTTAAAACCTCACTGACTAAATTAGTTAGGATACATTTTTACATTACTTTAAGTTATACTATTGTTTTATTACATGTTTTACTGTCTTTACTTGCAGACTCTTATTGTAAAGCACCCCGCCCCAGCGGCTGGGGGCAAAAGAAATTCACTGCTGCCTGGCTGGTGTGCAGGTTGGGTAAAACTCCCACGAAACCAGCCGACCGCGTTCCACCAAAAACATATTCTAAAATTTAAATTCAAATACATATCCTAAAACTAAATAAAGTCTTGAAAAATAAATATACCACAGAACTGAAATGTAAAACGCGTTAGAAAATATAAAAATATAACCATTAAAACTGAGAAATTAACTACAAAACAAAACTTTCTAATTTATTAAACTTATGTTTAAAATATCGTAATACTATACTGTTAGGATTTCAAACACGCGAACAATAAAACTAAACAAAAACAAATGAACAAAACGACCGAACAAAACAAACTAGGTTTAACAAAAATATAAATAAATGATTTTAAATAAATTAAATCTCTTTAGGTAAATATTTTTCCCTTTCCAAACCCTGCATGTATGTCTTTTCTCTCTATCCTTGCTATATCATACATTAACATGCTCATTTGTTTACCATTTGTGCCTGTGGGTAGCGCACGGGACGAAGATTGTAACATTCATCTGTATTTATCACCATTTGTGTTGTGTACGTTTCACATTTTCTATTCTCGTATCACTATGCACAATTTATACAAAATTGGGAACAAATTTTATCCCACTGTTTGATTATTTGAAATATTTTTCACATGGATATTAATATCCACGTAACATCTTCCAAATAGTTCAGTACTCCAATGTATCATCTAACCGTACTCCAATGTATCATCTAACTAGTAGTATGTTTAGGCCTTCACCTAGCTTACGAAACATTTTGAAACAAATCGATTAACCCCTTGTCTGTAGGGATCCAATATATAGATCATTTTACGTCTGTGATGGTTGGGGTGAAATCCCCTGATAAAACAGACGCCACCAGTTTGCCGTAGGTGGCGACCCGTAAACCGGAAATAGGGATTCTGGTAGTTGAGGGGGCTCAGGGATCTCCAGCTCCTAACACACTACTTCGACCCTGGCTTCGGATAGACGTGGCGTCTGGGTTGGGCCCGGGCCTAGACAATCGGCTAGTCGTGCCTTGCTCTGGAATCGAAAAACTTATCTGCCTATCTTTCTTACTATATATGTATCGTCGGATACAAACCGTGTGTTGACTACCTTTTTTCCTTTCTTAAAGTAGATTCTTATGAGCGGCGGCTTAACGGGTTAATCGATGGATAGAGAGGGGATCTGTGTGACTGTCCAGTTACTGGCAGGATCACAGTTTCCTCTACTATCAGTAGAGTATGACAGAAGAGTAGCATTAACGCTAGAGGTAGGAATACCACCTCTAAACTGCGTTCCCTGGTAGGACTCCGAGGCGGGTGGTGCCCTCTTCTGTTGAACATCAAACAATAACCATGGCTTCCCAAAATTCCCTAAAACGACCACGACCATCGGACGATTCAGAAATACCACTTAAAGCGTATCCAAAATTCTTCATTATTGAATCAGAAATGCATGAAAAAAAAATTGGCTCACTATATCCATTTGTTATCGAAAAATCATTGGAAAGTTTAATTGGATCACCAAAATCTGTAAAAAAACTAAGAAACCAAACGTTACTTATTGAAACTAAATCCAG
This sequence comes from Archivesica marissinica, assembly GCA_014843695.1. Lineage (NCBI taxonomy): Eukaryota > Metazoa > Mollusca > Bivalvia > Venerida > Vesicomyidae > Archivesica > Archivesica marissinica. Next base: position 41,270,742 of record CM026400.1, read on the forward strand.
ATCACAAACTGAAAATATTTTAAAAATAAAACAAATATACGACATTGATGTTACTATAACGGAACACAGATCTCTAAACAGTTCCAAAGGTATAATCAAAGATCACATTTTAAAAGGAGTCTCGAACGAAGATATTGTTAAAAATTTAACTCCACAAGGCGTCACTCAAGCTAAAAGATTCATGTACAAAAAAGACGGCCAATTTTTTTGAAACTAATACAATTTTATTAACCTTCAACAACACAGTTATTCCACCAAATCTGAAAATCTTTTATAGAAATATAAATGTCGAATTATATATACCAAATCCACTTCGATGTTTCAACTGCCAACAATTTGGCCACCATGAAGACAACTGTAAAATTACAAAATACTCCATTTGTGAAAATTGTGGTATGGGTGAAAACGATCACCTTACCGCAGATTGCCCCAATCAATCAAAATGCGTAAACTGTAAAAAAGATCACATCTCAAAATCGAACAAATGCGAAACTTGGATAAAAGAAAAAGAAATCATGAAAATAAAGTGCTCACAAAATATCTCTTACTTCGAAGCAAGGAAAATTCAGGAAAATAAACCAGATATATCATACTCTAAAATAGTTCAATCAGCAATAAATAAGCCAATAATGAAAAATGCATACACTCAAACTGAAATTATTACTGAAAGTATTACCGAAAAATCCGAAGCCAAAAACAGTTCCAATGACAAAACAAAAACTCACTTATCTTCTCAATCCTCATCCCAATCAACATCTCGTAAATCCCGATCAACATCTTTTATTAAATCAAACTCATCACAGAGTAAAACGAACCAACAAAAAAAACCAAATAAACCAAATGGACCTAGCAACCTGAAACAAAACTCAGATAGACCACCGAAGGGATCAGTGGATCCCATAAAACAATCGAATAATTTCTCTTCATTAGAACATGAAGACATGGAGCTGGTACCAGATCCACCTCCAAACACTAAAATGTAATCTTTTTATGTACCATTTTTTAATCTTCTCTCCGTAAATAATGGATAAGAATAATACAATAATACAATGGACCTGTCGGGGACTAAAAGCAAACTATAATGAGATTTTAATACTTATATCTCTGCTTTCACCAAATATCCTTTGTTTGCAAGAAACTTTCCTAAAACCGACTGACAATATATATTTTAAAGATTTTATCATGTTTAATTTTATAAATAATGATTGTCAAAAGGCATCTGGTGGATCATCCATTCTCATAAACAAGACTGTTCCACATAGTAAAATAGACTTGACTACAAATTTACAGGCCAGTGCTGCCAAGGTTACACTTTCAAAAACATTTACAATTTGTTCCATTTATATACCTCCAAACTCGCCATTAAAACAAAATGATTTAGAGAATCTTGTTGAACAATTACCTCACCCTTTTATGTTAGTTGGAGATTTCAATGGACATAGTAAACTATGGGGATGTACAAATATCAATACTAAAGGAAAAATAATAGAAGACTTTATAACTGAAAATGATCTTTGTCTATTAAATGATAACAAATCTACATACCTTCATCCTGCCACAGGACATTTTTCTGCTTTAGATTTATGTATATGTCATCCAAACATTTTCTTAGATTTTGAATGGTCCGTACATGATGACCTACATGGAAGTGACCACTTCCCAATTGTAATCACAGAAATAAACAAATCAAAAGATGAATTTTTACCCACAATGGAATCTACAAAAAGCTAATTGGGAAAAATTCCAAATTTTATGCAGAGAACATTTGATATTGGAAAAGATTGGGAACGAGGATCCAATCACCTCGTTTTCGAATTCACTTTTAAAAATTTCAACGGAATGCATTCCGAAATCCTCTACATCTTCTAAAAGAATTAGACCATGGTTTAATGACGATTGTAAAAATGTTATAAATAAACGAAAGAATGCATTGCGTAAATTTAATAAAACTCCCACAAAAGCAAATCTCTTAAACACACAAATTACACGAGCAAAAGCTCGAAGAACTAAAAAAAATGCAAAACGCACTTCATGGCAAAAATATGTATCTACTATAAACTCTAATACATCAATGAAAAGGGTTTGGAATATGGTAGCAAAAATAAATGGCAAGAGGAAAAGCTCAAAAATTGTTCATCTAAATACATCTAATAATAGAACCCATTTAACAAAAAAAGACATATCCAATGTTTTAGGTGAAAACTTTCAAAACAACTTTTCAACATCAAACTATAATGAGAAGTTTCAGAAATTTAAAACTGAGAAAGAAAAAATTGATTTTCATTCTAGAAATGAAGAAAAATATAATCTACCATTCAATATGTCAGAACTCGAAACTGCTCTACAAAGAACAAAAGACACGGCCACAGGTCCAGATCAAATCCATTATCAAATTATAAAACATTTACCAAATAATGCAATGATAACTCTTTTAGATATTTTTAATATGACGTGGGAAAGTGAGAACTTTCCCAAAGAATGGAGTGAAGCCATAATCATTCCTATTCCCAAACCCGGAAAAGATCATACAAATCCCACAAATTATCGTCCCATCGCACTAACTAGTTGTCTATGTAAAACCATGGAGAGAATGATTAACGATAGACTTGTTTGGTTCTTGGAATCAAACAGTTTGATTACGAGTTGCCAAACGGGTTTTCGGAAAAATAAATGTACAACTGATCATCTAGTAAGACTAGAAACTTATATTCGTAATGCCTTCATCAAAAAAGAACATTTGGTAGCAGTTTTTTTCGATTTAGAAAAGGCATATGATACCACATGGAAATATGGTATTCTCAAAGATTTACACGATTTTGGTCTGAAAGGCCACTTGCCAAATTTTATTGCCAATTTTTTATCAAATAGAAATTTTAAAGTACGAATTGGCTCAACGCTCTCCGATACATACAAACAAGAGCAAGGGATGCCTCAAGGTAGTATTTTATCCCCAACACTTTTTAATATTAAAATTAATAGCATTGTGAAATGTTTAAACGAAACAGATTGCTCCTTATATGTAGATGATTTTGTAATGTTCTACAAATCTAAAAATATGGAAACCATTGAACAAAAACTCCAACAATGTCTAAATAAACTTGAAGATTGGGCAAACGAAAATGGTTTCAAATTCTCTAAAATTAAAACTCAATGCGTACATTTCTGTCAATTGAGAGGATTACATCCAGATCCAAATTTAACAATTTACGGTTCACAAATTCCTGTAGTAGAAGAAGTAAAATTCCTAGGACTTATATTTGACAAAAAATTAACATTCATACCTCATATAAATTATCTACGGACGAAATGTATAAAAGCTCTAAATATTTTGAAGGTGCTCTCCAATACAAATTGGGGAAGCGATTGTCCAGTTCTTATAAATCTATACAGATCACTTATCCGTTCCAAACTGGATTACGGATCCATTGTGTATGGATCGGCGAGAAAATCCTACTTGAAAAAGTTAGATACAATACATCATCAAGGTCTATGACTGGCTCTAGGAGCTTTTCGCACATCTCCCGTAGAAAGCTTATATGCTGAAACAAATGAACCCTCTTTATACATACGGAGAGAGAAACTCTCGTTACAATATACAACCAAACTAGCTGCAAATCCCAAAAATCCTGCATTCAATTGCGTTTTCGAACCTAAAAACAAAATAGTTTACGGAAACTCTCCATCCGCCATAAAACCACTAGGTCTCCGTATTAAACCATTATTAGTAGAAGCAAAAATAGATACAACAATTATACAAGAAAACAAGTTGTTAAATAACGAACCGTGGACTTTGACTACCCCAAACATTATTTTAGATCTTCATTTGTATGAGAATAAGAAAAGTGAAACTAGTCCAGATATTTTTAAAACAAAATTTTTAGAAATAAAATCTAAATATAAAGATTATATATCCATCTACACAGATGGCTCAAAAAGACTTGAAAAGTTTGCATGTGCAGCAGTTACCCATACTAAATCAAGTACTGTAAGATTACCTGATGACAGTTCAATTTTCTCTGCAGAAACACAAGCTATCGACCTAGCTCTTGCCCTTATAACTGTTAACGAAAACGACAAATTTATTATATTTTCCGACTCTTTGTCGGTTTTAACATCTCTCCAACAACCAAACCATTCCAACCCCCTAATTCAACAAATCTTTAAAAGATACATATCTATTAGCTCCTCAAAAACTGTTGTTTTTTGTTGGATTCCCAGTCATATAAACATACTAGGAAATGATGAAGCTGATTTTCTAGCAAAGTCTGCTTTAGACTTGCCAATAACAAACTCTAAAATACCGCATACGGATTTAAAATCCAATATTATGAAATATGTCGATAGTAAATGTCAAATAAATTGGGACAAACAAGTTGGAAATAAATTACATGAAATTAAACCCATATTTTCAAGTACATATCGTACAAAACTAAACCGAAAAGAACAAGTTCGTTTGACTCGGTGTAGTATTGGACACACTTGGATTACACATTCTTATATTTTAAATGCAGAAGAACAACCCATATGTATTCCTTGTGATGAGATATTCACAGTGAAGCACTTTTTGCTCCACTGTGCCGACCTCATCTTTACAAGGAATGCATATTTTAATACAAATAGTATACAAGAATTATTCGATTCAGTACTGCCAAGTACAATATTAGGTTTTTTAAAAGAAACTCACCTTATAAATAGATTATAATGCAACTTATTGTGATTATCGAGTATATATATTATTTAAAATGTAACCTTTTAACATAGATCACGTTTTTAAACAATTTTTATTTTTACAAATGTTTTCGACGCCACATGACCTTATTAGGTTGAGGCGTCGGTAAATAAGATATCGTTAAGATATCCATTAAATAAATAAATAAATTGTAAAGCACCTTTGAACGTATCTGATATGAAAAGGGTGCTATATAAATGTGGTATAATAATAATAATGTCATTTTGCCAGAGGTAAATGTGTGAAAAATCAAGACTGGAACCCAGGTTAGGCACCAGGAATCTTCTTCCACCAGTGATAGCTGGAGAGTTGCCATGGAGACCTAAGCTGTGCGACTTAACACAAAGAACAAGCAAACGCACATAATAAGCGAAACTGTTTAAATACGAAATTCAAAGTTATCCAAAGTATAGGATATACGCCTAAAACATCCAATATGCAAACTAGTGTGTGATGCTTATATCTTACTTAAAACATACACAGTGGAAGTCGTGATAGCGCAGTGGATGCGCGTTCGCTTCAGGTGCGAAAGGTCTGGAGTTCGAACCCCGCTGGAGCCGTTACGATTGTGCCCTTAGGCAAGGCATTTAAATTCCATGTTGCCTCTTCTCTCTCCCTCATGGCGATGGATTCCATCAGGAATGAGGTCTCGAGAGTGATTAATATAAGTTATAAGAACTTGTTTCGCAATCGAGCTAAAATAAATTTGTATAAATTAAAAAATACACACTTATATAACAAGCTCTTACTACTTAACCCTTTCCCCCATAGAGATGTAGTTTTATTTCATACATTTGGCTGTAATTTACCAATCGTACGCAATGGATAAGCTGTGAACTTGCCTACTCCACCTTCATGGAGGTTACTAGGAATTATTAAGGGTTGTATACACTACGTTGTTCCGATCTTTATTATAGCTTGTTTGACTACTATTGTGTCGATCTATGTCAATAGGCATTGTCATTGACAGGCGCTTCTAAGGGGGAAAGGGTTAACATTGTTAATTTCGTACATTTAAGCATATGATTTAATACAATACTCTGACCTGCTGAAAGCAGACCAATTTCGTTTATCACTTTTAGTACTATCCATTTATTATATTTTCTCTAAAACATTTTACTTTAAAATTATATTATATTGTTTGTACTTTATTCATGATAGTATTGTAAACGATTTTATTATGCCCTAGGGTGATGTCTTTAATTTCAATTATCCTTCCATTTCTTAAAGTTTGTATCATATGGTTTATATGTTGTAATTTTAATCTATAATTTCTTATTTTGTATATCTAATGTACAATCCATATTTTAAGTAGGTTCCTCATCAGTTTAAGTGTACTATTTAAAACATGTAAACATCGAAATTATATAATTTTTTCCCGTACTTTTATCACATGCTTTTAACCCTGCATTCTACATTTAACCCTGCATTCTACATTTAACCCTGCATTCTACATTTAACCCTGCATTCTACATTTAACCCTGCATTCTACATTTTGTAATCTTTTGATTTTTATTGTTATGTGTGTTATGTTTATGCAAAGCGCGTTTTTTGACGGTGTACTTTTTATATGATAAAGGCCCTCAATAAGAATGGTATACTAATTCAAAGTTTCAAAGTTTATTCTATATTTATAATAATATAAATAATAATGGACGGCAAGTGCTAACGTATGACGTCACGACAGTATTTTAACTTTTGGTTGAATATTTGGTTGAGCAAAATTGGGACACTATTTTAAAGTGAGATAAGTCTTTTACAACTAATATTAAAATAAACAAATAATATCGTCATCTTCTTACATTGGAGATATTAACGACATACAATGGTCGTATACGAGAGTGGATTTGAAATAATACCACGTCCGGTCTTGCTTACATTGGAGATATTAACGACATACAATGGTCGTATACGAGAGTGGATTTGAAATAATACCACTTCCGGTCTTGCTTACTTGGATATATTAACGACATACAATGGTCGTATACGAGAGTCGATTTGAAATAATACCACTAACTGTCTTATTAGGTTTATACACATTTATTTTAGCTTGATTGCAAAACAAGTTCTTACAACTTATATTAATCACTCTCGAGATCTCATTCCTGGTGGAATCCATCGCCACGAGGGAGAGAGAAGAGGCAACGTGAAAATTAAATGCCTTGCCTAAGAATCGTAACGGCTCCAGCCCGTCTTATTTACGAGAGTGGATTTGAAATAATACCACTTCCTGTCTTATTTACGAGAGTGGATTTGAAATAATACCACTTAATGTCTTATTTACGAGAGTCGATTTGACATAATACCACTTCCTGTCTTATTTACGAGAGTCGATTTGAAATAATACCACTTCCTGTCTTATTTACGAGAGTCGATTTGAAATAATACCACTTCCTGTCTTATTTACGAGAGTGGATTTGAGATAATACCACTTCCTGTCTTATTTACGAGAGTGGATTTGAAATAATACCACTTCCTGTCTTACTTACGAGAGTGGATTTGAAATAATACCACTTCCTGTCTTATTTACGAGAGTTGATTTGAAATAATACCACTTCCTGTCTTATTTACGAGAGTGGATTTGAAATAATACCACTTCCTGTCTTACATACGAGAGTGGATTTGAAATAATACCACTTCCTGTCTTATTTACGAGAGTTGATTTGAAATAATACCACTTCCTGTCTTATTTACGAGAGTGGATTTGAAATAATACCACTTCCTGTCTTATTTACTAGAGTGGATTTGAAATAATACCACTTCCTGTCTTATTTACGAGAGTTGATTTGAAATAATACCACTTCCTGTCTTATTTACGAGAGTGGATTTGAAATAATACCACTTCCTGTCTTATTTACGAGAGTGGATTTGAAATAATACCACTTCCTGTCTTATTTACGAGAGTTGATTTGAAATAATACCACTTCCTGTCTTATTTACGAGAGTTGATTTGAAATAATACCACTTCCTGTCTTATTTACGAGAGTGGATTTGAAATAATACCACTTCCTGTCTTATTTACGAGAGTTGATTTAAAATAATACCACTTCCTGTCTTATTTACGAGAGTTGATTTGAAATAATACCACTTCCTTTCTTATTTACGAGAGTGGATTTGAAATAATACCACTTCCTGTCTTATTTACGAGAGTTGATTTGAAATAATGCCACTTCCTGTCTTATTTACGAGAGTTGATTTGAAATAATACCACTTCCTGTCTTATTTACGAGAGTTGATTTGAAATAATACCACTTTCTTTCTTATTTACGAGAGTTGATTTGAAATAATACCACTTCCTGTCTTATTTACGAGAGTTGATTTGAAATAATGCCACTTCCTTATCTACGAGAGTTGATTTGAAATAATACCACTTCCTGTCTTATTTACGAGAGTTGATTTGAAATAATACCACTTCCTGTCTTATTTACGAGAGTTGATTTGAAATAATACCACTTCCTGTCTTATTTACGAGAGTTGATTTGAAATAATACCACTTCCTGTCTTATTTACGAGAGTGGATTTGAAATAATACCACTTCCTGTCTTATTTACGAGAGTGGATTTGAAATAATACCTCTTCCTGTCTTATTTACGAGAGTTGATTTGAAATAATACCACTTCCTGTCTTATTTACGAGAGTGGATATGAAATAATACCACTTCCTGTCTTATTTACGAGAGTGGATTTGAAATAATACCACTTCCTGTCTTATTTACGAGAGTTGATTTGAAATAACACCACTTCCTGTCTTATTTACGAGAGTTGATTTGAAATAATACCACTTCCTGTCTTATTTACGAGAGTTGATTTGAAATAATACCACTTCCTGTCTTATTTACGAGAGTGGATTTGAAATAATACCACTTCCTGTCTTATTTACGAGAGTGGATTTGAAATAATACCACTTCCTGTCTTATTTACGAGAGTTGATTTGAAATAATACCACTTCCTGTCTTATTTACGAGAGTGGATATGAAATAATACCACTTCCTGTCTTATTTACGAGAGTGGATTTGAAATAATACCACTTCCTGTCTTATTTACGAGAGTTGATTTGAAATAATACCACCTCCTTTCTTATTTACGAGAGTTGATTTGAAATAATACCACTTCCTGTCTTATTTACGAGAGTGGATTTGAAATAATACCACTTCCTGTCTTGTTTATTTCAAGGATTTACCGATACTGCTATCATACGGGTCCTACGATGGAATGTCTGAGCATCGTGTACATGGTGGAAAACACATGGTGGCTGTGGGTATACGGTGCAGTGAGATACCAGGCGGTGGCAATATACATTTAGTCGACAATTCACTCGAGGCCAAGTAAGTTTCCAGAATGGGAATTCCTAGCTAAACCATATACAACAATCAAACTCTGTTTGCATGGACAAGACGTGCGATCGTTTATTCACTGTAATGCCGAGGTTAATTAAGAAATAATAAGTATCAACCGTGGTATATCGCAGAATAACTCTCGTTTGTCGATCTTATGCGTAGAAATATATCACTCACGCCGAAGAACGACACACGAGAGTTATTCGGCGTTCAACTCTCGTTTGTCGTTCTTATGCCTTCGGCCTTCGTGATATATTTCTACGCATATAGAACGACAAACGAGAGTTATTCTGCGTTCGGCTGATACTTATTATTTCGATTCTAACACGACATACTTCTAATAATTTTAAAGGAGTATTTTCTTCAAACGCCGTGCTACTCCGCTGTATTTGGCTTTCGAAATTTCCTCCCGCGTAAGGGGTGATGACGTTATTCTTTATGGAAAATATCAATCTAGTGCATAAATGAACAAAAGTTGTAACTGATCAATAATTTTATTTATTTTGTCAAATAAAACTACAGAATAGTAACTGAAACGTTACTTAACAGAAAAACAAGACGGACGAGAGATTATCTGATTCTAAAAATAGTTCACTTCCGTGAATTCCCACGGTATTTTTTACACACATCACGTGACTTTCATTCATAAAACTGTACACGCATTGTATAAATGGAATAGCCAAAACACGGTGCGCGCGCAGCATAGTTCAAGGTAGGTATATCGCAGAATAACCCGAGGTAGATTTTACTCTACAAGTATGTATGTTATTAGCTGGGTCGTGTTAGAATTATAAATGCAAAACGTTTTGAAAAAATTGAAAATGTTTTCAGTCTCTTTGACTGTACTACGTACATATAGTCGAATACATGAAACATAGCCTCGGCGCAGAACGAGATACACGGGACCAGGGTAAAAACCAGAGGTATAAAATCATTAATAATAATGTAAAAAAAACTCTGGAAAACTGTATCCAATGTACCTCAGGGATGTTTCATATATTTTACTAACAATGGAAAACTGTATCCAATGTACCTCAGGGATGTTTCATATATTTTACTAACAATAGAAAACTGTATCCAATGTACCTCAGGGATGTTTCATATATTTTACTAACAATGGAAAACTGTATCCAATGTACCTCAGGGAAAGTTCATATATTTTACTAACAATGGAAAACTGTATCCAATGTACCTCAGGGAAAGTTCATATATTTTACTAACAATGGAAAACTGTATCCAATGTACCCCAGGGAAAGTTCATATATTTTACTAACAATGGAAAACTGTATCGAATGTACCTCAAGGGAAAGTTCATATGTTTTACTAACAATGGAAAACTGTATCCAATGTACCTCAGGGATGTTTCATATATTTTACTAACAATGGAAAACTGTATCCAATGTACCTCAGGGAAAGTTCATGTATTTTAACTAACGATGGAAAACTGTATCCAATGTACCACAGGGAAAGTTCATGTATTTTAACTAACAATGGAAAACTGTATCCAATGTACCACAGAGATGCTTCATATATTTTACTAACAATGGAAAACGATCTAAGCCTAGCGTTGAACTGAAGATCAATCGAACCATATTACATGACCAAGCACACACTCACAGTCATGTGATCATCTTTATATGCACCAATAATTTGCTCACACAATTGTGTATTGTTTTTGTAATGTTAAGACATACATTCTGAGCTATACTAACGTAACGCACAGAAATTGAAATTATGTTGTACTCTAAACAGAATTTATCACAATTATGTCTGAAATGTATTCCAGTTTAAACTACCCAGTCACCTAATACCAAGGTTATTGCATTTAATTTCATAAACGACCAAATTGCCCATTCCACGACTCTTGCATTTTAAAATGTAAATTGCATTTAATCTTAAAAAAACGACCAAATTACCTATTCCACCTATTTTTGCATTTCATGTCATAAACAGCCAAATTACATATTCTACGGCTGTTGCATTTAATGTCATAAATAGCCAAATTACATAATATTATGCTACGGCTGTTGCATTTAATGTCATAAACAGCCAAATTACATATTCTACGGCTGTTGCATTTAATGTCATAAACAGCCAAATTACATATTCTACGGCTGTTGCATTTAATGTCATAAACAGCCAAATTACATATTCTATGGCTGTTGCATTTAATGTCATAAACAGCCAAATTACATATTCTACGGCTGTTGCATTTAATGTCATAAACAACCAAATTACATATTCTACGGCTGTTGCATTTATTGTCATAAACAGCCAAATTACATAGTCTACGGCTGTTGCTTTTAATGTCATAAACAGCCAAATTACATAGTCTACGGCTGTTGCTTTTAATGTCATAAACAGCCAAATTACATATTCTACGGCTGTTGCATCCAAAGTCATAAACAGCCAAATTACATATTCTACGGCTGTTGCATCCAAAGTCATAAACAGCCAAATTACATATTCTACGAGTGTTGCATCCAAAGTCATAAACGACCAAATTACATATTCTACGAGTGTTGCATCCAAAGTCATAAACAATCAAATTACATATTCTACGAGTGTTGCATCCAAAGTCATAAACGACCAAATTACATATTCTACGAGTGTTGCATTTAATGTCATAAACAACCAAATTACATATTCTACGAGTGTTGCATTTAATGTCATAAACGACCAAATTACATATTCTACGAGTGTTGCATTTAATGTCATAAACAACCAAATTACATATTCTACGAGTGTTGCATTTAATGTCATAAACAACCAAATTACATATTCTACGAGTGTTGCATCCAAAGTCATAAACGACCAAATTACATATTCTACGAGTTTTGCTTTTAATGTCATAAACAATCAAATTACATATTCTACGAGTGTTGCATCCAAAGTCATAAACAATCAAATTACATATTCTACGAGTGTTGCATTTAATGTCATAAACAGCCAAATTACATATTCTACGACTGTTGCACTTAACGTCATAATCATCAAATTACCTAATGACCAAAATTACATATGCAACGGTTATTGCATTTGATCGGCTATTAGACGACCCAATTACTGTTACAATACCTGTCGTATTTTCAGCTTGGACATTGCTAGGAATACTGATGTAAAACCCGCTTATTCCGTGACGTCATCCCTAAATCCACCAATAACAACCATTGGCACTCCCGTGATTTGGACCATCTCTTTGCCGTGTATGTAATTCTGTTGTATAATGTAGAATTTTATTTAAGAAGAATGGGATATATGTACAATGAAATATGTGTTGAAAATTAAAATCTGCTCGCCTCCGTTTATATGAAAACGTTGGCAGTTTCTTACGCAGGTACTGGTTAACCGCTGGAGCCTACCCAGGAAAGGTGTTGTTAGGTAAACTGCCCGCCGGCGATATAGCCCAAAATGGTGCTGATGCAGGCGTAAAACCCGAAATATAATAATAATAATGCTCGCCTCCGTTGTCGAGTGGTTAACTCGCTGTGGTAACGCGTTCGCTTCAGGTGCGAACGGCCCGGAGTTCGAGTCCAATGGAGCCGTTACGATTGTGCCCATATGCAATTCTCTCTCCCTCATGGTGATGTATCCCATCAGTAATGAGATCTCGTGAGCGAGTAATGTAATTTGTAAGAACTTATTTCGCAATCGAACTGACCTGTGTACCTATCATCACTGATGGTCACGGGTTCGAGCCCAGCTAAGGCCGTGTTCTCATTTATATGAAATCCGCCTCCGTGGTCGAGTGGTTAAGGTCGCTGACTTTTATACCACTGTAACCTATCATCACTGATGGTCACGGGTTCGAGCCCCGCTCAAGCCGTGTCTCGAATTAATATGACAAAGTTGGCAGTTTCTTACGGAGGTTGGTGCACCCAAGTACTGGTTAACCGCTGGAGCCTGCCCAGGAAAGTTGTTGTTAGGTAAACTGCCAGCCGGCGATATAGCCCAAAATGGTGCTGATGCAGGCGTAAAACCCGAAATAAAACATATAACATAATTTATATGAAAACGTTGGCAGTTTCTTACAGCGGTTGGTGTACCGAATATTGGTTAACAGTCAGAGCTTGCCCAGTATAGCTGTTGTTAGATAACGTTCCCGCCGGTAATATAGCCCAAACTGGTGCTGATGCATGCCTAAAACCCGAACGAACAACAAACAAACAAAACTTAAAATCCACGTCCTAATAAAGACACCACTATAATCACTTTGGATTCCCGTTAAGCCCTATTAATTATGTTTTAGCCTGGCTGTAAAACAACCGTTTTGTCATTGAGAAGCCTCCGCGACCAAGTGGTTAAGGTAGCCGACTTCAAACAACGTGCTCCTCAGTGCTGTATGTTCGAATCCCACTTGGGATATAATGTGAGGAAGCTATCCGGCTGGCTTGCGGTAGGTCGGTGGTTCAACCCGTGTGCCCGTCCATCCATGGAATACTGATCGGAGGAGCACCGCTGCTCGTACTACACCGATGGAGAGACGCCGGAAAAAAATGTTACAGATATTTGCCGTTTTTATCATTTTCGCCAAACTGAGATTTTATTAGCCAATTTTGGCATATTTTAGCCAATGGCAACGTTGGCTATTGCCAGCGCAGGCCCTGCCATATAACATATATCGGATAAACCCAACCAGGATCCCCTATTAAAACTATTATGTACAGTTTTCGATATATCCGAATACAGTTTGGAATTGAGTGAGCTTTCGTTACAGTGGAGTACATGCTGTGGGCAACAAACACCACACAACACCACACAACACCACACAACACATTTCTGGTATTTACTGATGTTTGTACACTTGTCGTTACAGTGGAGTACATGCTGTGGGTTTCTGGTATTTACTGATGTTTGTACACTTGTCGTTACAGCGGAGTACATGCTGTGGGTTTCTGGTATTTACTGATGTTTGTACACTTGTCGTTACAGCGGAGTACATACTGTGGGTTTCTGGTATTTACTGATGTATGTACACTTGTCGTTACAGCGGAGTCACACAACACGTATTTACTGATGTATGTACACTTGTCGTTACAGCGAGTACATGTGTGGGTTTCTGGTATTTACTGATGTTTGTACACTTGTCGTTACACGGAGTACATGCTGTGGGTTTCTGGTATTTACTGATGTATGTACACTTGTCGTTACAGCGGAGTACATGTTGTGGGTTTCTGGTATTTACTGATGTTTGTACACTTGTCGTTACAACGGAGTACATGCTGTGGTTCTGGTATTACTGATTTTGTACACTTGTCGTTACAGCGGAGTACATTATGTGGGTTTCTGGTATTACTGATGTTTGTACACTTCGTTACAGCGGAGTACATGCTGTGGGTTTCTGGTATTTACTGATTGTGTACACTTGTCGTTACAGCGGAGTACATACTTTGGGTTTCTGGTATTTACTGATGTTTGTACACTTGTCGTTACAGCGGAGTACATGCTGTGGGTTTCTGGTATTTACTGATGTGTGTACACTTGTCGTTACAGTGCAGTACATGCTGTGGGTTTCTGGTATTTACTGATGTTTGTCGTTACAGCGGAGTACATGCTGTGGGTTTCTAGTATTTACTGATGTGTGTACACTTGTCGTTACAGCGGAGTACAAGCTGTGGGTTTCTGGTATTTACTGATGTTTGTACACATGTCGTTACAGCGGAGTACATTCTGGAAGTGAATAGTTGCACAGCGTTTCGTGGTACAGATGATTCGTCTTCGACACAAATAGATTTAATAACTGCTGGGGGGTAAGTAGTTTCAAATTACGTAACACTTATATATGAATATTAACCTATTTGTGCCGTTATTTGGCGTTATTTGCTACCACCACAATACTGTCTACCACCCAGGTTGATACGATGTGTTTTCCTGTCTGATATTACGTTTGCTGGTTTGATACACTCACGGCCCGTATCAAACCAGAAAAATCCGTATCATAACTAGTTCCTGAGGAAATAACGTATGCACACTCGGTGCTAGTTTGTTTACTTCCTGTAGCGCCCCACTGTGTCAAATTTGACAGATAACAGATGTTGGTAGCTTCATGGTAATATTTCAATCATTTTCGTGCATCTGAAATCAGTAATTGTAATTTATTCCTTATCAATGGGTAACGGAGAGCTTGATTTATATTATTAACTGTTCAAATTCATTTCAAAGTAATAAAGACGTTAACCCAAGTACTGGTTAACCGCTGGAGCCTGCCCAGGAAAGGTGTTGTTAGGTAAATATAGCCCAAAATGGTGCTGATGCAGTCGTAAACCCGAAATATAACATATAATAAAGACGTTATTACGTGGTTAGTTTCAATGTCAGCCTATGTATCGACCATCGGTAACTTGACATCAGACTTGCGGAAGCTACCGCGGTTTATGCTGATATGAAACTATCCACGTAATAACCTCAAAGTATAACACTAGTGTAATACACATTTGCATCCATATCATTATAAACAATACTGTCAGATGTAACAGTCAGTATGCTGAACCCTGATAGTACTGGTTATAATTTCCTGGAAATTGAGTCGGTTTAATGAACCTGTAATACTGGATATATTTCCTGGAACTTGAGTCAGTATAATGAACCCTGTAAGTACTGGATATAATTTCCTGGAACATGAGTCGGTATAATGAACTCTGTAAATACTGGATATCATTTCCTGGAACTTGAATCAGTATAATGAACTCTGTAAATACTGGATATCATTTCCTGGAACTTGAGTCGGTATAATGAACTCTGTAAGTACTGGATATCATTTCCTGGAACTTGAATCAGTATAATGAACTCTGTAAATACTGGATATAATTTCCTGGAAATTGAGTCGGTATAATGAACCCTGTAAGTACTGGATATAATTTCCTGGAAATTGAGTCGGTATAATGAACCCTGTAAGTACTGGATATAATTTCCTGGAAATTGAGTCGGTATAATGAACCCTGTAAGTACTGGATATAATTTCCTGGAACTTGAGTCAGTATAATGAACCCTGATAGTACTGGTTATAATTTCCTGGAAATTGAGTCGGTATAATGAACCCTGTAATACTGGATATAATTTCCTGGAAATTGAGTCGGTATAATGAACCCTGTAATACTGGATATAATTTCCTGGAAATTGAGTCGGTATAATGAACACTGTAATACTGGTATAATTTCCTGGAATTGATCGTATAATGAACCCTGTAAGTACTGGATATAATTTCCTGGACATGAGTCGGTATAATGAACCCTGTAAGTACTGGATATAATTTCCTGGAAATCGAGTCGGTATAATGAACCCTGTAAGTACTGGATATAATTTCCTGGAAATTGAGTCGTATAATGAACCCTGTAAGTACTGGATATAATTTCCTGGAACTTGAGTCAGTATAATGAACTCTGTAAGTACTGGATATAATTTCCTGGAACTTGATTCAGTATAATGAACTCTGTAAGTACTGGATATAATTTCATGGAAGCGCACATGTTTTACACAGTGAGGCGGCTGTACTGTGCGCACATAGATTATATCAAAGGTCAATGCTTCACTCGAGAATCAACTGTTTAAGGGCTACACGAACATAACGTGAACAACTTATATAAAGAGGATTTTCGAAAAGTTATTCCAAAATGTATAGATTTCCATTTCATTTTAGGTGTGTTGTTCGCGAAGAACTTATTAGTAATTTTACAGACAATTTGGATGGAACTGTCACTGCTAGTATCTATGCGTTCCGCTTCTACGACGAAGCAAACATTTTCTTGAAATGCAACGTCATCGTGTGTCCAGACTCTGACGTAAACATTTGTGACGTAAGCAGTCGTTTCAATACTTTGTGAAGAAATTTGAATTTGAGACTTATCGAAGTTATATCGCAATATCTGCACACAACAGACGGATCTGTAGTCCAGTGGTAACAAGCTGGACTGGTAATCCAGGGATCGCAGGTTCGATCCCCCGTCTGACCCTAATAAAATTAACAGTCTTTCAGATGGGACGTTAACCCGAGGTCTCGTGTCGGTGCTTTACACCGTGCACGTAAAAGAACCAGAGGAGATTCTGGAATGGGTCTCTGTCTGTATCATGCACTATCCTCCAAAAATCTAAAATAACTAATCTCTTCAGGAGGCGTCGCTCAATGGGCCACCGTAGCGACGATAAATAAACGTAATAAAAAAATATCTGCACAACAATGGATACACTGAACTGAATACATTTGAATTTTATATCATCACTGATGGTCACGGGGTCGAGCCCCGCTCAGGCCGAGTCTCATTTACATGAAAAAGGTGGCAGTTTCTTACGGAGGTTGGTGCACCCAAGTACTGGTTAACCGCTGGAGCCTGCACAGGAAAGGTATTGTTAAGTAAACTGCCCGCCGGCGATATAGCCCGAAATGGTGCTGATTCAGGCGTAAAACCCGAAATATAACATAACAGACAACATAACAACAATGGATACACTGAACTGAATACATTTGAATTTGGCCATCAATCTGATCGTGTACCTTTATCTATAGTAGCCTCCTTTATAGTCGCTGGTTGCATTGGCGAGAAGCGATCGCTCTAACCACTGCGCTAATCGGACAGCCAAAACTATGACTTTGGTGTTATTTACAAACATAATGACCTCCGTGGCCGGGTGGTTACGGTCGTGTATTTCAAATCACTTATCCATCACCTATGTAGGCTCGAATCCCACAGGGGATGTGTAATTAATTATTGCATGTGAGGAAACTATCCAGCTGGCTTGCGGAAGGTCGGTGGATCTACCGCGAGTGACTGTTGGTGTCTGCAATAATCGGAGGGGGTTCTTCCTCCACCAACACAGTCGCGCTATACTAGTAATCTGCCGGTGCAACGTTTTATGTGTTTTCTCTCTATTGATGATTGTATGTGAATCTTCAGAAATAGAGGAATAAAAGGTAACATAAACACCAAAAGCAATCAAACAAACACATGTTTTAGCTAGTTTGACATTTGGTGTACTCTCAACATATTTGTCATGTCGGTTATCCCCGATTGAGCTCAGCCAATCAATGTCGGTTATCCCCGATTGAGCTCAGCCAATCAATGTCAGTTTTCCCCAATTGAGCTCAGCCAATCAATGTCGGTTATCCCCGATTGAGTTCAGCCAATCAATGTCGGTTATCCCCGATTGAGCTCAGCCAATCAATGTAGGTTATCCCCGATTGAGCTCAGCCAATCAATGTCAGTTATCCCCTATTGAGCTCAGCCATTCAATGTCGGTTATCCCCGAATGAGCTAAGCCAATCGAAAACACCTGTATGCAGTAGATTGTTTTATGTTTTACAGACGACATGCAGTAAGGCAAAGCGAAGTGTTCCACGCAGAATTACCCGGAAAAGCAGAGAGAATGAAATAGCCATTGTTCACAATATTCTACATGTTATGTACCCCTCCTATTCAACGGGAACCATGTCTGGTATATATACGTCTTTTGTTTGTCAACTGACCCTAATAAAATTAAGTCTTTCAGATGGGACTTTAAACCGAGGTCTCGTGTCTGTGATTTACATCGTGTACGTAAAAGAACCAGAGCAGACTCTGGAATGGGTATCTTTCTGTATCTTTGGACTAATCTCTAAAATGACACACCTCTTCATAAGGCGTCGCTCATATGGGCAACCGGTAGCGACGATAAATAAACGTAAGACACATAACCTATTCAACACTAAGTAACTGACATGATATTTTTAGACCAATAAATTGATAGAAAATTACATTTGGATCAGTTTATTTATCAAAATGGGTAATTATGTCTATAAATAGTAATATTACCAGCAAAAATGCAGATCCTGATGAGACGGCTCATTATGAGCCGGCTCATTTGAATCTACGCTTTTTGTTAGCATACATAGACGTCGGTGGCGTTGAAAGTGTTAAGTAATGCAAGTGCCATTTATCCAATTTATTACCGATTGTTATTGACCCAAATTCTTGTATCAGTCGGAGATATGAAAACCGAACACACAATGAGCATTACAGCAGCCCACATAAGCCATCTAAGCATCCATTTTTTATAATTACTATAGGTGAACATTCATGTATAATCCAGTGATGCATCTTACAAATATTAGTCGCCCAGATACTAGATCCGCATTGCCTCTTCTCATTGCCTCATGGCGATGGATTCCATCAGGAATGAAGTCCCGAACGTGACATTGTAAGAACTTTGTTCGCAATCGAGCCAATATAATTATGTAGGCTTAAGCTTTAATGTTCATGAATAATACTTAGTGGTTATTACGTGGCTAACTTAGTGTTTATTACGTGGCTAACTTAGTGTTTATTACGTGGCTAACTTAGTGTTTATTACGTGGCTAACTTAGAGGTTATTACGTGGCTAACTTAGTGTTTATTACGTGGCTAACTTAGTGTTTATTACGTGGCTAACTTAGAGGTTATTACGTGGCTAACTAAACCAACAAACCAACAAACCAACTAGTGTTTATTACGTGGCTAACTTAGTGTTTATTACGTGGCTAACTTAGAGGTTATTACGTGGCTAACTTAGGTTTATTACGTGGCTAACTAGGTTATTACGTGGCTAACTAGTGTTTATTACGTGGCAACAGGTTATTACGGCAACTAGTGTTTATTACGTGGCAACTTAGGTTATTACGTGGCTAACTTAGTGTTTATTACGTGGCTAACTTAGTGTTTATTACGTGGCTAACTTAGTGTTTATTACGTGGCTAACTAGTTATTACGTGGCTAACTAGTGTTTATTACGTGGCTAACTTAGTGTTTATTACGTGGCTAACTTAGAGGTTATTACGTGGCTAACTTAGTGTTTATTACGTGGCCAACTTAGTGTTTATTACGTAGCTAACTTAGTGTTTATTACGTGGCTAACTTAGTGTTTCTTACGTGGCTAACATAGTGTTTATTACGTGGCCAACTTAGTGTTTATTACGTGGCTAACGTAGTGTTTATTACGTGGCTAACTTAGTGTTTATTACGTGGCTAACTAAGTGTTTATTACGTGGCTAACTAAGTGTTTATTACGTGGCTAACTTAGTGTCTATTACGTGGCTAACTTAGTGTTTATTACATGGCTAACTTAGTGTTTATTACGTGGCCAACTTAGTGTTTATTACGTGGCTAACGTAGTGTTTATTACGTGGCTAACTTAGTGTTTATTACGTGGCTAACTTAGTGTTTATTACGTGGCTAACTTAGTGTTTATTACGTGGCTAACTTAGTGTTTATTACGTGGCTAACTTAGTGTTTATTACGTGGCTAACTTAGAGGTTATTACGTGGCTAACTTAGTGTTTATTACGTGGCCAACTTAGTGTTTATTACGTGCTAACTTAGTGTTTATTACGTGGCTAACTTAGCTAGTGTTTATTACGTGGCAACTTAGTGTTTATTACGTGGCTAACTAGTGTTTATTACGTGGCTAACTTAGTGTTTATTACGTGGCTAACTAAGTGTTTATTACGTGGCTAACTAAGTGTTTATTACGTGGCTAACTTAGTGTAACCAACAGGTTATTACTGGCTAACTTAGTGTTTATTACGTGGCAACTTAGTGTTTATTACGTGGCTAACTTAGTGTTTATTACGTGGCTAACTTAGTGTTTATTACGTGGCTAACTTAGTGTTTATTACGTGGCTAACTTGGTTATTACGTGGCTAACTTAGTGTTTATTACGTGGCTAACTTAGTGTTTATTACGTGGCTAACTTAGTGTTTATTACGTGGCTAACTTAGTGTTTATTACGTGGCTAACTTAGTGTTTATTACGTGGCTAACTTAGTGTTTATTACGTGGCTAACTTAGTGTTTATTACGTGGCTAACTTAGAGGTTATTACGTGGTTAACTTATAGGTTATTACGTGGCTAGTTTCATATTAGCATAGGTATCATCAACACGATATCTTAACTTGATACCAGCCACAGACCGACCGTAATAACGTCTTTATTGCTTTGATAAGGAATTCAATCATTTAATAATCCAAATCATGCTTTCTGTTATCAATTTATCAGGAATAAGTCACGTTTACTGAATTAGAAGCACGAACACGATTAAAATATTACCAAGAAACTACAAACATCTGTTGTCTGTCAAATTTGACACACTGAGTCGCTACAGGAAGTAAACAAACTAACTAGCACCGAGTGCTGATACACTACAGGAGGTAAACAAACATACTGTTTTTTTCTGGTTTGATACGGTTACGTGCCCGTATCAAACCAGCAAACGTGCTATCAGATTGGAAAACACAGCGTTATAACATGTGCGGTGAATAGAATTGTGGCAAATAATCTATAATATCATATCTAAGTAATAACTATTTATTATCGTTAATTATTGGCGTTGTGTAATTTAGCGTTCTTTCTTCATTTCAGCGCATGGAGTGATGACTGCATTATTGTTTGTTGTTCTTGCTGCTCTTACATGAAGTTGACCACTAGAACCCAACGTGACGAGTCGTATGTTAGGCTCGACATGGCGATATATAATGAGAAACATTGTCAGTTACTGCCGCCGCAATTATTAGTTTTTGGTCGGTAATGACATAGATTATTTTCTACCATGTATATGCAGGACGTTTCGTATCTGTTCCCCTGTGTTTGCTTGTACAGGGTGATATGTAATTTGTTAATGCTAATTGTACCTTGTATGTTCTAAGCTGTTTATATATGACGTATCTTAATCTTTTATTGTATACAATGTATATATACAGGGTGTTTCTTAATCTTTTATGTTCTACCATGTATATATACAGGGTGTTTCTTAATCGGTTACCAGATATTTGCTACAATTTTTGCACAGGTGTCCTGTTATTTGTTAATACTAAGTATACCTTTTATGTTCCAAGTTGTTGTACAGTGTTTCTTAATCTTTTATTTTCTATCATGTATATATACAGGGTGTTTCTTAATCGGTTACCATATATTTGCTACAATTTTTGCACAGAGTGACACGTTATTTGTTAATACTAAGTACACCTTTTATGTTCCAAGTTGTTATACGGTGTTTATTAATCTTTTATTTTCTACCATGTATATATACAGGGCGTTTCTTAATTTGTTACCGGATATTTGATACAATGTTTATACAGGTCTGTTCGTAATATGTTACCATGTGTTTCCAACAATACTTACATGGTGATTGTCCGCCTCCATGGTCGAGCGGTTAAGGTCGCTGACTTGTATACCACTGTAACCTATCATTACTGATGGTCACGGGTTCGAGCCCCGCTCAGGCCGTGTCTCATTTATATGAAAATGTTGGCAGTTTCTTACGGAGGTTGGTGCACCCAAGTACTGGTTAACCGCTGGAGCCTGCCCAGGAAAGGTGTTGTTAGGTAAACTGCCCGCCGGCGATATAGCCCAAAATGGTGCTGATGCAGGCGTAAAACCCAAAATATAACATGGTGATTCATAATAAGTTTCCAAAGTATTTTCAACATGGTGTTTTATAACAATGTATATAGTTTAAGCATTATTTATTTCAGTATTTGTACATGTAATCAAGAAATGAACATTTTCATATAATTTAACAGCAGTAGACTTATATAGTTCGTCTCCCTATCAAATGATTGATATACAATAGGCAGGAGAATAATATATATATATATAACAATGAAAATACGTGAAATCTATTCTAGGTATGCTAAAGAATTTCAGAAGTAATTGTATTAGTGAGTCAATAGTTTTGGATGTTAAAATGTTTTTTCAAGAACATGAACTATCAAATCGGAGCAGGAGAAGAAGAGATTAGAATAGAGAAAGGTGGTTGTTGTTCGTTGATTTGGTAGACTATTCAATTGTTATGTACGTTGTGTACATTATTTTTGTCTGACACTGAGCGTTCGGACAGCCAATCGAACAGAATGGCGGGTAAACTATTGGTAAGTTGTAGAAATGATAATTTTATTTTAATTTGCATTGTTGTTTTTTGTTACAGGGTCATCCATGAAATGTTAGCTTGTATAAAGAGTGGTACACCTATTATTGTTAATATGGTTTTATATGCACAGAATAAACAAATAAAAGACCAAGGCCTCGTGAATGAGGCCAGGCCTGGAGATTATACAACTTTTCTCCAATCTCAAACTCATTCTCCAGCTTCTGATTGGTTCAGCTGAGTTTAAATATCAGACTGAACCAATGAAATCACTCGAGTTCGAGTTCTGAAAATAGTTTTATAACCTCGGGGCCCAGCGTAACGAATACAATATAAATAGTGGGTTATCATGCAATAATTATAGTAAACAATTATACAAAGAAATGGGTATTGTAATGATGTTGTGAATATTGTAAGGACTACTTGAATGTTATTGGGTATTAGGAAACTTGTGGTATTATGCTTAGTGGAAGTCGTGATAGCGTAGTGGTAGAGCGCTCGCTTCAGGTGCGAAAGGCACGGAGTTCGCGCTTCGCTGGAGCCGTTGCGATTGTGATCTTAGGCCAGACGATGTAATTGATATAGTGGACTCGGGTTGGTTGAAAAAGTGTAGGGAAGCCCTTAAGAGTTATTGATACATGAACTGTTTGACTAACAGACGGATCTGTAGTCCAGTGGTAACACGCTGGACTAGTAATCAGGGATCGCAGGTTCGGCCCCCCGTCTGACCCTAAATAAAATTAACAGTCTTTCAGATGGGACGTTAAACCGAGGTCTCGTGTCGGTGCTTTACACCGTGCACGTAAAAGAACCAGAGGAGATTCTGGAATGGGTCTCTGTCTGTATCATTACGGCAACCGGTAGCGACGATAAATAACCGTAAAACACACACTCGATGTGGTGTGGTTGACCTGTTGACGAGTAAATGCGATGAGGTGTGATGTAGGCGAGGTGCAACTGTAGCCGTATCTATCCACTTAACTATGACAGAGGAAGGAAATGCATTTGCATGTAAATACATTACATTGACTACATATCCGTTTGTGCCTCGGTGAATTTAGTCAGCATAACCATACGTAAAATTTGATTTCTGAAATTCGCTCACTACTGTGTCCTCTAATTTATACAAATTTATTTTAGCTCGATTGCGAAACAAGTTCTTACAACTTATATTAATCATTCTTGAGACCTCATTCCTGGTGGAATCCATCGTCACGAGGGAGATGCCTTGCCTAATGGCCCAATCGTAACGGCTCCAGCGGGGCTCGAACTCCGGACCTTTCGCAGCTGGAGCGAACGCGCATCAACTACGCTATCATGACTCCCACTGTGTCCTCTCAGACCGTACACTAGCCTTTATCGTTAAGCTTTCTCAGGCCGTGTAAACATGCATGAATAGTTTGTTGATAAGCAGTCCACCTCCGTGGTCGAGTGGTTACGGTCGCATACTTGTATACCACTGTAACCTATCACCACTGATGGTCACGGGTTCGAGCCGCGCTCAGGCCGTGTCTCATTTATATGAAAAAGTTGGCAGTTTCTTACGGAGGTTGGTGCACCCAAGTACTGGTTAACCGCTGGAGCCTGCCCAGGAAAGGTGTTGTTAGGTAAACTGCCCGCCGGCGATATAGCCCAAAATGGTGCTGATGCAGGCGTAAAACCCGAAATATAACATAATAAATAATTTATTGATAAGCCATTGAAAATAAATATGATTTAAATATAAATTCTGCTAGACATGTTTATTTGAATCCTCTTTCTAACTTCACGGCATGTATGTTAAAAGCATGTGTGGAATGGGAACCAGTTGCTATATATAATATACTGCAGTGGATGGAATGGGAACCAGCCTGTTTCAATAGATAATATACTGCAGTTGATGGAATGGGAACCAGCCTGTTTCAATAGATAATCTACTGCAGTGGATGGAATGGGAACCAGCCTGTTTCAATAGATAATATACTGCAGTGGATGGAATGGGAACCAACCTGTTGCATTATATATATACTGCAGTGGATGGAATGGGAACCAGCCTGTTTCAATAGATAATATACTGCAGTGGATGGAATGGGAACCAGCCTGTTGCAATATATAATACTGAAGTGGATGGAATGGGACCCAGCCTGTTGCAATAGATAATATACTACAGTGGATGGAATGGGAACCAGCCTGTTTCAATAGATAATATACTGCAGTGGATGGAATGGGAACCAGCCTGTTTCAATAGATAATATACTGCAGTGGATGGAATGGGAACCAACCTGTTGCATTATATATATACTGCAGTGGATGGAATGGGAACCAGCCTGTTTCAATAGATAATATACTGCAGTGGATGGAATGGGACCCAGCCTGTTGCAATATATAATACTGTAGTGGATGGAATGGGACCCAGCCTGTTGCTATATATAATACTGTAGTGGATGGAATGGGACCCAGCCTGTTGCTATATATAATACTGTAGTGGATGGAATGGGACCCAGCCTGTTGCAATAGATAATATACTACAGTGGATGGAATGGGACCCAGCCTGTTGCAATAGATAATATACTGCAGTGGATGGAATGGGACCCAGCCTGTTGCAATAGATAATATACTACAGTGGATGGAATGGGACCCAGCCTGTTGCAATAGATAATATACTGCAGTGGATGGAATGGGACCCAGCCTGTTGCAATAGATAATATACTGCAGTGGATGGAATGGGAACCAGCCTGTTGCAATAGATAATATACTGCAGTGGATGGAATGGGAACCAACCTGTTGCAATATATAATATACTACAGTGGATGGAATGGGACCCAGCCTGTTGCTATATATAATACTGTAGTGGATGGAATGGGACCCAGCCTGTTGCAATAGATAATATACTACAGTGGATGGAATGGGACCCAGCCTGTTGCTATATATAATACTGTAGTGGATGGAATGGGACCCAGCCTGTTGCAATAGATAATATACTACAGTGGATGGAATGGGACCCAGCCTGTTGCAATAGATAATATACTACAGTGGATGGAATGGGAACCAGTCTGTTGCAATAGATAATATACTGCAGTGGATGGAATGGGACCCAGCCTGTTGCAATAGATAATATACTGCAGTGGCTGGAATGGGACCCAGCCTGTTGCAATAGATAATATACTGCAGTGGCTGGAATGGGACCCAGCCTGTTGCAATAGATAATATACTGCAGTGGATGGAATGGGAACCAACCTGTTGCAATAGATAATATACTGCAGTGGATGGAATGGGAACCAGTCTGTTGCAATAGATAATATACTGCAGTGGATGGAATGGGAACCAGTCTGTTTCAATAGATAGTATATACTACAGTGGATGGAATGGGAACCAACCTGTTGCATTATATAATATACTGCAGTGGATGGAATGGGAACCAACCTGTTGCATTATATAATATACTGCAGTGGATGGAATGGGAACCAACCTGTTGCATTATATAATATACTGCAGTGGATGGAATGGGAACCAGCATGTTGCAATAGATACTATACTGCAGTGGATGGAATGGGAATCAGCCTGTTTCAATATATAGTATATACTACAGTGGATGGAATGGGAACCAGTCTGTTGCAATAGATAGTATATACTACAGTGGATGGAATGGGAACCAATATATGTCAATAGATAGTATATACTACAGTGGATGGAATGGGAACCAATCTGTTTCAATAGATAGTATATACTACAGTTGATGGAATGGGAACCAATCTGTTTCAATAGATAGTATATACTACAGTTGATGGAATGGGAACCAATATGTTTCAATAGATAGTATATACTACAGTGGATGGAATGGGAACCAGTCTGTTGCAATAGATAGTAATACTACAGTGGATGGAATGGGAACCAATCTGTTTCAATAGATAGTATATACTACAGTGGATGGAATGGGAACCAATTTGTTTCAATAGATAGTATATACAACAGTGGATGGAATGGGAACCAATCTGTTTCAATAGATAGTACATACTACAGTTGATGGAAGGGGACCCAATATGTTTCAATAGATAGTATATACTGCAGTGGATTGAAGGGGAACCAACATTTTTCAATAGATAGTATATACTACAGTGGATGTAATGGGAACCAATCTGTTTCAATAGATAGTATATACTACAGTGGATAGAATGGGAACCAACCTGTTTCAATAGATAGTATATACTGCAGTGAATTGAAGGGGAACCAACCTGTTTCAATAGATATACTACAGTGGATGGAATGGGAACCAATCTGTTTCAATAGATAGTATATACTACAGTGGATGGAATGGGAACCAATCTGTTTCAATAGATAGTATATACTACAGTGGATGGAATGGGAACCAACCTGTTTCAATAGATAGTATATACTACAGTGAATGGAATGGGAACCAATATGTTTCAATAGATAGTATATAATACAGTGGATGGAATGGGAACCAACCCGTTTCAATAGATAGTATATACTACAGTGGATGGAATGGGAACCAATATGTTTCAATGGATAGTATATACTACAGTGGATGGAATGGGAACCAACCTGTTTCAATAGATAGTATATACTACAGTGGATGGAATGGGAACCAATATGTTTCAATAGATAGTATATACTGCAGTGGATTGAAGGGGAACCAACCTGTTTCAATAGATAGTATATACTACAATGGATGGAATGGGAACCAATCTGTTTCAATAGATAGTATATACTACAGTGGATGGAATGGGAACCAATATGTTTCAATAGATAGTATACTGCAGTGAATGGAACGGGAACCAACCTATTGCAATATATAATATACTGCAGTGAATGGAACGGGAACCAACCGATTGCAATATATAATATACTGCAGTGGATGGAATGGGAACCAATATGTTTCAATAGATAGTATATACTACAGTGGATGGAATGGGAACTAATCTGTTTCAATAGATAGTATACTGCAGTGAATGGAACGGAAACCAACCTATTGCAATATATAATATACTGCAGTTAATGGAACGGGAACCAATCTGTTTGAATAGA
Organism: Archivesica marissinica; assembly: GCA_014843695.1. NCBI lineage: Eukaryota > Metazoa > Mollusca > Bivalvia > Venerida > Vesicomyidae > Archivesica > Archivesica marissinica. Next base: position 41,298,696 of record CM026400.1, read on the forward strand.
TAGTATATACTACAGTGGATGGAATGGGAACCAACCTGTTTCAATAGATAGTATATACTACAGTGGATGGAATGGGAACCAACCTGTTTCAATAGATAGTATATACTACAGTGGATAGAATGGGAACCAATCTGTTTCAATATATAGTATATACTACAGTGGATGGAATGGGAACCAACCTGTTTCAATAGATAGTATATACTACAGTGGATGGAATGGGAACCAATCTGTTTCAATAGATAGTATATACTACAGTGGATGGAATGGGAACCAATCTGTTTCAATAGATAGTATATACTACAGTGGATGGAATGGGAACCAATATGTTTCAATAGATAGTATATACTGCAGTGGATTGAAGGGGAACCAACATTTTTCAATAGATAGTATATACTACAGTGGATGTAATGGGAACCAATCTGTTTCAATAGATAGTATATACTACAGTGGATAGAATGGGAACCAACCTGTTTCAATAGATAGTATATACTGCAGTGAATTGAAGGGGAACCAACCTGTTTCAATAGATATACTACAGTGGATGGAATGGGAACCAATCTGTTTCAATAGATAGTATATACTACAGTGGATGGAATGGGAACCAATCTGTTTCAATAGATAGTATATACTACAGTGGATGGAATGGGAACCAACCTGTTTCCATAGATAGTATATACTACAGTGGATGGAATGGGAACCAATATGTTTCAATAGATAGTATATACTACAGTGGATGGAATGGGAACCAACCTGTTTCAATAGATGGTATATACTACAGTGGATGGAATGGGAACCAATCTGTTTCAATAGATAGTATATACTACAGTGGATGGAATGGGAACCAATATGTTTCAATAGATAGTATATACTGCAGTGGATTGAAGGGGAACCAACCTGTTTCAATAGATAGTATATACTACAATGGATGGAATGGGAACGAATCTGTTTCAATAGATAGTATATACTACAGTGGATGGAATGGGAACCAATATGTTTCAATAGATAGTATACTGCAGTGAATGGAACGGGAACCAACCTATTGCAATATATAATATACTGCAGTGAATGAAACGGGAACCAACCGATTGCAATATATAATATACTGCAGTGGATGGAATGGGAACCAATATGTTTCAATAGATAGTATATACTACAGTGGATGGAATGGGAACCAACCTGTTGCAATATATAATATACTGCAGTGGATGTAATGGGAACCAACCTATTGCAATATATAATATACTGCAGTGGATGGAACGGGAACCAACCTATTGCAATATATAATATACTGCAGTGAATGGAACGGGAACCAATCTGTTTCAATAGATAATATACTGCAGTGATGGAATGGGAACTAATCTGTTTCAATAGATAGTATACTGCAGTGAGTGGAACGGGAACCAATCTATTGCAATATATAATATACTGCAGTGAATGGAACGGGAACCAACCTATTGCAATATATAATATACTGCAGTGAATGGAACGGGAACCAACCGATTGCAATATATAATATACTGCAGTAAATGGAACGGGAACCAACCTATTGCAATATATAATATACTGCAGTGGATGGAACGGGAACCAACTTATTGCAATATATAATATACTGCAGTGAATGGAACGGGAACCAACCTAATGCAATATATAATATACTGCAGTGAATGGAACGGGAACCAACCTATTGCAATATATAATATACTGCAGTGAATGGAACGGGAACCAACCTGTTGCAATATATAATATACTGCAGTGGATGGAATGGGAACCAACCTGTTTCAATATATAATATACTGCAGTGGATGGAATGGGAACCAACCTGTTGCAATATATAATATACTGCAGTGGATGTAATGGGAACCAACCTATTGCAATATATAATATACTGCAGTGAATGGAACGGGAACCAACCGATTGCAATATATAATATACTGCAGTGGATGGAACGGTAACCAACTTATTGCAATATATAATATACTGCAGTGAATGGAACGGGAACCAACCTATTGCAATATATAATATACTGCAGTGAATGGAACGGGAACCAATATGTTTCAATAGATAGTATATACTACAGTGGATGGAATGGGAACTAATCTGTTTCAATAGATAGTATACTGCAGTGAGTGGAACGGGAACCAATCTATTGCAATATATAATATACTGCAGTGAATGGAACGGGAACCAACCTATTGCAATATATAATATACTGCAGTGAATGGAACGGG
>CM026400.1:41301923-41381495 GCA_014843695.1 Archivesica marissinica
AGCCTATAGTACTTTGTAAACAGATATCGTCATATATATGGCTGATATATAGAATTAGGGAGTTTTTACTTGTACAGTATCGAACTTTATTTTATAAAGCTTATTTCCAACCTCGTTTGGATTACTGTGTTAGTCTTTGGGATAGTACATCAGTATATGTACTATTAAAACGATTTTAAAGCTACAAAAACGTGCCTTTCGTATACTTTTAGGTGACGAATAGCACGGCTTTGAAAAAGCTTTGAAGTTTCTTACATCCAGCAATTTCACCGACGAGTCTTTTTATCTTAAAGCATGTTTAAAATGTCCAATGCTTTATTTATATCCCAATTATCTCCATGACATGTTCCAACAAAAATCACGAACTAATAATGTACTTTTAACACTTAGTTCAAATACAAATGTAAAGGTTTATATATACTCAACACAAATTGTGAGTGTGTGTCTTACGTATATTTATCGTCGCTACCGGTTGCTCATATGAGCGACGCCTCCTAAACAGATTAGTCATTTTAGATTGTTGGAGAATAGTGCAATGATACAGATTGAGACCCATTCCAGAGTTTCCTCTGGTTCTTTTACGTGCACGGTGTAGGCTACAGCACCGACACGAGACCTCGGTTTAAAGTCCCATCTGAAAGACTGTTAAATTTATTAGGGTCAGTCGTGGGATCGAACCTGCGATCTCTGGATTACAATTACAAATTGTGTGTTGCTTAAGGGTAGCATTTATACTCGGGACCAATTGTTTGAAACTGTCTACCCTTGGAAATACAAACTTCAAGCTCACTTACTTTGCTTAAATCGAATTGTTTACAATGGTTGGATGTCTACTATATTGTATTACTGTGAACTACTGTTCATAATACATGCATACAATGTATGTAGATGCGTTCTTACTTTTATTAGTTCTAATACCACATGTCTTTTATTTCAGTTGTTTTTGTATCGAATGTGTGTATACATATGTTTTATATTTAGGAGGGCCCATGGAAGATTGGCCTTGCTAAATGGGTTACCATATCTAAAAAAGGTATTTACTTACTTACTTACTTAATCACTCACTCACCCACCCACTCACCCCTTACCCTCTCACTCACTCACTCACCCACTCACTCCTCACTCACTCATCACTCCTCACTCACTCACTCACTCACTCCCTCACTCACTCACTCACTCACTCACTTACTCACTCACTCACTCACTCACTCACTCACTCACTCACTCACTCACTCACTCACTCACTCACTCACTCACTCACTCACTCACTCACTCACTCACTCACTCACTCACTCACTCACTCACTCACTCACTCCCTCACTCACTCACTCACTCACTCACTCACTCACTCACTCACTCACTCACTCACTCACTCACTCACTCACTCACTCACTCACTCACTCACTCACTCACTCACTCACTCACTCACTCACTCACTCACTCAATCACTCACTCACTCACTCACTCACTCACCCACCCACCCACTCACTCACTCACTCACTCACTCACCCACTCACTCACTCGCTCACTCACTCACTCACTCACTCACTCACTCACTCACTCACTCACCCACTCACTCACTCACTCACTCACTCACTCACTCACTCACTCCACTCACTCACTCACTCACTCCACTCACTCACTCACTCACTCCTCACTCACTCACTCACTCACTCACTCACTCACTCACTCACTCACTCACTCACTCACTCACTCACTCACTCACTCACTCACTCACTCACTCACTCACTCACTCACTCACTCACTCACTCACTCACTCACTCACTCACTCACTCACTCACTCACTCACTCTACATATAACACTATACACACTATTTCTAAATAGCCGAGCCTTAGAATATCACAGTATGTAGCATATTCGAATAAACGAATCTTGTGACTTACAATAACTGATTGTACAATTGCCAACATTAGACACACATATACACGTTACAACGGATCACTGTCACAACAACTAATAGAAACATGAAACATACTATCACTAAATGCGCGAATCACTCCTTCCCTCCAACTGTTCGTCCGTGTTTATATCACCTGCTGTGTTGTCCGTTTGCTTATCAGTTTGTGGGAGACTTTCACCGTTAATCTGACCAGGTAGATCATTTATACCACTCTCCGCAATACCGGAGTCCCTTGAGGATGATTGGACCTTTATGTCTTTTATACTTCTGTTAGAAATGAGTTGTGTTCCATCAGATAAGACACTACCGGTATCTTTCAGTGGTATAACAGTCTCATTCGGATTAGTACGAGTGTCTTTAGTAATTAGCTCATGCGCATGACGTTCTTTGTCTATATTTGCTGCCATGACTGCTTTGATTTCTTCATTTTCCTTATCACTATCGGCAACCGGATTTTCATCGTCTTCGTCTTCATCTTCTAAACCAGAATCAAGGTCTTCGTTGTCCATCTCATGTATGTCCTTTAATTCTTTTCCTTTACCTTTCTTAGATTTCTTATCTTTCTTGTGCTTTTTAGTTTTACCTTTAGTTTTTGAATGCTTGTGTTTTTTATGTTTCTTCTTTGGTGTTATTTCTACATCCACACTAAAAATAAACCGGATATAATTATGTTAAAGCGGAATTACATCGCAAAAAGCAAATACAATGCATTTGTTCACGTATAAATGCATCGTTACTACAAATTCTTACGAATACATTCGAACTATAACATTAAATCAATAAACAGTGTTTGTGTGGTCTATACACTTTCAAAATTGAAAGTAGGATTTCATATAACGGCCATCCATGCTCCTGAATTGCCGTTTGTTTGTCATCGGAGTCAATACTAAAATCTAGGTAATGTCGTTTAGAGATAATTAAACTAAGATTAGTCTACAAATAAATATGCACAGGCACAAACAAGAGATATAACGGTAAATATGTACCATAAATCGTGTTATTCAGGATACACGAGTTGCATTACGCATGTATATCGACCCTATTTACATTATTTTGTTATGTCAACAAGCCGCGTATACGACGTTTGTTTATCAGTTGAAATACTCAGTGTTTGTGGCAAATATTTGGGTGAAAATTATACCATATAATAGGAAAATACATTCTGTAGATATTTGCATTTTCACTAATGTAGTGTCGCTTTAATGAATCTAACGAATAATGTATTGAACCACAGGAACTTGAAATGTTATCCATAAGTCACCAAAGGTCTCGTACCTCTATCATATGACACCCCCCTCTATTAAAATATTTTTTTTTAATAGAGGGGGGTGTCCTAGGATAGAGGTACGAGACTTGTGGTGGCTTATGGATAACATTTCAAGTTCCTGTGGTTGAACTATTGTCACCTGACGAACTTGAATACATGTAAGACAGGATGATGACATTTATAGACATGATATACTGAATAAATCATCATGTTTGCGTGTGCATATACTATGCAACCATATAATAAACATGCTGTGAAAAGATAATGCAGCGGAACATGGCAAATCGTACGTTACTTTAGTCTGGCAACAGTGGTCTCCACTATACATCAGTGTGTCATTATATTCCGTTCCAGTTACCCCCCCCCCCCCCACACCGTGGTCCAGTGGTAGAGCGTCGGATTTGGAATCGAACGGTCCCGGATTCGATACTCGGTCAGGCCACGTATGTAGTGTCATTGAGCAAGGCACCTCACACACATTGCTTAGTACTGGTTAATCGCTTAGGTCGGCTAAGCATGCCCAGGAAAACATGTCTAAGTCCCCGCGAGGGGTTTGACATTAAAGGAACATACATACATACATACACATGATAACAATCTCCGTCTCGTTACAAAGAGGATGTGAATTTGAATCACACCAAATGTGGTGGCGATATCAACAATGGCCTTTCTCTCTCCGATGCGGAGATGTTTTTCATCAGGAATGTGTGTGTGTTTTACGTTTATTGATCGTCGCTACCGGTTGCCCATATGAGCGACGCCTACTGAAGAGATTAGTTACTTTATATTTTTAGAGGATAGTGCGATGATACAGACAGAGACCCATTCCAGAGTCTCCTCTGGTTCTTTTACGTGCACAGTGTAGGCTACAGCACCGACACGAGACCTCGGTTTAAACTCCCATCTGAAAGACTGTTAAATCTTTTATTAGGGTCAGTCGTGGGATCGAACCTGCGATCTCTGGATTACAATTACAAATTGTGTGTTGCTTAAGGGTAGGCTTTATACTCGGGACCAATTGTTTGGAACTGTCTACCCTTGGAAATACAAACTTCAAGCTCACTTACTTTGCTTAAATCGAATTGTATATATTCATATATTAACACACGTGTAATAACACCTGGAATGAATCCGATTGGTCGCGGCATGCAACGCTGCCGTTGAATATCATGCTAAATATGCACTAGTGGATATATCGTGATTAAAAGTAGTATGCTTTAAGTTGTTTGTTTCTTTATCGGGAACTATTTACCACAGCGTACGAATACAACTTACTGATTTCTTACTCGAGATGTAATAAGTCTGACAAAGCATACTGACAAGCAGAAAGGCTCCCTTTTCAAATGTATTAGTTTACACAAATTTAATTTAGCTCGATTGCGAAACAAGTTATTTCAACTTATATTAATCACTCTCGAGACCTCATTCCTGATGGAAGCCATCGCCACGAGGGGGAGAGAAGAGGCAACGTGGAATTTAAATGCTTTGCCTAAGGGCACAATCGTAACGGCTCCAGCGGGGCTCGAACTCCGGACCTTTAGCACCTGAAGCGAACGCGCATCCACTGCGCTAAATCAAATGTGTTACCATGGTAATGTGATATAAAAGAAAATTACACTCGTGCTGATTCCATACGTTATGTTATGAAAATCGTTTTGGAATTCAATAAGAGTTTCATAAACTATGGTATGAGATCACCACGAGTGTAATTGATCCTATATTTATCTGTAATCTATATATGTGTCAATATAAAAGCTTTGTTGAAAAAAACTGGCACACCTGCACATATATTAGCTAATGACAAAAATCATAATTTAATTTGACAAGTGTATGGAGGTTGGTTTTGTTTTTGTATTTGGAATGTTTAAAGTCGTGCCGAGAGCTTTGGTTACATGACGATTCAATAGCTGTTACATGCTGGGCAATATGACTGTTTTACAAGTAACGCTATGTTCGATCCCCCGTCTGACCATAATAAAACCAAAATATAACAGTCTTTCAGATGGGACGTTAAAACGAGGTCTCTTGTCCGTGCTGTACACCGTGCACGTAAAAGAACCAGAGGAGACTCTGGAATGGGTCTCTGTCTGTATCATTGCACTATCCTCCAAAAATGTCTAAAATTACTATTCTCTTCAGGAGGCGTCGCGCATATGGGCAACCGGTATCGACGATAAATGAACGTAAAACACACACCATCACATACTTAGTATTATGACAACTCTGACCACCCACACGGGGAAACACTTTACAGTCACTACACTGTACATGTACACATAGCGATGTTATAAATTTAAATTATATACACTCAACAACATTCTAAATCGGTCACCAGTCAAGCAGACGAATATCCATATAATATCAATATTCATGTCATCTTATATGATACACGTTATTATACAGAGATCGTTATGCAATGAATTACTGTATACTCATCTCGAACAAAATACATTAAATGTCAATATGAAAATATATATATTATTACTGGAATGCATATATTATAAATTGGATTCATATATTATATTATATTAACACCAGGTGAATTTTATTGAGTGTAGGACAGACGGATCTGTAGTCAGTGGTAACACGCTGGACTGGTAATCCAGGGATCACAGGTTCGATCCCCCGTCTCACCATAAGAAAATTAACATTCTTTCAGATGGGACTTTAAACCGAGGTCTCGTGTGGGTGCTGTACATCGTGCACGTAAAAGAACCAGAGGAGACTCTGGAATGGGTCTCTGTCTGTATAACTGCACTATCCATCAACAATCTAAAGTGACGAATCTCTTCAGGAGGCGTCGCTCATATGGGCAACGGGTAGCGACGATAAATAAACGTTAAAAACACACACACATTGAGTGTAGGCATACGTCAGGTTTAAAACCAGCAATTCTATGACGTCGGGGACTTAACAATAACAAAGATCGTGTTCACATTATACTCTAAATGTTGAAATGGGACACTTAAATTCCCAAAAGACGTAAGGACATGCAGTTGCGTAGCTTGTCCATATTGGTGTGCAAGTTCAATGTTAGGGGGCTTAGAAAATAGTCGTCACTGCAAACAAAACTGCGTTATTTTTAAATCCAGGAAAATATGCTAGTTTATGCATTGTGGCTTAAATGCAGCTACGCCACTGACATACATGTACTAACATAATGTCTTCCTGGTAGTATGGATTCTTGCTGTCATGTTGTATTCAATAAACTGTGAATACTTAATACGTGAAATAAATGCATTTTGTAACTGGAATTCATCGCCCATCGTGTTTTAGTCGGATGCACAAAATCGATGTTCAAAGAAAACAATCAAATATGCATTAGCTTTGCAGTTTCCTAATTGTTGTAAATGTCCAATGTTTGTATATAGCGTAATTTGTGGCTGACGTATTGTGTTCTTATATAATACGGAATCCATAAATAATTCGATATGCCAGTCATTCAAATGGGACTTTAAGCAGAGGTCTGGTGTCGGTGCTGTACATCGTGCACGTAAAAGAACAAGAGGAGACTCTGGAATGGGTCTCTCTCTGTATCATTGCATTATCCTCCAAAAATGCAAAATGACTAATCTCTTCAGGAGGCGTCGCTCATATGGGCAACCGGTAGCGACGATAAATAAACGTAATACACACATTCGTTAGGCGTTTTTGCAAACAAAGTGCTCAACTTGGAGTAACTAGAGTTGAAACAGATTCTGAAATAGTTCACGAATTGTAGAAATGGATGTACTAGTAACATTCAGCCAATTAGCAAATAGTAAAACTATCATTTGACGTCATATTCAATTTTCGACGCAAATATCAATGTCAATTGAAGTCGTGTTAAGCGCGGTGTCATTGTATGGTTATACACGTCAGTTTAAATTGCCAATACAATGTTACACCTAAGTTGACGCCAGTTTAAATTGCCAATACAATGTTACACCTAAGTTGACGTCAGTTTAAATTGCCAATACAATGTTACACCTAAGTTGACGTCAGTTTAAATTGCCAATACAATGTTACACCTAAGTTGACGTCAGTTTAAATTGCCAATACAATGTTACACCTCAGTTGACGTCAGTTTAAATTGCCAATACAATGTTACACCTAAGTTGACGTCAGTTTAAATTGCCAATACAATGTTACACCTAAGTTGACGTCAGTTTAAATTGCCAATACAATGTTACACCTAAGTTGACGTCAGTTTAAATTACCAATACAATGTTACACCTAAGTTGACGTCAGTTTAAATTACCAATACAATGTTACACCTAAGTTGACGTCAGTTTAAATTACCAATACAATGTTACACCTAAGTTGACGTCAGTTTAAATTACCAATACAATGTTACACCTAAGTTGACGTCAGTCTAAATTACCAATACAATGTTACACCTAAGTTGACGTCAGTTTAAATTGCCAATACAATGTTACACCTCAGTTGATGTCATTTTAATAAAATGTAATGAATAGATAGACGTCAGTTGACGTCAGTTTAAATTACAAATGGAAATATAGATTAGACGTCAGTTTACTTCATTTTTATAGTTTCAATGCAAAGCTAGGTCAGTTTAAATTACCAATGCAAACAGTATTGCAATTATTTTGTTGTTGAAATTTACGCATAATTATATTCACTCCACGTTGAATACGTCATTCCTTACAAGAGTTTCTAAGTTTACAGTACGTATACCAATTGCTAAGTCGCTTGTCTTGAAATGACGCTACAAATAAACATTGCAGTAAGCATTCACAGTAAAACCTGTATTGAGCAGCCAGCCAAGAGAATAACAGAAAGTGGCTGCCTAGCACAGATGACTGCCTAATGGAGGTGACCACAAACACGGGTTTAACTATGGTTAATTTTCACATTTGTGTAAGTCTCTTATGAACGAATATTAAAATAACAACAATTTGATGATAAGCCTTATTAAAACGTCTTAATTTAGCGCCTTCTTGTCACAGGCTTATTGTATTTTGCAAATGTTACATATTAAATCCAATATGTTAAAGCGACATTACATTGCAAAAAACAAATAAAATGTATTTTATCACGTATAAATGCATTGCTACTACACATTCTTCTGAATACATTCGAACACTAACATTGAATCAATAAACAGTGTTTTTGTGGTATACAAACTTTCAAAAGTGAAAGTAGGATTTCATATAAAGGTCATCCGCGCTCCTGAATTGGCGTTTGTTTGTCATTGGAGTCAATACTAAACACGATTAGAGATAATTTAGCTAAGATTAATCTACACATAGATATGCATAGACACACGTGTGAGATATCAAGGTAAATCTGTACCATACCTCGTGTTATTCAGGATACACGCGTCGTATTACGCATGAATGTCGACCCTATTTACATTATTTTGTTATGTCAACAAACCGCGTATACGACGTTTGTTTATTTGTTGAAATACTCAGTTTTTGAGTCATTTATTTGAGAAAATATTATACCATATGATGGCAAATTACATTCTGCAGAAAATTGCGTTTTCACCGCTTTAATATAATTAAAATAACACACGACATTGAGAGTGTCAATACTAATGAGAGACATCTGTAATTTTCTATTACCTCCCTTGGCAGATAAAGTCTGATTTGTTCCAAAATGTGAATAGGTCCATTTAGCTAGAATCCTTTGTTTTTACTGTTGTTCCCTAACCAGATGTTGCGGTATGATAAATGTGATTTTATCAAAATGATGTTAATTAACTGATAACATTCTTTTACAAATAAGTACCCATTGTATATACTGCATGAGATCTGTCGATATATACTAATTTAATACTCATAAGAAGCGATAGTAGAATAAAATTGATAGCATGTTGTGCAAAGGAAACAATGATAAAAACAGAGGAAAACACTTAATAGGATGATCTATCTACTTTTAGGGAGTATTCAGGGACAGTAACTTGCGTCATTAATCGTTGCTATGTAATATAGAACGTGTTATAATTGCTGGCATTACTCATATTATGCAAGATTCAATGACATGCTATACTTTATAATTTAGCAAATTTTACAGACATAATAATATACAGTGAGTGACATCGCTATCGTGTCTATTACCTCCCTTGTCAGATAAAGTCCGATTTATCCCAAAATGTAAATAGGTCCATTCAGCTAGAATCCTTTGATTTTACTGTTGTTCCCTAACCAGATGTTGCGTTATGATAAATGTGATTTTATCAAATTCTTGTTAATTAATTGATAACAAATTGGTAGAGATAAGTACACATTGTATATAGTGTAGGATATAGTAATTTAATAAGTACAGGATGAGAAAGTGGAAGAAAATAATAGGATGTTGTGCAAAGGAAACAACGATAAAAATAGAGTAAACCACTTAAGAGAATACTTCAAGGGAACACTCAACTGGCCGATATCTCTCATACCCGCTACTATAGTGTAGCATCAGCTTGCCTTCATATTTGATAGTTTTGAACGTTGATCTGGATCTACGTTGTTTGCATATTCCTTCCTTTTTGCGGCAGGTTTAAGGACGCTATGTAATCCGTCAGATTAAGGATTTATACATTAACTAGGCGCTTGATGGCTTTAAAGTAACATACATTTGTATACAATCAAACCTGCCTTAAGCAGCCAGTCAAGGGAATCACTGAAAGTGGCTGCTTAGCACAGGTGGCTGCTTAATAGAGGTCAACTGTATAGTAAACTAGCATATTGGGAATCTTGAAACTGGCTGCTTAATACAGGTTGGCTGCTTAATAGAGGTGACCACTAACACAGGTTTTACTGTATACACTTACCAGGATATAAATACATAAGTAGGGTGTTATTCGGTTGACCCTTAAAATGCTAATCACAACTAAAGTTGCGTTTGCAGCCAGCATAGAGCCAGATCAGACGGCGCTGAAACGTGCACAGATGGTGCCGTCAGATATACACTGTATATTATTCGGATAGTGGAGATTATAAACGTGTCTAAATACACATGATGTCCAATTTATTCTGCATTTTAAGGGTTAATGCTAAGTTATCCTAGTATTTAAATTAGTAATCTACCATATACAATGTTATGCACGAGTTCTTTTAATAAATAAACATAAAAGGGGGACAACTTACAAATCGTAATTTCACAAATATCCATATATATATTTGTGGCTATATCTTCCAAAATGTTCGGAATAATATATTATCCAAAATAGAAATAAATATTCACTTCATTTGTGGCTATATCTTCCAAAATGTTCGCAAAAATTTATTATCCAAAATGGAAATAAATATTCACTTCATTTGTGGCTATATCTTCCAAAATGTTCGCAATAATTTATTATCCAAAATGGAAATAAATATTCACTTCATTTGTGGCTATATCTTCCAAAATGTTCGCAATAATTTATTATCCAAAATGGAAATAAATACCCACTTCATTTGTGGCTATATCTTCCAAAATGTTCGGAATAATATATTATCCAAAATGGAAATAAATACCCACTTCATTTGTGGCTATATCTTCCAAAATGTTCGGAATAATATATTATCCAAAATGGAAATAAATACCCACTTCATTTGTGGCTATATCTTCCAAAATGTTCGGAATAATTTATTTTCCAAAATGGAAATTCGAAGACAATAATCACGATTTGTAATTACCCACTACATATAATAATATACTGGTGCAATACATTCTAAATAGACGCGTAGTGAGGCATTACAACTTGATACAGATAGCGCAGTCGTAGCGAGTTCGTTTCAGATGCGAACGGTCCGGAGTTCGAGCTCCGTTGGAGCCGTTGCGATTGTGCCCTTAGCCAAGGCATTTAAATTCCACATTTCCTCTTCTCTCTCCTTCGTGGCGATGGATTTCACCAGGAATGAGGTCTCGAGAGTGATTAATATAAGTTGTAAGAACTTGTTTCGCAATCGAGCTAAATAAATGTGTATGCACCATACAGATCTTTATGTATAGGATATAAGCCGAAAACGATCCAATATGTAAAATATTGGACTGTTTGAGGCGCGTAACAATAGTATCAATATTTTACATATTGTATCCGCTTGAGGCTTATATCTTACTTAAAACACACTTATATAACAAGATCCTTATATTTAAAATTGTTAATTTCGAACATGCACGCGTAGTATTTAATAAAATGCTGTAGCACGACAGTGTTTTTTTATATTTATTATAATCTTAATTTCACATAACTATCAGAGTGTCAGTGGTCAACACGCTGGCCTTGTAATCCAGGGGTTCAATCCCGCGATACATAAATGACTAATTCTGATCTGATCACTCGATTAGAAATAAATAAAAACGAGAGAGGACCTGGATTTTCTAAAATTAATAACTCTTATCTTCTGAATGTGGATTATCAAGCTATAACCAAACGCAACATAACCGAACTAGCAACACTAAATCACGAAGCTAATCCTAAAACATTGTGGGAAGTAATTAAAGGTGGTATAAGAGACGAACCTATTAAATATTTAATCCGTAAATATGAAACAGAATTACAAAATAATATTGAAACTATAGAAAATGACATAAACTCTAAGCCAAATAAATGACTAATTCATTTGTGTGTGTGTGTGTGTTTTACGTTTATTTATCGTCGCTACCGGTTACCCTATGAGCGACGCCTCCGTAAGATATTAGTCATTTGTGATGTTGGAGGATAGTGCAATGATACAGACAGAGACCCATTCCAGAGTATCCTCTGGTTCTTTTACGTGCACGGTGTAAAGCACCGACACGAGACCTCGGTTTAAAGTCCCATATGAAAGACTGTTAATTTTATTAGGGTCAGACGGGGGATCGAACCTGCGATCCCTGGATTACCAGTCCAGTGTGTTACCACTGGACTACATATCCGTCTGTTAACTAATTCATAGTATTTCGTGTGATACTTAAAACCGAGGTATCGTGTCGGTGCTTTACACCAGACACAGAACCGGAGGAACCTCTGAAATGGGTCTCTGTCTGTATCATTGCACTATCCTCCAAACTCTAAAATGAAGAATCTCTTCAGGAGGCGTCGCTCATGTGGGCAACCGGTAGCGACGATAAATAAACGTAATACGCATATCTATCATTTGTAAATTGCGAATTTTGCTGATCGCTAATTAAAACTTTATTTGAATTTAAAATTAATAGTGATCAAGTGAAGTGACGTAACCCGTCCCCAAAATTCCCACAGATAATGAACAGAACAGAAATGTATTCAGACATGTACATAGTATATCGTCAAATATACATGTATAACTATATAACATATAAATTCTTAGAAATATATAAGCTTAGCTGTAAGTGAATCTACAAAGAAGCTTAGGTGATAACATCTATTGATTTACCTTGACATACACTCCGTTGTCACAACGCTCTAAAGAAGTTAATTTGCACGTGTAATGTTTGTGTCGAGCAATTCCTAGCAAACTGACTATTTAACTGTTTAGCTATCGTTATATTGACGGGTCAGCGAACCAGTAGTTAACACACTTGGCTGCGAATCTATGGATTGCAGGTCCGACCCCCCCCCCGCCTGACCCTAATTATATTAACCGTCTTTCAGACGGGGCTATAGGTATCGGCGCAATATACACCGGACATGTAAAAGAATCAGGAATTCTTCTGGAATTGGAGTGTCTTCTATATATTGCACTGTCCTCCGAAAAATAAAATGACTAATATATTTATAGAGGCGTCGCCCCGGTTAACCAAGGGGCGACGATAATTAAAGGTTCGTTGATCCAGTGGTTAACAACTTAACACCCAGGACTCCTATTTCACGGATCGCATGTTCGATTCCCCGCTATACCATACTTAATTATTGCACTATCCTCCAAAACCTAATATGACTAATATACTCAGAATGCGTCTCGTGTCGGTTCGATCCCCCGTCTGACCCTAATAAAATTAACAGTCTTTCAGATGGGACATTAAACCGAGGTCTCGTGTCGGTGCTTTACACCGTGTACGTAAAAGAACCAGAGAAGACTCTGGAATGGGTCTCTGTCTGTATTATTGCACTATCCTCCAAACATCTAAAATGACTAATATACTCAGAATGCGACGCTCATGTGGGCCACCGTGATTAATACAAATAATATAATAAAGCAATTGACTTTCCCAGCTTAAACATGAAATATGACGACGCTAACACCCAGTCACGGATGTACCCGTGAAAACAATCAATAGAAACTTGAAGTATTAATTTCTACACTTCTGATGTCAAGTAGAGAGCAAACTAATTCTTATCCAAATGTACTAGTGTGACAAATATATTGAGAACAACTTCAACAATAGCTTATTTAATTAGGACATGTGCCAAAGTTCGGATACTCCAAACGTTTCATTATTTGAAGGGTTTACGACGGTCGCATCCGCAGCTAGTGTCATAGGGCGACTCGCCATACAGCGCTTATTGGTGCAGGAAGTCCCTGGGTGCTCATACGAGCAGTATTTCTGGCATGGACGGGTACCCGGATAGAACCAACGGCCTTCCTTACATACAAGAATTCGACATCTACAGAGTGATTCGAACCTAAAGCGAAGGGGCAAATGATTTGAAGTCAACGACCACAACCACTCTGCCACGGAAGCCCCTCTTAAGCAGCCAGCCAAGGGAATCACAGAAAGTGGCTACTTAGCACAGGTGGCTGCTTAATAGAGGTAAACTGTATAATAAAACAGCATATTGGGAATATGGGAAATGTCTGCTTAATACCACAGGGATTCGGCACGTTTGGGGGTACTAGTATATATACTTAAATATATATACTAGTACCCCCAAACGTGCCGAATCCCTGTGTAAACAGGTGGCTGCTTAATACAGGTTGGCTGCTTAATAGAGGTGACCACTAACTCAGGTTTGACTGTACTTGTAACTGTATATTGTATGGATATACATTCCACGG
The DNA here is from genome assembly GCA_014843695.1 of Archivesica marissinica. Classification (NCBI taxonomy): domain Eukaryota; kingdom Metazoa; phylum Mollusca; class Bivalvia; order Venerida; family Vesicomyidae; genus Archivesica; species Archivesica marissinica. Next base: position 41,315,990 of record CM026400.1, read on the forward strand.
CACCTACATGTATATAAGGGAGAATTTACCCACTGACCCCCTTTTATGCACACGGATCTGTAGTTCAGTGGTTAACACGTTGGACTGGTAATCCAAGGATCGCAGAGTTTTTAAGTTTAAACTTTATTTTACAACCATTGCGAAGCAAGTTCTAACAACTTATATTAATCACTCTCGTTGGTGCGGATGAAAGCGTATATGCTGTCATTCGTGTGGGAGGAAACCGGAGTACCCGGTGAAAACCCACCTGTCCGATATGGCGATCACCATACCATCGCACATACTTCCCGGTCCGAGGATCGAACATTGGTGAGAAGCGAGCGCGCTAACCACTACGCTAATAGGTTCGACCCCCGTCTATGTTTTTGCAAGAATTTGCATTTGCACATCATTCACTACTAGAATACACCGCTTATAGCTGGGTTACACTACATTACAGCAGTACACTGGCAGCACACTACTCACTGCTAACTTCACCCATATATATATATATATATACACTACATTACAGCAGTACACTGGCAGCACACTACTCACTGCTAACTTCACCCATAATATATATATATATACACTACATTACAGCAGTACACTGGCAGCACACTACTCACTGCTAACTTCACCCATATATATATAATATATATATTAATATATATACACTACATTACAGCAGTACACTGGCAGCACACTACTCACTGCTAACTTCACCCATATATATATATATATACACTACATTACAGCAGTACACTGGCAGCACACTACTCACTGCTAACTTAGTTTAACATTATTTATTTCAGTATTTGTACATGTAATCAAGAAACGAACATTTTACATATAATTTAACAGCAGTAGACTGAAAGGGATTAGAACGAAAGAAAACTTATATAGTTCTTCTCCCTATCAATTGATTGATATACAATAGGCAGGAAAATAATATATAATATAACAATGAAAATACGTGAGATCTATTCTAGGTATGCTAAAGAATTTCAGAACTTAATGTATTAGTGAATCAATAGTTTTGGATATAAAAAAGAAAATGGCTAACTTCACCCATATACTAATATTATAAATAGTTGAACGTAAAAATTAGACATTGTTTAGTATACATCATGGATTGGTTTCACGTATTTTCAGTTTTAAATATATTATGTTCTGGCCTATTGTATACCAATCAATTGTTAGGGAGAGTTTATTGTTCGTTCATTTATATGTAAACATTTTAATTCTCTTATTACATGCACCATACTGAAATAAATAGTGTTTAAACTAAACTGACTACAAAATCTACAAAGGTTCGTATCATGTAGCTGGTTTAATTACCGATATCACACGTGTATATTGGACGCATATGGGTGACGAAAACAGTTCTATACTAGAGGACATAGAAAACGCACACCTACATTATATACTAGAGGACATAGAAAACGCACACCTACATTATATACTAGAGGACATAGAAAACGCACACCTACATTATATACTAGAGGACATAGAAAACGCACACCACAAATACTAGAGGACATAGAAAACGCACACCTACATTATATACTAGAGGACATAGAAAACGCACACCTACATTATATACTAGAGGACATAGAAAACGCACACCTACATTATATACTAGAGGACATAGAAAACGCACACCTACATTATATACTAGAGGACATAGAAAACGCACACCTACATTATATGATATTATTACATGAAAACGAAATACGAAGGATTCCATCAAAGATATATCACATCTTTATTACAAAACACAAACTGAACAACTAAAAATATTCCAAAATGTTTAAAACTATGTATTTATATGGTTATTGTTTTTCATGTAAAACACACATTTATCCGAAGTGTGTGTTTTCTATGTCCTCTAGTATACGTGAAAACCCAACCTCGCAAGGGTTTCATTAAAGAAATTCAACCTAAGATAATTTAAAATGTATTTTTGAAAAATAAAACTTATTTTGAGGACGATAGACTTTGTTTTTTGTTCAGAAGTTGAATCAACCAATCAGAGTCGTCGTGTTATATACAGGTATGAAACGTTTTAATTACAGTCTACATCCGTTATGTCGAATTCCGTAAATTCCGTAGGACCGAACAAAATACTTCGACATAACCGAAGTTTGACTTAACGAAATTAGATATAAACTGAGCCTGCTATATGTAAAATGATAGTGTCTGAAACGGGACTTCGAGATACCCGGATAATTCGAAATAACCGACTTAGCGGATGTAGACTGTATGCGAATATTAGCCAATCAGTGAATACGTACTTCCGTAATGGCGTCCCTCTACCGAGCTTGTCTTCTACCACTGGCGTCATTGGCGTCACATTGTCGTCTTTCTGCTGCTGCAGGCTTCCTGAAAATGCAGGGAATTCGATACATAAAAAAAAATGACAGGTAGTTAACTTTCTTTTTTTTATCTTGTCGAGTTCAAAACACGTCCAACAGAAGTAACCAGTATGCCGACTGCGTCTGTATATACCACCTTAAATATCTTGAGTAAGAGATTACCAGTGAGAAGTATTTAGAATTCACATGTTATTTTCCTACAAATAAACAAAACTTTATTTTTTAAAAATGTTTTCTAAAGTTGCTTACAGTCGGTATATTTCGGAAGGTCGGTGGTTCTATCCGGGTGCCAGTCTGTGTCTGAAATACTGCTCGGAGGAGGAGGGAGGGAAGGGGTCTTACATCCACCAATAATAGCTGGAGAGCCGCCTTATCACCTAAGCTGTTGATGCTACAGTAACCCCCAAACCAACCAAAACAAACAAAATTGAAAGCCCCCCGCCCCCCCTAAGAACACACAAGAAAACAAACTATACGAGATACTGTGATGTCGCTCTTTTTTAATGTTTATTTAACGTCGCAACCGGTTGCCCATTTCAGAGACGGACAGTTTACCTAACAATACCTTTCCTGGGCAGGCTCCAGCGGTTAACCAGTACTTGGTACACCAACCTCCGTAAGAACATATAAAGATACATGGTCTGAGCGGGGCTCGAAGCCGTGACCATCAGTGGTATACAAGTAACCTCATGTATACCCCCGCACCCTTACCCAACAGCACCAATAGATAACGTCTCAGTAGTTCTTTAAAGCGACACTACATAAGTGAAAACACAAATGTATACAGAATGTAATTTCCTATAATATCGTATATAGCTTCTTTCCAAATATTTGCTAATAAACAAACGTCGTATAAGCGGTTTGTTGACATAACAAAATAATGTAAATAGTGTCGATATTCATGCGTAATACAAGGCGCATATCCTGAGTAACAAGATTTATGATAAATATTTACCGTTATATTTCACATTCATGCCTATGCATATTTATTTGTAGACTAATATTGTCGCTTAGTATTGAACTCCAATTACAAACAAACAAACGTCAATACAGATGTGTTGATGGCCGCTATATGAAATCCTACGTGTAGATCCCAAACACACTGTTTATTGATTCAATGTTAGTGGACGAATTTGTAGTAGCAATGCATTTATAGATAGATAGATAAATGTTTATTTACGTATCATTTTTGTACAAGCATACACAACATATTTAAACAGTAATAATAAAACAATGTACAAAACCACTCATGTTTGAGTTATAAGAGACAAACTAAGATATAATATAACAGCATCTTAAAACTTACTTTAAATTCAATTTAAAAATACAGATTTATAAAACAGTAAAACTATACATCACAGGTTAAAGTGTTGCATTTACATATATGTATACAAAAGTTAAATCGTAAATATTTACGTGAAAAAAAGGGGCATTCTTTTGGCTTTTTGCATATTTATTTGTAGACTAATATTTTCGCTCAGTATTGACTCAAATTACAAACAAACGTCAATTCAAGAGTGTTGATGGCCGTTATATGACATCCTACTTGTAGACCACACAAACACACTGTTTATTGATTCAATGCATTTATACGTGAACAGGGGCATTCTTTTGGCTTTTGCGATGTAATGTCGCTTTAAATACATGTATGAACATGTAGGCCTATTACTGACTTGTAACGGATGAGAAAGTCAGGGGCGGTATAAGGTTGCATTGGACCCCTGACTGTAGCTCTAACAGGGGTCCTTTCATCAAGATAAATATATACCAGAGTAAGCAAACAAGAACATTCGCAGGTTCGATCCCCCGTCTGACCCTAATAAAATTAACAGTCTTTCAGATGGGACGTAAAACCGAGGTCTCGTGTCGGTGCTTTACACCGTGCACGTAAAAGAACCAGAGGAGACTCTGGAATGGGTCTCTGTCTGTATCATTGCACTATCCTCCAAAATCTAAAATTACTAATCTCTTCAGTAGGCGTCGCTACCGGTTGCCCATAAACGTAAAACACACGCACTATACGTTATTGCTGCAATCGACTAAACACAAAATATTATTAAAGTCATACATCGTTGGAAAGCTCAGGATATCGTCTAAGTTCTATCTATTTCTGTAGTCATTTAAAACATTTTCGTTAAATTTTATTCAGTTAATTACAGATTTAACATACTAATGTGAGAGCCCCTAAATATCGGGGGCTACTGTCTTCAGCCCAGTCAGCCCTCCCCTTAATCCGCCACTGGAGAAAGTGGCTTATTAGTGTGACCCAATATTATTGAATATATTACATAGGTATGTTTATGATTGTGTGGGATTGGATCAGCCTTAGCAACAACCATTGGTTACATTAGTAGCTTTCATTAGCTGCAGTTATATATACTTGCATTGGTATGCTATACAACGGTTGTTAATATTCTTTAAAATGGGTAAATAGTTTCGTCAATGTTCACAAATGCGTGCGCATTAAAAATTGCATAGATAGATTGGACTTCAATTATATCCAAAGGAACTTGTAAAATAATTTATATCGAATAAGATATGTTGAAGTAGATTTAGAAATATCTCGTTAGTTGTTAATTTTAAATCATCGATTTGGTTTGACTTGACTTGTAATGCAATCGTTGATCTATAAAGAAACAAGGTAGTTAAGGACGCAAGCGCAACGGACACAGCTGGGTGCGAACTCCAGGAGTTTCACACTACGACTGCGCTATCACGACTTCCACTTATGTGTATAAGATTAACTGTAATGTCGATGTACAATGAAATGCTTGGGTTTTCTCACTATTCCAGTGAAACATATTGCAAAACACGTCATTGCGGGTATCGTATGCAATATATCTAACAGTGTGTGTATTTTACGTTTATTTATCGTCGCTACCGGTTGCCCATATGAGCGACGCCTCCTGAAGAGATTAGTCATTTTAGATTGTTGGAGGATAGTGCAATGATACAGACAGAGACCCATTCCAGAGTCTCCTCTGGTTCTTTTACGTGCACGGTGTAAAGCACCGACACGAGACCTCGGTTTAACGTCCCACCTGAATGACTGTTAATTTGATTAGGGTCAGACGGGGGATCGAACCTGCGACCCCTGGTTTACCAGATTGTCGATCATATGGGCAACCGGTAGCGACGAAAAATAAACGAAAACACACACTATTTATGTAGGCAAAATTAAAGCGACAAAACATTGCAAAAAGCAAATAAAATGCATTTTTTCACGTGTAAATGCATTGCTACTACACATTCTTCAGAATAAATTTGAACACTAACACTGAATCAATAAACAGTGTTTTTGTGGATTGAAAGTATGATTTCATATAACGGTCATCCATGCTCCTGAATTGACGTGTGCGTGTCACCGGAGTCAATATTAAGCGCGAGATAATGTCGCTTAGAGATAATTTAACTAAGAATAGTCTACAAATAAATAGGCACAACTGTGAGATATAACGGTAAATCTGTAGTATAAATCGTGTTATTCAGGATACACTAGTTGTATTACGCATGGATGTTTACATTAGTTTGCTATGCCAACAAACCGCGTATACGACGTTTGTTTATTAGTTGAAATACTCAGTATTTGAGGCAAATATTTGGGGGGAAATTATACCATATAATAGGAGAATTCTTCTGTAGAAATGTGTGTTTTCACCGATGTAGTGTCGCTTTAAGTTCCTCAATAAACGTTTACTCAGTTATATCATTGTGTGTGTGTTTTACGTTTATGTATCGTCGCTACCGGTTACCCATATGAGCGACGCCTCCTGAAGAGATTAGTCATTTTAGATTTTTGGAGGATAGTGCAATGATACAGACAGAGAACCATTCCAGAGTCTCCTCTGGTTCTTTTACGTGCACGACGTACAACACCGACACGAGACCTCGGTCTAACGTCCCATCTGAAAGACTGTTAATTTTATTAGGGTCAGACGGGGGATCGAACCTGCGATCCCTGAATTACCAGATTATCGCTCATATGGGCAACCGGTAGCGACGATAAATAAACGTAAAACACACACTATTTATGAGGCAGGATTAAGTTCCTCGATTAATAAACGTTTACGTTATATCATTGAATCTCTCGCTTCGCCTCTGCGCATTTGGATTGATCCGAATTCAACTGACTTTCAAATGAACACGTATATCACGTAGTAGTATTGGCAAATAAATCAACATACGTAGTAGCTGACCAGTACGGTTCACACAGGCATGGCAAATAACACATCAAAAGCGGGTTTTATGTAGGTACCTTTGTACCACAAATGATCCTTTAATTAGAATTTCACACGAAACATCAACGTTTTTTATCAATAATCTACAAGCAACATTGATTTTTATTGCATGTACTCATAATTAGCGTTCTCTTTTCCTTTGGTCATTGTTTATTTAAATGGAGGCTCAATACGAGACATCACTTGCTTTTCTATTACCTCCCTTGACCGATAAAGTCAGATTTATCTCGAAATGTATATTGTAATACCTCCCTATGTTGGTCCTTTTAGTTGGAAACCTTTGTTTTTACTGTTGTTCCCTAGCCATATGTTACGGTATAATAAATTTGATTTCATGAAAGTTATCTTGATTAACTGATAACACATTTTACATCACTTGCTGTTCTATTACCTCCCTTGACCGATAAAGTCAGATTTATCCCGAAATGTATATTGGTCCTTTTAGTTGGAAACCTTTGTTTTTACTGTTGTTCCCTAGCCATATGTTACGGTATAATAAATTTGATTTCATGAAAATCATGTTGATAAACTGATAACACATTTTACATCCCTTGCATTTCTATTACCTCCCTTGACCGATAAAGTCAGATTTATCCCGAAATGTATATTGGTCCTTTTAGTTGGAAACCTTTGTTTTTATTGTTGTTCCATAGTCATATGTTACAGTATAATAAATTTGATTTCATGAAAATCATGTTGATTAACTGATAACACATTTTACATCACTTGCTGTTCTATTACCTCCCTTGGCCGATAAAGTCAGATTTATCGCAGGTTCGATCCCCCGTCTGACCCTAATAAAATTAACAGTCTTTCAGATGGGACGTTAAACCGAGGTCTCGTGTCGGTGTTTTACACCATACACGTAAAAGAACCAGAGTAGACTCTGAAATTGGTCTCTGTCTGTATCATTGCACTATCCTCCAAAAATCTAAAATGACTAATCTCTTCAGGAGGCGTCGCTCATATGGGTAACCGCTAGCGACGATAAATAAACGTAAAACACACACACTATTAGATATATTGCATACGATACCCGCAATGACGTACATCTACACCGTAGCTAAGTGTCGCATTAAATATATCAGTTTTTAAGCCCATGGGGTTTAGGTTATTGATTCAGACTTGGGTTTAGTGTGCCTTGAGTCCGGTATTATTCAAGCAGGTTTTGAAATGATAGTAATGTATGGAAGTGTCTACTATGTCTTGCATATAGTGATTTGTCTCTGTCAGCTCTCACTGAATAGTGTGACAATGCAACTCGCATCAACCTGCCAGATCGGACAGGTGGGTTTTCTCCGAGTACTCCGGTTTCCTTCCACATGAGACCACATTTACGCTGTCATCCGCGCCAACGAGAGTGATTAATATAAGTTGTTAAAACTTGCTTCGCAATCGTTGTATAATAAATAGTTTTTAAAAAAAACAAAAACAAAAACAAACCTGCTTTATGGAACAACGAATAAATTAACGATGAGACACAGTGATCTGGCAATGTGCATAAATCAACACATTGTATGAAACAGGTTTGAGATCGTAGAAGTGAAAAAAAGAAATCAAACTAGTTTGCGTGTATACTAATGTTACGCATGAACAGTTACGCATGAACAATTACGTACGAAAATTTACGCATGAACAGTTACGTACGAAAATGTACGCATGAACAATTACGTACGAAAATGTACGCATGAACAATTACGTACGAACATTTACCCATGAACAATTACGCGCGAACAGTTACGTACGAACATTTACCCATGAACAATTACGCACGAACATTTACGCATGAACACTTACGTACGAACATTTACCCATGAACACTTACGTACGGACATTTACGTACGAACAATTACGTACGAACATTTACGCACGAACAATTACGTACGAACATGTACGCATGGACAATTACGTTCGAACATGTACGCATGCACATTTACGCATGAGCAGTTACGCATGAACATTTACACATGGACATTTACGCATGAACAGTTACGAAAGAACAATAACAAAGGCCACATTAGTGAAATTACGGGTGAATAATCGATTACGAACAGCTACGAATGAATAAATAGGAAAGAACAGCTTCGAATGAACAGTTACGAAAGAACGACTGCAAATGACCAATTACGATTCTCGAAACTAGATCGAAAGATATATCGAAACTTGATCGACAGCGGTCTCTAAACTAGATCGAAAGATATATCGAAACTATTCGACAGCGGTCTCTAAACTAGATCAAAGATATATCGAAACTTGATCGACAGCGGTCTCTAAACTAGATTAAAGATATATCGAAACTAGTTCGACATCGGTCTCTAAACTAGATCGAAAGATCTATCGAAACTAGCTCGACAGCGGTCTTTAAACTAGATCGAAAGAGATATCAAAACTAGCTCGAAAGCGGTCTCTAAACTAGATCGAAAGAGATATCGAATCTAGCTCGACAGCGGTCTCTAAACTAGATCGAAAGATATATCGAAACTAGCTCGACAGCGGTCTCTAAACTAGATCGAAAGATCTATCGAAACTAGCTTGACAGCGGTCTCTAAACTAGATCGAAGAGATATCGAAACTTGATCGACAGCGGTCTCTAAACTAGATCGAAGGAGATATCGAAACTAGGTCGACAGCGGTCTCTAAACTAGATCGAAAGAGATATCGAAACTAGCTCGACAGTGGTCTCTAAACTAGATCAAAGAGATATTGAAAGTGGTCTCGAAACTTGATCGAATTGCACCATTCTGGAAAAACAGCAACTTGCCTCGTGCAATGAACGTGTCTCTGCATCGTGGGAAATATATCTGACTAACCCATACACAAGCTATCTAATCACGACAATTTACCATGTAATCAACCATTATGCATTATTTATGAGAGAGTAAACACACCTTATATCAATATAGATTAGACACGCATTGTTCTGTCTTCGTTTCAGTGTCAACATGCACAGGAATTAATTAACTGATTTTTAGTACATGCTGGGAGAGAGCTTTGCGTGGTTTCTCAAGGTCATTCAATTATGGTTTGTAAATACCGTTCACCCCATGGTTAATATCCATTTATTCGTGTTTTTGAAAACTTGTATATAAATTTAAACTAATCTTCAATTTAATATGCACTAACCAAGCACCCATTAAATATATCCACGCTTGGTCTCCCATTACAGAGTCATATAATCAGTATGTATGTTACGTTTATTTTCAATATTCCATCAAGCCAATAAGGCCCACGAGGTTACACAGAACTTGAAATTTGCAAGGCTAGTGTAATACATGCATACGTATACAATGCATGCAAACATATACAATACATGCATACATATACAATACATGCATACGTATATAATACATGCATACATATACAATACATGCATACATATATAATACATGCATACGTATACAATACATGCAAACATATACAATACATGCATACATATACAATACATGCATACATATACAATACATGCATACATATACAATACATGCATACATATACAATACATGCATACGTATATAATACCTGTATACAATACATGCATACATATACAGTACATGCATACATATACAATACATGCATACATATACAATACATGCATACATATACAATACATGCATACATATACAATACATGCATACATATACAATACATGCATATATATACAATACATGCATACATATACAATACATGCACACATATACAATACATGCATACATATACAATACATGCATACATATACAATACATATACAATACATGCATACATATACAATACATATACAATACATGCATACATATACAATACATGCATACATATACAATACATGCATACATATACAATACATACATACATATACAATATATATACAATACATGCACATATATACAATACATGCACACATATACAGTACATGCATACATATACAATACATGCATACATATACAATACATGCATACATACATATACAATACATATACAATACATGCATACATACATACATACATATACAATACATGCACACATATACAATACATGCATACATATACAATACATGCATACATATACAATATATATACAATACATGCACATATATACAATACATGCACACATATACAGTACATGTATACACATACTGGCTGGTCAGTCATAATAAATATATTTTAACACCGAGACCATTAATTGGGCCGTATTGAGTTTCTAATAATATCAATGTCATTTTGCCAGAAGTAAATTAGTGAAAAATCGACAGACTGGCACCCAGACTAAACCTCGGGCACTGTTCTCAATTCTCCAACCTCCGGAACGAAACGTTATCATGTGACCCTTATAGGGAGCTAGACCACTCGACCTCATGCAGACACTCGTAAAAATAGATTAAAACAAGATCACGTGTTGTGTTTTAAACGTTTTTTACGTCAAATATATTACTAATCTGTTTCAATTCACCAGAGTAGACATTCCGTCGGACCGAACATAATACTTCATGACTTAACGAAATTCGACATAAACATATCCAGTTATATGTAAAATGAAGTGTCTGAAACGGGACTTTGATTCGACTTCGAGATAACCGGATAATTCGATATAACCGACTTTGACATAACGGATGTAGACTGTATTACTTCGACACGAAATTCGATATAAACAGATCCAGTTATATGTAAAATGATAGTGTCTCAAACGGAACTTTGATTCGACTTCGAGATAACCGGAGAATTCGATATAACCGACTTTGACATAGCGAATGTAGACTATATATACATGTATGTGGTTAGGGATCTAAAACATATGGTATGAGCCACCAATTAAAAACTGAAATAATTAAAAGAATGAAGGTCCTATGGTTTTGTAATGCCCAATGTCCTATTATTACTGGTATGAAAGTAGTATGGTCAAACTGGGGTCAGTCTTGTGAAGTGTTTGTATTTAAGTAGGTTCGCAAACATGTACAATTTATTTCAATTATTTGAGTCCGCCTCCGTGGTCGAGTGGTTAAGGTCGCTGACTTGTATACCACTGTAACCTATCATCACTGATGGTCACGGGTTCGAGCCCCGCTCAGGCCGTGTCTCATTTATATGAAAAAGTTGGCAGTTTCTTACGGAGGTTGGTGCACCCAAGTACTGGTTAAACGCTGGAGCCTGCCCAGAAAAGGTGTTGTTAGGTAAACTGCCCGCCGGCGATATAGCCCAAAATGGTGCTGATGCAGGCGTAAAACCCGAATCATAACATAATCAATTATTTGATAACGGGCTTGCGTGTGGTGGAATTTAATTAGTATAATTTTCTGATATAGCTCTATTATGTTCTCTACAAAGATCGAAATATTTGTATTATAATACTATATGTAAATTGATTTACCGTTTTAAATATATACACATGTTAAATATATTGTATTACGTGGCCAGATCACTCATATGCCCTTCGTGGTCCCGACCGGAAGACCTGATTCTATCAAGAAATACTTTTTATTTCGATGGAGATCGGTCAAATCACACCAGTATGGCACATTATTTCATCGGAAATGCAATGATGTTACCTAGTTTATCGTCGATATTTCTGCATGCATGTTTCATTTCCATCGGTTGCCTTCAGTAAACATTACAAAATAAAAATAATGTGTGTCTTGTGTCTGTGGTGTATACAGACAGAATGCAGTTAATTCAGAACATATATTCTCCTACATTCTTAGCAATAATACATGTATGGTACAAACAGTTCTAATAACAAACAGGACCATAACAGGAATGACGTATAACACTACCCTCATTAACATCCGCTGTTACAAACTTCAGGTATGTGTGTGTTTTACGTCTATTTATCGTCGCTACCGGTTGCCCATATGAGCGCCGCCTCCTCGAGAGATTAGTTGTTTTAGATGTTTGGAGGATATTGTAATGCTACAGACAGAGACCCATTCCATAGTCTCCTCTGGTTCTTTTACATGCACGGTGTACAGCACCGACACGAGACCTCGGTTTAACGTCCCATCTGAAAGACTGTTAATTTTATTAGAATCATACGGGGGATCGAAACAAACAAAAGTCAATTCAGACCCAAGACCGTTATATGAAATCCTACTTTCACTTTTGAAAGCTTGTATACCACAAAAACACTGTTATATATTGATTCAATGTTAGTGTTCGAATGTACTCAGAGGAATGTGTAGTAGCAATGCATGTATACGTGAACAATGCATTTTATTTGCTCTTTGTGATGTATTGTCGCTTTAAAACATAGATGCTATATATCTACACTATCTTACTTTTATTGTTGGTTGGTGACGTCGCCCTGGATGTGTTACGTGACGTACCACGTGATCTAGTGCCTAGCGATAACATCTCTCGATCTTCCATAGCCTTTCCCGACATCTCCTGTAAATATATTATGAGACAGCTAAATGAAATGGCTATCACCACGTTATCTGGAATAAACCATGTTTAGCTTAAACTTATTTTACAACGATTGCGAAGCAAGTTCTAACAACTTATATTGGGATATAGCTAAACGGGAGTCAATCTGATAAAGGGATCTAGCTCAATCACTATGACAACAAGATATTTGTAGAATATACATGTATAGATGGGACGGTATCAGACGAAATGGAGAAAATGTGTTTATAATGCCATAACTTTAAACTTTATTTATTTTACAACGATTGCGAAGCAAGTTCTAACAACTTATATTAATCACTCTCGTTGGCGCGCGGATGAAAGCGTATATGTTGTCATTCGTGTGAGAGGAAACCGGAGTACCCGGAGGAAACACACCTGTCCGATCTGGCGACCACCGTACCATCTCACATACTTCCCGGTCCGAGGATCGAACCCGGTTTGCATTGGTGAGAAGCGAGTACGCTAACAACTGCGCTAATCGGACAGCCAAACACACAATGGTTACCTGGAACAAACAATGTCTTCTATTCCTGCGACAGTAAATACCAAAGTGTTGCAGACACCACTACACATGCGATAATATTACGCATTGGTGTACATTGTCAATTGTTCACAAATCCTCTATTGACTTTTACCTGATATTGAAATGCCAACCGTAATGTCATAGCGTTTGCTTTGTTTAAAAGGTCATGTGATGTTGCCTATAGAGATTCCATGGAACTATACGTTTTCGAGTTGCAAGCGTGTCTACTATCGAAGTCAATGAGAGTGGACACTTCGCGGACGCGTTCGCTACATATGCGAAAGGCCCCGAGTTCGAGCCCCGCTGGAGCCGTACCGTGTGTGCCCTTAGGAAAAAAGGCATTTAAATTCCACGTTGCCTCTTTCTCTCTCTCTCGTGGCAGTGGATTCCATCAGAAATGAGGTCTCGAAAGTGATTAATATACGTTGTTAGAACTTGTTTCGCAATAGAGCTCAAATTAATTTGTATAAACATCGTTGTAACCGATTTCACCCAAAATCGAACCAATTTGTTCCCAAACAAAAATCCATCAACATCTTTTTGAGTTAAGCTGTCCACAGACAATCTCAGCCAATCACAATAACCACCTGTTCCTACAGTTGCTTGTGCCAATTCAAATATTACCAATCATAATGCATGTAACATTATATATAGATGGAAATGTGTTGTTTTGCACGCTGTGCAAAATATATGAAAAACAAACAATATTTGCACGAAATGTTATTATTGTCATATATAAATAGTAATGTATTATATAAATACATTAATCTATTTAATATACGACATCATTGTGTGTTTTACGTTTATTTATCGTCGCTACCGGTTGCCCATATGAGCGACGCCTCCTGAAGAGATTAGTTATTTTAGATTTTGGAGGATAGTGCATGATACAGACAGAGACCCATTCCAGAGTCTCCTCTGGTTCTTTTACGTGCATGGTGTAAAGCACCGACACGAGATCTCGGTTTAACGTCACATCTGAAAGACTGTTAATTTTATTAGGGTCAGACGGGGGATCGAACCTGCGATCCCTGGATTACCAGTCCAGCGTGCTACCACTGGACTACAATTGGTTCTCCCCCTAAAACTGCCTCTGCTTTATATTGACCTTATCATACCGAAATGCATAAATATTGCTAATTATTCTGAGATAATTTGTATAGAAGTGATATTAATCTAAAGTATATTATGTTGGCATGAATAAGGAATCAATGTCTGCATGTTAATAAACAAATCGTGTTACATGCTGTGAATTAAATCTGTATTCATTAATGTTATGAAAGTTATTAAACGCCAACCTTGACGTGTTCTACAATAGGTACAACACAGAGAATGGGTGGAGAGTGTTAAATTCGAATACACTTTTAATCAACGAATACAAAAAAAAGTTATTAAGCCATTCTCTATTTAAATGAATACCCGTCATATGTTTTCTTTATCCGATGAACTACGACCTTTAGACCACCATTCTTAGAACATATTCCCACGGTCGCGCTAAATGTATTGCCTGAACAACACACACATGAGTATAAATACGAGGGGCAAGTGATTTGAAGACATTAAAAACGGATCTGTAGTGGTTAAACCGTTGGACTGGTAATCCAGGGATCGCAGGTTCAATCCCACGTCTACCCATAATAAAATTAACAATCTTTCAGATGGGCTTTAAATGAGGTCTCGTGTCGGTGCTTTACACCGTGTACGTAAAAGAACCAGAGGAGACTCTGGAATGGTTCTCTGTCTGTATAATTGCACTATCCTCCAACATTCTAAAATGACTGATCTCTTCAGGAGGCGTCGCTCATACGGGTACCGGTAGCGACGGTACATAAGCGTAAAACATCATCTTTGAAGTCAGTATTGCCCGCCTCCATGGTCGAGTGGTTACGGTCGCTGACTTGTATACCATTGTAACCTATCATCACTGATGGTTACGGGCTCGAGCCCCGAAAACCCGCTCAGACCGTGTCTCTTCATGTGAAAAAGATGGCATTTTATTACGGAGATTGGCGCACGAAGTACTGGTTAACCGCTTGAGCCTTGGGTTGTTAGGTAAAATGCCCGTCGCTCATATGGGCGACTATAAATATACGTTAAAAAACGAATAAAAAACGAACAAAAACAGAACATCTTTGTTGTCAGAGGTTATAGTGTGTTGTTGGCTTTCCTACAGAGCAACCCACTAGAGTAACAACAACATATTGAAAACTGACTCAAGTTGTGTTAAGGGGTCTCTGTGGCCGAGTGGATCAAGTAATGTGCCCCTTAATAATCGTAGTTTAATAATATGTCATCGCATTATATACATATATACAACAATATAGGATTGACACATACACTTGCCCCTCGCCATTGTAGGTGCGAATCCCACTGGGGGTATCGATTTATTTTAAGTGAGGACACTATCCAGCTGGCTTGGGGAAGATTGATGGTTCTACCCGGGTACCCATCCGTGCCTGAAATACTGCTCGGAGGGGCACTCTGGGTATTCCAGACCAATAGAAATTGGAGAGTCACCTTATAGCCCCGCATAAAGCTTCAATGTCCGCTTCCTGACTAAAGGGTCATAGGATTCTCTCGAAAACTAATGAGAAACATTAGTCAGTTACTGCCCCTGAATACTATATTGGTCCTCTTAATTGGTTTCCTCTGTTTTTATCGTTGTTTCCTTTGCACCACATGTTTTCCATTATTATCTGTATTCTCGTCTTATAATTATGAAATTATTAAATCTCGACATATATCCTTTAGCATGTCCAATCGATACCTTACTGTAAAAATTGGTTCAATTAATTAACATGATTTTGATAAAATTACATTTATCCTAACGCAACATCTGTTTAGACGACAACAGTAAAAACAAAGGATTCCAACTAAAAGGATAATATACATTTAGGGATAAATCTGACTTTATCCATCAAGGGAGGTAATAGAAAACCAGTAATGTCTCTCATTGATTCCAAAATGTATTATACTGATGTCCGATTCGCGCAGTGGTTAGCACCTCGCTTCTCACCAATGCAACCTGGGTTTGATCCTCTGAACGGGACGTATGTGAGACGTATGGGGGGGGGGTAGACAAGCGTCTCCAATAACAGCAACAACTTTTATAAACATGCTATTTACAAACATGCATATGTCGATCAATAGTGGATCACTTAATCGTAGACAATAGCATTGTTCTGATTGCCTAGTACTTCACCTGGTTATAGAAATGAAGTGCCAACCTCGGCTTAAAGATGGTTTATAGATTGTAGGTAGAAGTGGACATTAAATATGTATGAGTGTTTAATTGGTGGGGATTTGTCTTTGTTATCTATTATATACATATAAGGTATCGATACAGAACTGTATTGGTACTGATTCCAGAGGATTATGCACTCAAGTTCAATATACAATGCACTAGAATGGACTTGAAGAAATTTACCATCTTAATCTGCCAATTGACCCAAATTTATACATATTCTTCTTCTATTTATATCTATATATGAATACATTTTTATTTATATTTCCATATATTATTGTCATGGGTAAATGTTTAAAATTACATCTGTAATTGTGAAGTGCAATAGAATAATATTTAGTTTAAAATATTCAGTGGCGGCCATTTTGAATTTCAAAATGGCTACATCCGCCAATTGGCCCAAAAGTTTTATTCTTCTTTAATTTGTTATTATAGAATGTATGTATACTATTTGGGTCTATGCATAACTATTAGGACTGTACATGCTTTATTAGCGAATATATTATGAAAACATTTTCAGATTGGCGGCCATTTTGAAAATCTTGAAAATTTCAAATTGCCCAAAGGTGAAAAGTTCACACCCACATCAGTATATATGTCCTATAGTTAAACAATCAACAGAGAAAAACCTTTATCCATGGATTTGGAGTTTAGGCCACGTTTGCCGTTCTATCTCTCAACAGTTACTTGATTTCAACAGCAGGCCATGCCTTGGAATAATAACAATACAATTAATAAGTATACAGTCAAACATGTGTGGCGTTCGTGGTCCAATGGTAGAGTCCGGGTTCGATACTCAGTCAGGCCACGTATGTAGTGTCATTGAGCAAGGCACCTCACACACATTGCTTAGTACTGGGTAACCGCTATGGTCGGCTAAGCATGCCCAGGAAAACATGTCTAGGTCCCCGCAGGTGGTTGACATTAATGGTACATACATACAACATGTGTTATTGGCCACCTGTGTTAAGCAGCCAACTTGCATTAAGCCTCCAGTTTCCATATTTGTAATATGTTGCTTTTATTATACATGTGATCTCTATTAAGCAGCCACCTGTGCTAAGCAGCCACTGTGTGGTTCCCGACTGCTTAAAGACAGGGTTGACTGTAATAATAAAAAGAAATAATACTAATAATTTTAATAATAATTGAACGAGAGAACTCATTTGAACTATTAAGTCAATTGAGGTATTGAATGTTCAAATATGACAGGGCAATCTACATTTACTATAATCCTAAGTTCCTTATAATGAATTTACGTTGTGACTTAGAGAATGCTGATCATTTTTACCTTTGTTTTTGTTTCTATTCGAGGAATAGCATAGCGTGAAAATTGTTGAAATGTTGTGGTAATAAAAACCACTGAATGCTTGAATTATTGAATATAATGTAAAGTAATTAATTCGCTATATACAGATAATGTGACGTGGATATTTTCTGGTCAATGTGTGTTCTTGTCTGGGTATATGACCGGGTATTGCCGATCAACGTGTCACAATCTAGAGATCGTATATTCGATCCCCAGTCTGACCCTAATCAAATTAATAGTCTTTCAACTGGGACTTTAAACCGAGGTCTCATGCACGTGAAAGAAGCAGAGGAGACTCTGCAATGGGTCTGTCTGTATCATTGCACTATCCTCCAAAAATCTAAATTGATTAATCTCTTCATGAGGCGTTGCTCATATGGGCAACCGGTAGCGACGATAAATATAAGCGTAAGACAATCAACGTGTCACGTAACCATTGGATTTGTGCACGGGTTATATAACATATATACACCGGTTATCGGCATTTACCCGAGCCTAATATCCTATACATAATTGTGTTGATCATTCCGTCTGTATAGTGCAACTGACCGCCTACGTGGTCCAGTGGATACGGCGCTCACTTGCATACCACTGTAACCTATCATCACTGATGGTCACGGGTTCGAGACCCCGTTTAGACCGTGTCTCTATATACGAAAATGTTTGCAGTTTCTTACGGAGGTTGGTGCACCAAGTACTGGTTAACCACTGGAGCCTGCCCAAGAAAGGTGTTGTTTGGTAAACTGCCAAGCTGCCGTAGGTACAATAGGCAACTGGTAGGGACGTTAGATAAACTTTTTAAAAAATGGTGCAACTTACATCAGCTGCCAGGTATATTTTGAGTTGTCGTTCTTTGTGGTTCTTTTCTCTCCTATGTCTGGCAAACTGGTACTGGCTGAAATCCCCGCTCATGTTCTTGGGGTTAATATCCTTGATGGCTCTCTTCTCCTTGAGGTCGCCGTTAGGTTTGCCTTCTTTTTTAAGTGTTTCATCTGTAAAATTGTAAATATGTATTTAGATTAGTCGTGTTGGGGCGGGGCGTGCCTATGTGGTTACGGTCGTTGATTTTCAAATCATTTACACTTGTAAGTTCGAATCCCACTAGTATGTCGGTGTTCTACAAAAATAAAACAAAGATGGTCGTGATTCAAGTTTGGAAATGAAATCAAACACACAATTCATTTACTTAGAATGTACTGCACTATGGCATATTCCACAGACGCGTGGGTCTTGCAAATGTATTCGGGTTCAAATAGGCAGTATACATTCTTTTAGGTCATTCCAAGCAAGCTTTAAAATGAAACCCTTTCGCTATCAATGCTAGTATATAGTGATGGGGTGTCATTTTTGTCTTGTAAATGTTTTCGGGTTCAAAACGACAGAACTAAAACAACTGGGTTTTTATAGGAATACTACGGTATACAATAGACACTATGCATTCATTTAGGTAATTCCAAGCAAGCTTAAAAATGACACCCCTTCGCTATCAATGCTAGTATATAGTGATGGGGTGTCATTTTTAAACTTACTTGGAATCGACTAAAACAGTTGCATGTATAGTGTCAGGCCTGTAATGTATCATAGAGTTCGTAAAAATGTTTATTTTTTAGTTTTGTGGTTTTGAACCCGAAAACATTTGTCCAGAAGCTAGAAGTGTCTGTGAGGAACATTCTAAGGAATGGGATACATATTCTGCTTACCGTCTTATATTGTAGTGTTTCAATGTAAACATATTCCAGATTTTGAAAATCTGCCCACAATTTATTTTTAGGAAATTATTATTTGTAGATTACCCCCCTTTGTGGATTCATAAACAACGTTAAAAATAGTGGTCTAGTGGTAGCACGCTGGACTGGTAATCCAGGGATCACAGGTTCGATCCCCCGTCTGACCGTAATAAAATTAACAGTCTTTCAGATGGGACGTTAAACCGAGGTCTCGTGTCGGTGCCTTACACCGTGCACGTAAAAGAACCAGAGGAGACTCTGGAATGGGTCTCTGTCTGTATCATCGCACTATCCTCCAACAATATAAAATGACTAATCTCTACAGTAGGCGTCGCTCATATGGGCAACCTGTAGCGACGATAAATAAACGTAAAACTCACACCATTTGTGTATGTTATATATGTTTGATTATGTTGATGCGCTCGGGAGGGGGTTGGGTCTTCCTCAAACAACAATAGTTGCAAAGTCGCTATATGACCTTAGCGGTCCGTGTGATTTTAAACACCAATTGAATTGTGCTCGATTGTATTGAATTTAAGCTATTTTAGTACACTTACCAAAATCCGAATCGGTCTTTTAAGGTATTTGGAGCACATTCATAACCATATAATATCAATATTCATACATTCATGTATCATCTTATTTTATACAATTTAGTACAGATGTATGTGCAATGAATTGCTGTATAATCATATGCAATAAAATGCATTAAATGAAAGAGTTGCATGTGTGTGTGTTATACCTTTATTTATCGTCGCTACCGGTTGCCCATATGAGCAACACCTCCTGAAGAGATTAGTCATTTTAGATTTTTGGAGGATAATGCATGATACAGACAGAGACCCATTCCAGAATCTCCTCTGATTCTTTTACGTGCATGGTGTAAAGCACCGACACGAGACCTCGGTTTAACGTCCCATCTGAAAGACTGCTAATTTTATTAGGGTCAGACGGGGGATCGAACCTGCGATCCCTGGATTACCAGTCAAGCGTGTTACCACTGGACTACAGATCCGTCTGCAATAGTTGCATGATATTGTACGAGTATTAGTAGTGCTCCCAATATTATAAAATCACTAGATGGCCGATTAGGAATGTTTTGGAGTGTACATATGTTTCGTTGCGATAAGATCGCTGGGGCAACTACAATGTACATGTATATAAATTTAAACAAAATTTATTTTGGTTTATAAATATTGAAATATATTAATATTGTATTTCGTTTCGGTAAGATAATTCGGTCAAGTATATGTATTTAAATAAGATGTATTGATGCTTAATGAAACCAGTGTGTTAATATTTCATTTCGTTTCGGTAAGATTGTCATCTATATTAGTGTATTATACAGTTCAGTGTGACGAGGAACAATTTATAATGTAATTGGATCGATTTCTAGTAAACCTAACACTTTAACGCATGCTCGATTAACGTTTGAATAAATAATGATACAGCTAATGTAGCATGCACTTGTTTCTTGTGTCGATAATTACGTTATTGTCGTATGTCAACATAGATACATTGCTAAAACGAATGCAGCGTGTACTGCCTTTCCAAGAACTATATTGTTTTACATTCTCCAACTGTGTTTTATACATAATTGTATGCATTCAATGCTGAACGGACGAACGGACGGACGAACTATCTAACTAAGCGACTAACATGACGCTACATTCGGCCACCTTTGTCTGTCCATAACAACGACACCTCAGTTGTCAAGTTTATTGTAATGCTGGAGACCACAGAAGTTTGGGGGTCTGGACAAATGGTTGAGGGTTCATAACCAAATGTTTTATTATTTTATTTGTTTTAACCCTTTCAACACCACATACCTCTATTTATAGGCTTACAAAAAGTGTAGATCCAGATGAGCCGGCTCGTGACGAGCCGTCTCATCAGGATCTGCACTTTTTGCCAGTGATATGACTATTTTTAGACATAATTACCCATTTTGATAAATGAACTTGTCCAAATGTGATTTTCTGATTCATTTATTGGTTTATGAATATCATGGACCAGTCCATGTGAGTTACTTGGTGTTGAAAGGGTTAAGAACATTTTGATAAATCATAGGCTTGACACTGTACATAAAAACATCTTAGGCCATATGGAAACATATTTAAAAATGACATCCCGTCACTATCCGAGTAATCATGGACGAACGTAGGAGACCACAGTGAATAGACGGAAGTCGTGATAGCGCAGTGGATGCGCGTTCGCTTCAGGTGCGAAAGGTCCGGAGTTCGAGCCCCACTGGAGCCGTTACGATTGTGCCCTTAGGCAAGGCATTTAAATTCCAAGTTGCCTCTTCTCTCTCCCTCGTTGCGATGGATTCCATCAGGAATGAGGTCTCGAGAGTGATTTATATAAGTTGAAATAACGTGTTTCGCAATCGAGCTAAAATAAATTTGTATAGACTATTAGAAATATTGGAGATAAATTGAATTACTAAATGACACCAGGGAACTCAAATGTAAACATGGTATGCAAGGAATACTCAAAACATGGTACCACAAGGCATGGCTCTAACTATAGGATGCACGGGTGAATCAATGCTCACTATGATAATGCTACACTGGTAAAACAATCCTTCCTATAACTGGAAGTATGCACGAGTTATTCAATAATACTATTACTGGAAGTATACACGAGTTATTCAATAATACTATTACTGGACGTCTGCACGAGTTATTCAATAATACTATTACTGGAAGTATGCACGAGTTATTCAATAATACTATTACTGGAAGTATGCACGAGTTATTCAATAATAATATTACTGGAAGTATGCACGAGTTATTCAATAATAATATTACTGGAAGTATGCACGAGTTATTCAATAATAATATTACTGGAAGTATGCACGAGTTATTCAATAATAACTATAAATGGAAGATGCACGAGTTATTCAATAATACTATTACTGGAAGTATGCACGAGTTATTCAATAATAATATTACTGGAAGTATGCACGAGTTATTCAATAATAATATTACTGGAAGTATGCACGAGTTATTCAATAATAATATTACTGGAAGTATGCACGAGTTATTCAATAATAATATTACTGGAAGTATGCACGAGTTATTCAATAATACTATTACTGGACGTATGCACGAGTTATTCAATAATATTATTACTGGAAGTATGCACGAGTTATTCAATATTTCCTATAACTGGAAGTATGCACGAGTTATTCAATAATTACTATAAATGGAAGTATGCGCGAGTTATTCAGTAATAATATTGCTGGAAATCTGCACGAGTTATTCAATAATACTATTACTGGAAGTATGCACGAGAGATTCAATACTTCCTGTAAATGGAAGTATGCACGAGAGATTCAATACTTCCTGTAAATGGAAGTATGCACGAGAGATTCAATACTTCCTGTAAATGGAAGTATGCACGAGAGATTCAATACTTCCTGTAAATGGAAGTATGCACGAGAGATTCAATACTTACTATAAATAGCAGGATGCACGTGTGACGAGCTGGAACACCCCATTCTCTACATATCATTCTCGGATAATCTCGTTACGTGCCAGCTATGACGAGATTGATGGTGAGATATAATATCCGAAGTTGTAAAATCACTTTATTCCAAAATAGGTACCAACAAGTTGCAACAAACGGTGTCACTCAGAAACAGTTTTATGGTCTCATATTCAAACCCACATTCGTGGTTTATATTCACTCCGTTAACAACATTAGTTTGATTATCTTAATTTATTGGAGGAATATTTTATCTACTTTTCGAGAATTTTTTTACCGTAACCTATATTTTGTCGTCTACTTTACAGGTGCAACCTAGGTACGAGCACATGCGTATTGTAGGTACCCCCTTATTAATTTACACAGCACCGGAAGTCAGTCGATTTTTCACTTTTTAACTTCTGGCAAAATGACGTTGATATGATCAGGAAATATATTTATTTGACTGACCAGGCAAACTATATCGACGCCTGTTCCCATACTATGCCTGACCCTGTGTACAGCTTTACTATCTCCGATATTCTGTGTACAACCATACTATTTCTGACTTTGTGAAAACCCTAAATAGTTCTGTATAGTACAAAAAAAACAACATTAAATTCCACAACACTTTGAACAATACACTCAAAACTGAAGTGTACCAACACTATTCCATAAAGTATTTTATTGAAGAACGACTCTAAGCTTGTTTGATATATTCCTAGCCTAGGTTGAATACTGTCAGTATTGGTGGTAATCCAATCGTAATAAACACTCTGTGTTATACACATTTAAATGTTATTGAATAAACGGATTGAATAAACGGATCATAAACGATTATAGATATACATGTATACATTAAACCATCAAAAAACACAGCGTGCGACATATGTTGTCTATTCCGTAATGTCCTAGTTTCCGATACCATGCATAACATCCAATTTATATCCATATATAAAACAACTATTGGAAATATTATTCTAAGTGTAAATATATGGCTAACACTATACTTTATAACCGATATAAAGAAAGCTTTGAAAAAACTGCAAGAATAAAGAAAGAGCGACTTTAACTAATATATGTAGATATATGAAATAACAAAAGGACTTTATCACGCGATCCTTAACCAATATCTGTCTTACCAATTACAAAGAATGTGTAAATTTCAAATAACGTCTAAGTTACGGGTCAAGCCCATGATATCGGCCTGTACGTAATCGGTATACACTAAATAATATATGACTCCGGTACGTATCCGAGTACTCGAGTGTTAATATGAATCTAATCTACACGGATAGTGTAGTCTGGGAACGTTTAAGTTACGGGTCAAGCCCATGATATCGGCCTGTACGTAATCGGTATACACTAAATAATATACGACTCCGGTACGTATCCGAGTACTCGAGTGTTAATATGAATTTAATCTACACGGATAGTCTAGCCTGGGAACGTCTAAGTTACGGGTCAAGCCCATGATATCGGCCTGTACGTAATCGGTATACACTAACTAATATACGACTCCGGTACGTATCCGAGTACTCGAGTGTTAATATGAATCTAATCTACACGGATAGTCTAGTCTGGGAACAGGTGTCGATATATTTTGCCTGGTCAGTCAAATAAATATATTTTAACACCGAGACTATTAATTGAGCCGTATTGAGTTTCTGATCATCTCAACAACTGTCATTTTGCCAGAAGTTAAAAAGTGAAAAATCGACAGACTGGAACCCAGGCTATGATACGTGTAGTACTGTACAAATGCATAATATGCTTTCTCCGCAAGATTTGTCACCACTATGTGTTATGTTCGTGTTTGTAAATTGGTGTACCTCAGTGGCGGCCGGTCCATTGGGGAGTGGTTGGCTAATAGCTAGGGGCCCCGGGCCCAAAGGGGTCCCCCGAAGACTAGAAGGAAACAAATAAATTAGGAGTTTTCTGAGGCCCCCTCTGGAAATGTGGGTCCCCCAACTGCGCCTCAGGATGCACAATCTCATGTACACGAACTGAAAAATGTTTGCGCGCTGAAATATCAATTTTTCTACCAAATCTCTGCTCAGTACTTTTCCGGTTTTCCCCCCGATAAACATATTTTATTAAACCGAAAGTACTAACGCGATGTCAGTTGAAGACAAAACAACTGAATTATTGTCCAATTCCACTCTAGAGTGAAGGATTTGGCGTTTTTCTTCCCCAATTTCCAAAAATCTCTCTCACCGGGCCGAACCATGATCGAACATGGTCGACCCGATGCGTTTTGTGTCCGAGGTGGGTAAGTGGGCATAATAATTATAGCCAGGGGGCCCGGAAGGCGTCCAGCCGCC
Organism: Archivesica marissinica; assembly: GCA_014843695.1. Taxonomy (NCBI): domain Eukaryota; kingdom Metazoa; phylum Mollusca; class Bivalvia; order Venerida; family Vesicomyidae; genus Archivesica; species Archivesica marissinica. The sequence continues at coordinate 41,341,575 of CM026400.1, forward strand.
ACTAGTATACCTCATGGGTCATATTGACCCATTTGATATGAAATAAAGTTGATCATACACACACTAGTTTATTTATTGGCAGCCGTAGAACCCCGTATTGTTAGTACGACACTAGCTGCGACGACGTGTTGGTCCAATCGATACTTACTGTAGATAGCAACGGCTGATATGTATTGGGTGTTGAAAAGGGAGATCACTGCTTGTATATTGGCACATAGTTTTGGTATAGTTATGTTAATGCAAGAACGTCTGTGGTGCGATATACATTTGACATATTACATAAACTAGTTAATTATCGCTTGAACGCGCGTACACAATTCGCTACCGGAGGCGTGTGTTTTTACGTTTATTTATCGTCGCTACCGGTTGCCCATATGAGCGACGCCTCCTGAAGAGATTAGTTATTTTAGATTGTGGAGGATAGTGCATGATATAGACAGAGACCCATTCCAGAATCTCCTCTGGTTCTTTTACGTGCACGGTGTAAAGCACTGACACGAGACCTCGGTTTAACGTCCCATCTGAAAGGAGGCGAATGTTGTCCGCGCGTACAATATACCGACAAACCGCTTCTATGGAAACGTCAGTATGAAATTTAGAAGGAGCGAATGTTGGGGAAAGCGGCGCGCGCCTATTCGGTGCAGACAAAAGCCGCGCTGAAAACGCTCCGAATACACGCGTCATGGAAAGTGGCTTTAGACTATAATTGTATGTGTCTAATGTGCCTCTGTTGCCGGTTTGCTATTGGTGGCTGACTTCAATTTACTTTCTTCTCACCGGTGTAGGTTCGAATCCAACTTGGGGGCGTCAAAATAGTTCACATGAGGACACCATCCAGTTGGCTTGCGGAAGGTCGGTGGTTCTACCCGGGTGCCCGTCCATGTCTGAAATACAGCCCAGATGGGTGTTGGCGTGAATCTTAACACTAATACATTCCACTTTGACACGAAGTAGTAGCATATGTCGTACAACAATAAAACATCGCCACAGCCGACAGCTACACACATTAATATAAATGAAACCAATTGGTCATCGAAATGAACACTGTGGTCCAGATCAGACGGATCTGTAGTACAGTGGTAACACGCTGGACTGGTAATCCATGGATCGCAGGTTCGATCCCCCGTCTGACCCTAATACATTTAACAGTCTTTCAGATGGGACGTTAAACCGAAGTCTCGTGTCGGTGCTGTACACCGTGCACGTAAAAGAACCAGAGGAGATTCTGGAATGGGTCTCTGTCTGTATCATGCACTATCCTCCAACATCTAAAATAACTAATCTCTTCAGGAGGCGTCGCTCATATGGGCAACCGGTAGCGACGATAAATAAACGTAAAACACACACAGTTCAAGTCAAGTTGCTCTCCCATATGGTTTACCGGCGGCGAGGGTAAATAAACTGAATCATCATCAAGTTCAAGTCACACTAGCCACCACCATGGCTCTGCGACAGTCTTCCTATGTTCAAGTTTATGCAAAGGCCTTCTACCAGGCCTTCTACCAGTCAGTTTTGATTACTCTCAGGAGTTCTCATCTGTCAGGTGTGACACTGTTCCTACAGTTGAGACAAGTGAACCTAAAGACTGTGACATTGCTTCATATAATGAAAGGCGCACACTGACTAGTGAAAAGAGGTTCAAAATGCTGACTAACCGCTACATCCCACCACCTAACTTCCAGTTTCCAGGCAGACCAGACAAGCGTGGTTCCCAGAGACGTTTCCAGTCAAGCTGGTTGCAGAGGTATAGCTGGTTGGAGTATAGTGTGCAAGCTGATGGAGGTTTCAGCTTACATTGTATACTGTTTGGTGTTGGTCGTGAGGGTATATACCTCAGTGTGCTTGTGAGCAGACCACTCACTAACTTCAAGAAAGCTCTAGAGGAGCTGAAGGCACATGACACCAAGTTTAACTGGTCATTTCTAGTAATGTGTAAACCCACGCTGTTTTAGCTCGGCCAGCCAATCCCGGCACCCCCCCCCCTCAGAAAATCCTGGGTACGCCCCTGATGTCAGTTGAAGAAAAAACAATGGCAACTGCTCGCCCATATGGTTTACCGGCGGCGAGGGTAAATAAACTGAATCATCAATGGCAGCGGTCGATTCATGCAGTCATATATGAGAAGACCTTCAATTAATGAACAACTGAATTATTGTCCAATTCCATTCCAGAATCTCCTCTGGTTTGTTACGTGCACGATGCAAAACACCGACACGAGACCTCGGTTTAACGTCCCATCTGAAAGGAGGCGAATTTTGTCCGCGCGTACAATATACCGACAAACCGCTTCTATGGAAACGTCAGTATGAAATTTAGAAGGAGCGAATGTTGGGAAAAGCGGCGCGCGCCCTATTCGGCGCATAGCAGACAAAAGACAAATACACGCTTCATGGAAACGGGGCTTTAGACGATAATTGTATGTGTCTAATGTGCCTCTGTTGCCGGTTTGGTATTGGTGGCTGACTTCAATTTACTTTCTTCTCACCGGTGTAGGTTCGAATCCAACTTGGGGGCGTCAAAATAGTTCACATGAGGACACCATCCAGTTGGCTTGCGGAAGGTCGGTGGTTCTACCCGGGTGCCCGTCCATGTCTGAAATACAGCCCAGATGGGTGTTGGCGTGAATCTTAACACTAATACATTCCACTTTGACACGAAGTAGTAGCATCTGTCGTACAACAATAAAACATCGCCACAGCTGACAGCTACACACATTAATATAAATGAAACCAATTGGTCATCGAAATGAACACTGTGGTCCAGATCAGACAGATCTGTAGTACAGTGGTAACACGCTGGACTGGTAATCCATGGATCGCATGTTAGCTCCCCCGTCTGACCATAAGAAAATTAACCGTCTTTCAAATGGGACTTTAAACCGAGCGCCCGTGTCGGTGCTGTACACCGTGCACGTAAACGAACCAGAGGGGACTCTGGAATGGGTCTCTGTCTGTATCATTGCACTATCCTCCAAAAATCTAAAATGACTAATCTCTTCAGGAGGCGACGCTCATATGGGCAACCGGTAGCGACGATAAAAAAGACGTAAAACACACGGTCCAGATCATGCGGCATATGCTTTGATGTACGGTTGTGTGCTTTCGCGGTGGCAATCTTGTATATATGTTGTACAGAAAATTAATGCAGGTCGTAAACAATACTAAAATAATGAATGTATAAGTATGTACATTATCCAACATATTATCCGTACGTAGTATATATTCTTACGGAGGTTGGTACTGTTTAACCGCTGGGGCCTGCCAAGTAGAGGTGTTGTTAGATAATATGCCCGTCGCTCATATAGCGACGATAAATACATGTAAAACAATCTCTTTATATGAAAAAGTTGGAGGTTTGTGCACCAAGTACTGGTTAACCTCTGGAGCCAGTCCAGGAAAATGTTGTTAGATAAACTGACCGTCGCTCATTTGATCATCCGGTAGCGACGATAGATAAATGTAAAACAAATCTCTTTATATGAAAAAGTTGGCGGTTTCTTACGGAGGTTTGTGCACCAAGTACTGGTTAACCTCTGGAGCCTGCCCAAGAAAGGTGTTGCTAGATAAACTGCCCGTCGCTCCATGGTCAAACGGTTTCGACGATAAATAAATGTAACACAATCGCTTTATATAAAACATTGGCAGTTTCTTACGGAGGTTTGTGCAACAAGTACTGGTTAACCGCTGGAGCCAGCCCAGGAAAATGTTCTTAGATAAACTGCTCACATGGTCAAACGGAATCGACGATAAATAAATGTAAAACAATCTCTTTATATAAAAAGTTGGCAGTTTTGTACGGGGGTTTGTGCAGCAATGTACGGGATAACCGATGGAGCCTGCCCAGGAAAGGTGTTGTTAGATAAACTACCCGTCGCTCACATGGTCAAACGGTAACGACGATACGCAAACACATGTCTGCAACATGTGTGAGTGACAAGGGTTGGACGGTCAGATCTTTCTTGTCACGTCGATGTACATATATCAAACATCTGATTTGTTTTTATATAATATGAATATAATTGTATGCGTTCATAATTAATGTCGCACTTGTCCTTGCTGTGTTTATTATATAATGTATTCATGTCTGCATTACACATGTGACAGCTATTCTGTATTGGAGGTAAATAAAATATATATGTATATATATACTTTATTTACCTCCAATGCAGAAGAGCTGTCATATATATATAATCGAAATGTTCTTATAACTTATAGTATATCTGTGTGTTTTACGTTTATTTATCGTCGCTACCTGTTGCCAATATGAGCGACGCCTCCTGGAGAGATTAGTCATTTTAGATGTTTGGAGGATAGTGCAATGCTACAGACAGAGAACCATTCCAAAGTTTCCTCTTGTTCTTTTACGTGTACGATGTACAGCACCGATGCGAGACCTCGGTTCCACACGTCCCATCTGAAAGACTGTTATTTGTATTAGGATCAGAGTGTGGATCGAACATGCGATCTCTGGATTACCAGTCCAGCGTGTTACCACTGGACAACAGATTCGTCTGTATATATATCGTATATATCGTATATCGTATATCGTATATATTTTAGATGTGGGTGAAGTTATCAGTGAGCAGTGTACTGCCAGTGTACTGCAGTACACTGCTCACTGCTAACTTCACCCACATTATATTTAGAGGTTATTAAACGACTGCGGTGGGCCATGTGTGGACATTGGCGCACCCTATGGAGATATTGGCCCGAGAGCTGTTAGGCCCGAGGGCCAATATCGGATAGGTGGGCCAATATCCACAAATGGCCCACCGCAGCCGTTTAATAACTTCTTTATTGCATACATAGCCGTATGTTTCTTCTGCTGTTATTTGCTTATTTCGCTCAGCCATTTTACCGTCAAGAGACAACAATCTGTCAGACAACGACTTTAGTGTTGCTTCGGCGGCCATGTTTACACAATGTAGTTACTATGTTGTTGCTACCTGTGACACGTGCTCGTGATTCGTTCTCGGCGCGTGCCGGGCCAATATCGAATATTGGCCCGGCACGCGCGGGCCAATATCGGATATTGGCCCGGCAGAGCCGAAAATCGAAATATATTGCCCGCGTCGACCAGATATTTTGCTTTTCTACCATTAAATGTGTTACTATTTATAGTAACGTATGCAACAACGGATTATATAATTCTTCGAACTTTAGGTCAGACACCGCTATTGAAAGGTCACCATTATAATATACAGTGTCATATGTTTCCCAACTATAGTTTGGCACAAGTGAATAAACAGACCGAGCTTAGCGCAACAAGAAAATGGCAAATTGGCCGATTTTTGAAAAAAATAATTTCACACTAAATGTACCCACGTCCTACTCTGAAGGTAATTTGGTGGTGTATGTTGCACTCCCCCGTCTGATCATAGTAATATTAACAGTCTTTCAGGTTGTACTTTAGACCAAGGTCTCGTGTCGGTGCTTTGCATCGTGCACGTACATGAACCAGATAAGACACTTGAATGCGTCTGTGTCTGTATCATTGCACTATCCTCCAAAATTTGAAAAATGACTAATATCTTCAGGAGGCGTCGCTTATACGATAAATAAACGTAAAGCACACAACTGTGTCACACATTTCCAATTAAATGTTAATTGCTTAGCTTATACAAATTTATTTTAGCTCGATTGCGAAACAAGTTCTTACAACTTATATTAATCACTCTCGAGACCTCATTCCTGATGGAATCCATCGCCACGAGGGAGAGAGAAGAGGCAACGTGGAAATTAAATGCATTGCCTAAGGGCACAATCGTAAAGGCTCCAGCGGGGCTCGAACTCCGGACTTTTCGCACCTGAGCGAACGCACATCCACTGCGCTATCACGACTTCCAGAAACATTGCTTATACCGTGAGAAGGGACGTATGGTGTATACCATATCATGTAGCTAATGATTTCTTTCTGCTAAAACGAGAGAACAACAATTAAAGCCAGTAATACCTGTACATAAAAACGCCGTACACGCAATAACAACAGACAACCAATCAATCTTTTTCCCACTTACCGGTGTCTCGAATACTTTCTGCAAGACAGGTTGATGACTGGGCACGTTTGTAAGCATGTCATGTATATACGTACACCCTGTTAATGGCGGTGTTTTAGTATGTACGCTTATGTCCGTTTAACCTAAGTGGTCACAACGGCCTAGCGTCTATCCGTTACAAATGAGTATGTATATTTTATTATTGTAATTCTTGGGAAACCGGACAGTGGATTGAGCAAACTAGCACATTTCTTTGAAAAGTCACAGACTAACTATATTAAATCTTGTAAAATGCATTACATGCATTTCTTCATCAGTAACTACGCCACTTACATTCTGTTGTTCTTAATTTATGTTATGGGGAGGGGAGGGCCAATCACTAATGTTGTTTGAACTTGTGGCCCAACCCATTTGCTAAATTTCTATCTGTACAACGATTGTGATTGTTATATACATGTATATAGAGCAATAAAATATTATCAAATCAAATCAGTCTCGTCAATGTACAGCATATAACAAATACAAAATATAGTTTACATATTAAAAAGTACATTGCCACTCAATTCAGAGTTACAAGAGACTGTATCTATACATATATCAACTGTAACATTAACACTACTGTAGTTATATACATGTGATAACTAAATGTGTGAGATAAAACTGAAAAGCAGTCGCTAATTGAAATTTAAAACCTTATTAAGAATATACTGAAAGCGAAATATATTTTATTCTTTATTTCAGTCTCATCAATGTACAGCATATAACAAACATAGAATATAGTTTACATTAAAAAGTGCATTGCCACTCAATTCAGAGTTACAAGAGACTATGTATATATACATCATTCATCTATAACATATTGCACTACTGCGCAAACTAAAAATGTTTTGAAAGATCAAATGCGAATCAGATTGGGATTAGCCTAATTAGCAAATGCTTTTCAGGTGTAATAAAATATGAAGACGACATATAAATAGAGTGGTGGAACCTATGCTCGGCGTATTCCTATGCTCGGCGTATTTTTTCCATTTACATCCGTATTTAAAATATTTAAATAGTTGGTTCAATAACATTCCGTTGTGCGTACCGGTAGCCTAATGCAACTGTCACCTGACTGGTTCAGTAGCCGAATATAAACAGACAACTTGTTGGGAATTTTTTTCCACCGAAATGATGCGGTTTATGAGCATTTCAGGTAGCTATCCTAATTGGACAAATAACTAGAAAAAGTTTCTTATGAGTTGTAATATTGTTAGTTATTGATGTTACTAAGTCAAAATAATATATTCAATATTTGCCCATGCATAAATAAAAAAATTCATGTACACCGTGCATAGGTGCCCTAAAGTATCTAGTTCCCCATGGAAACAGGTGCCGTTGCGATATCTGTATTTAGGCGCATGATTACGTAATGAAGCTAACATTTTCAACAACAATTTTATGAAAGTTGTGTTCACGACTTAAGAAAATAATAATATACTGCAAGTGCATTTAACTTTTTTTATATGCCATGATATGTAGGATTTACGCCGAGCATAGGGTCCACCACTCTATTATTAATATTAATCGATCTAAGTAGCTTATAGATATATAGTTACGTAGTAGCCTCACCTAATGCCATTATGAATTGGTTACTGGATTATCGTCCTGACCAACATTTAGTTTAAATTTGATTTATTTTACAACGATTGCGAAGCAAGTTTTAACAACTTATATTAATCACTCTCGTTGGCGATGCTGAAAGCGTAAATGTGGTCATTCGTATGGGAGGAAACCGGAGTACCCGGAGAAAATCCACCTGTCCGATCTGGTGACCACCGTACCATCTCACATACTTCCCGGTCCGAGGATCGAACCCGGGTTGCATTGGTGAGAAGCGAGTGCGCTAACCACTGCGCTAATCAACCAATATTTAGTAAGTTTAGATGTGGCGTAGCACCTATAAGGCTTGAAACTGGCAGATACGAATATGTACCAGTAGAAGACAGAACATGTACATTCTGTAACACAGTTGAAGATGAGTCACATGTTATCATTGAATGTAACCTATATGATGATTTAAGACAACATTTAATATTATTTCATAGAGCTCAACTTATACAGAACACAACATAAGTTTATTCATGACGTATACATAAGTACATCGTCATAATATATAGATATACTTACATATAAATAAACAAGGGATCAATAAAGCTATCGTATAGCTACTGTAATCTAATTTAATATAGAGGATGAACATTCTAGTTAGTTGTTTTGTGTAATTAAGAAGACAAAGCGTTCAATATTGAGTCCCTATGGTTTAAAGCATTCTTAATAAATCGAGCCAAGTTTAATAAAACCTTTCTATTATCACTGATCATCTAATTATACAACCTGGTTTCGTTAATATGTCTAGTCAAGAACGACTTAAAGTTCATATTCACAAATGCACCCATTATTAGATTAGCTGCCAAAACCTGTTTTGGTATATGATCAACTGTTTATTCCAGAGTATATGTTAGAATGTCTGTATTACAATTTACTATCGATAGCTATGTTGTGTATACCAACTCTTTATTCCAGCGTATATGTTAGAATGTCTGCATTACAATTTACTATCGATAGCTATGTTGCTGTATGACCAACTGTTTATCCAGCTATATGTTAGAATGTCTGCATTACAATTTACTATCGATAGCTATGTTGCTGTATGACCAACTGTTTATTCCAGAGTATATGATAGAATGTCTGCATTACAATTTACTATCGATAGCTATGTTGCTGTATGACCAACTGTTTATGCCTGCTTGTTTGTTAGAATGTCTGCGTTCTATGACAGCCAACTTGAAAATGGTTTATGTAACTATGCAAACGTTTCTGATACTGTTCACTCTTTCCGATATTTGTTGTGTTAGTTTATGCGTCGTAACGTCACCAATACTATTTAGAGAGTCGCCATATGACTGAAGCTCAACTGGTGTAGCCTTGAACCGTTTCTGATACTGTTCACTGTTTCTGATACTATACAGTGTTAGTATTTGCTTCTTAAATTCCCCAATGCTAGCTGGAGAGTCGCCATATGACTGAAGCTCAACTTGTATAGCTTTAACCCGTTTCTGATACTGTTCAGTGTTAGTGTTTGCGTCGTAACGTCACCAATACTAGTTAGAGAGTCGCCATATGACTGAAGCTCAGCTTGTGTAGCTTTAACCCGTTTCTGATACTGTTCACTGTTTCTGATACTGTTCACTGTTTCTGATACTGTTCACTGTTTTTTATACTGTTCACTGTTAGTATTTGCTTCTTAAATTCCCCAATGCTAGCTGGAGAGTCGCCATATGACTGAAGCTCAACTGGTGTAGCTTTAAACCGTTTCTGATACTGTTCAGTGTTAGTGTTTGCGTCGTAACGTCACCAATACTAGTTAGAGTCGCCATATGACTGAAGCTCAGCTTGTGTAGCTTTAACCCGTTTCTGATACTGTACATTGTTAGTATTTCCTTCTTAAACTCCCCGATGCTAGCTGGAGAGTCGCCATATGACTGAAGCTCAGCTTGTGTAGCTTTAACCCGTTTCTGATACTGTACATTGTTAGTATTTCCTTCTTAAATTCCCCGATGCTAGCTGGAGAGTCGCCATATGACTGAAGCTCAACTGGTATAGCCTAAAACTGTTTCTGATACTGTTCACTGTTTCTGATATTTGTTGTGTTAGTTTTTGCTACTTAAATTCCTCAATAATAGCTGGAGAATCGCCATATGACTGAGGCTCAACTGGTGTAGCCTTAAGCTGTTTCTGATACTGTTCACTGCTGTTTCCGATATTTGTTGTGCTAGTATTTGCTTCTTAATATCACCGATAATAGCCGGAGAGTTGCCATATGACCGAAGCTGCTGATGTAATTTTAAACCCGAAAAACACACAAAAAGCTTAAGGTTATAAGAACATGTTTCGATTGGTTTTTAATTACAATTTATTTAACGTTGCTACTGGACAGTTTACCTAACCACATCTTCCCTGGGCAGGCTCCAGCTGTTAACTTACTTGGTGCACCAACCTCCGTAAGAAACTGCCAACGTTTTCATATAAAGAGACACGGTCTGAGCAGGGCTCAAAGCCGTGACCATCAGTGATGATAGGTTACAGTGGTATACAAGTCAGCTACCTTAACCACTCGACCATGGAGGCGGACCCGTGACCATCAGTGATGATAGGTTACAGTGGTATACAAGTCAGCGACCTTAACCACTCGACCATGGAGGCGGACCCGTGACCATCAGTGATGATAGGTTACAGTGGTATACAAGTCAGCGACCTTAACCACTCGACCATGGAGGCGGACCCGTGACCATCAGTGATGATAGGTTACAGTGGTATACAAGTCAGCGACCTTAACCACTCGACCACGGAGGCGGACCATGTTTCGATTATGTATGTTTTACGTTTATTTATCGCCGCTACCGGTTGCCCATATGAGCGACGCCTCCTGAAGAGATTGGTCATTTTAGATTGTTGGAGGATAGTGCAATGATACAGACAGATACCCATCCCAGAGTCTCCTCTGGTTCTTTTACGTGCATGGTGTACAGCACCGACACGAGACCTCGGTTTAATGTCCCATCTGAAAGACTGTTAATTTTATTAGGGTCAGACGGGGTATCGAACCTGCGATCCCTGGATTACCAGTGGGCTACAGGATCCGTCTTAACATGTTTCGATTGATGATGTAGTAGTTTTCTTTATAGCCGCCTCCGCCGAGGCACATGGGCGACTGGTTTCTCTAAGATGTAGACAACTGGGAAGGCATCTTCTTTCTTCGGGTGTCAAGTCTTGTATCTTCTTTCGAATGGGTCCCTTGTAGGGCCACCCTTCTCACTGTTAGTCACCCCGCAGCAGCATTCATACGGATCTGACTTTTAGACATCTGGTCGTCGATTGTCGCAAGCGAATCTACGTTGGGGCCGCTCACTCAAATGTAACTCGGGAGAGTGTGGATGCCACTACCGTTGCCGCTCCCTCAGGTCCGCCATCTCGTCTATCCGCCGGTGGAGAAAGATCGAAAAAGCCAGTGAAGACAGTGTTCACCTCAAACACTATCGAGAAGAGACGGCAGATCTGTCCTGATGTGCCATAGCCGTGGATCCACATGCTGGCGAGCTCCCCCCTTCGCAAGATCGACGACAAGAATATCCCATAATCCTACGCTGCTGCTGCGGGATGTGCCCCGGTCACGGCGTGCACGTCGTGAGGAGATCGACCGAGGTGTTTCGATTGAATCGAGCTAGAATATATATATATATTAGTATGTACGACAACGTTATTAGCGTTTGTGTAGTGACAGGTGCATCCTATGTCAAGCGATTAACATTTATAAAAAGTATATCTGACGAGACAGTCCAACTTTTATATATGCAATGTAAACATCAACATTAAATTAATTGGTCACGATGTTAGTCGATACATCAGCTTTCCATCAGGCCCAGACATAGATCTAGAGACGAACACCGTTGCGAATTCGAAGCAGGTACTAACGGCTGTCGCCTTATAATCATCAATTGCCCTCGAAACCTCATTCCCAATTATATATACCTCTGTTGAAGATATATCCTTAAGGTAAAATGCAAGTCAACATTTACACATTTTCGAAATATAATGTTAACCATTTATCGAAAGGTCCGGAGTTCGAACCCCGCTGGAGCCGTTACGATTGTACCCTAGACAAGGCATTTAAATTCCACGTTGCCTCTTCTCTCTCCCTCGTGGCGATAGATTCCATCAGGAATGAGGTCTCGAGAGTGATTAATATAAGATGTAAGAACTTGTTTCGCAATCGAGCTAAACTAAATTTGTATAAACTAACAAAAAAACTAATTACATATAACATAATCTATTTTTAATAGTTTATGATACTGAACGATTATATGATATTACAAAATAATATATTCATTTCTATGTTTGCTTGTGGAGCCACCGTATTGATACCATGGCCGCCTCGTAATCGAAACATTGTGAGTTCGAACCCACGTACGAACTCCACCGGCACCGCAGCATGTTTGTTTTACGTTTATTTATCGTCTCTACCGGTTGCCCATATGAGCGATGCCTGCTGAAGAGATTAGTCATTTTAGATTGTTGGAGGATAGTGCAATGATACAGACAGAGACCCATTCCAGAGTCTCCTCTCGTTCTTTTACGTGCACGGCGTAAAGCACCGACACGAGACCTCGGTTTAACGTCCCATCTGAAAGACTGTTAATTTTATTAGGATCAGACGGGGGATCGAACCTGCGATCCCTGGATTACCAGTCCAGCGTGTTACCACTGGACTACATATCCGTCTGTAACAGCACCGCAACCCTTAAGAAAGACTCTTAAGACCACAGTTTCCTCTTGTCTCTCCCTAATGGCGATAGATTCCACCATAGATGATCATGAATGACGTCATGAGACCGATTACGATTATGTTTTAATAATTTGTTTCGCTATGGAAATAAAATATACAGTCTACATCCCTTATGTCAAAGTCGGTTATGTCGAATTATCTAGAAGTATACAATCATTCTACATATAATTGGCTCCGTTTATATTGAATTTCGATAATTCAAACTATTTTGTTCGGTCCGACGGAATTCGACATAACGGGTGTAGACTGTATATGTGTTGTTTCTTGTCATTAGATCATACATAACTGAAATTGTTCATCCAACATTGTTAATATAGATTGAAGTGATGGGGAGGGCTGTAAATAATGTTGTCACTTAGATATAGACTGTATTTGTACGGACTAGCCCCTGATTCATTTTGGAGGTTTACGTCGCACAAACCCGACTGCCGAGCTATTATTTGAGGAAGAAGATCACGTGTGTCCCTCCTATTACAGGGCATCCTGATAGAAACAGTGACAGGGCATCCTGATAGAAACAGTGACAGGGCATCTAAAAACAGTGACAGGGCATCCTGATAGAAACAGTGACAGGGCATCCTGATAGAAACAGTGACAGGGCATCCTGATAGAAACAGTGACAGGGCATCCTGATAGAAACAGTGACAGGGCATCCTGATAGAAACAGTGACAGGGCATCCTGATAGAAACAGTGACAGGGCATCCTGATAGAAACAGTGACCCTCCGTAAGCCGTGCTGGATACTTTCCTTAAAGCGACATTACCTTGAAAAAACGAAATAAAATGCTTTTCCCCAAGTATATATGCATTGCTACACCGAATCTTCTCAATATATTCGAACACTAACATTGAATCAATAAACAGTGTTTTTGTGGTCTACAAACTTCAAAAGTGAAAGTAGGATTTCGTATAACGGTCATCCACGCTCCTGAATTGACGTTTGTTTGTCATTGGAGGCAATATTAAACGCGCGATACTATCATTTAGTGATAATTTAACTAAGATTAGTCTACAAATAAATATGCATAGGCACACATGTGAGATATAATGGTAAATATGTACCATAAATCCTGATAAATACATTGTGGATGCCGACCCTATTTACATTCTTTTGTTATGTCAATAAACCGCGTATACGACGTTTGTTTATTTGTTGAATTACTCAGTTTTTGAGACAAATATTTGGAAAACAATTATACCATATAATAGGAAATTACATTCTGCAGACATTTGCGTTTTCACCGATGTATTGTCGTTTTAATTGAAATACATGTAATTCGAAAAATGCAGTGGGATTCAACCCAACATCGGTTTCGGACACGTGATTTGAAGTCATCGACCGTAACAATTCGGTAACGGAAACCGCACCCTGGCTATTACTTAAGATCACTATGGTACAAAACCCTAATTGAAAATAACTTAAAATTAAGTTTAAACCAGTCTAGAAACACATTAAGGAGAACAAGAAAAACTATTACATATAAATATGTAATAGAAGGACGATTGAACATTTACTCTGTATAATGCACTGTCGGATAGTGTATTGAGTGAATGTATATCAATTATAAAGTAAAGTGCATACTTTAGTAATTATATGCAAACATGTTGATAATTACACGAACCCCTGTCCAGCATAATAGTATATATAATATACCACATCTCTGCTGGAACATCCGCGAATCATTTGGGAACCAAATATTGTTGCAGAATTTCAACTGTGTAAATAGATTGACCTGGCCATTTCTGGATTCCAGCTCAAGCCTTTATTTCTATGCGCACACCAGTGAAAGCTTGCAACTAGTTTCCTGAAAACAATTGGACACTTTTAACACCTATAATACGAATACATAACAGTAAATCACACACATTACCATTTGTCCAGATAACTTAAACTTAAGCATAAACCAGTTTAGAAACACAGAGAAAGAAACGTTTAATTCCTTACAATAAATGTCCCTGTTTGTGAAAGAAAGCATTGTTTTTTCTTATAAAACGACTGATTTCTTAAAGGACAGTTCTTGAATTGTAATTACGAAATTTGCATTAAGCGCCGGTAGCAAACTTAAAAAACACAGCATTCACATTGTTTACTTTCTAATGCACAACTATTCATGAGTTTGTGGTTTGCTTGACAGTTGCAAACGTTATGAGTTCGTCGTGTATTGTGGCAATCTGATGACCCATCTACTCTCGTAGGATTACCATAATGCACCTTTACAGACGGATCTGTAGTCCAGTGGTAACACGCTGGACTGGTAATCCAGGGACCGCAGGTTCGATCCCCCGTCTGACCCTAATAAAATTAACAGTCTTGCAAATGAGACTTTAAATCGAGGTCTCGTGTCGGTGCTTTACATCGTGCACGTAAAACAACCAGAGGAGATTCTGGAATGGGTCTCTGTCTGTATCATTGCACTATCCTCCAAACTCTAAAATGACTAATCTCTACAGGAGGTGTCGCTCAGATGGGCAACCGGTAGCGACGATAAATAAACGTAAAACACATATAATGCACCTTGATGCACACATATAATGCACCTTAATGCACACATATAATGCACCTTGATGCACACATATAATGCACCTTAATGCACACATATAATGCACCTTAATGCACACATATAATGCACCTTAATGCACACATATAATGCACCTTAATGCACACATATAACGCACCTGAATGCAACATATAATGCACCTTAATGCACAGATATAATGCACCTTAATGCACACATATAATGCACCTTAATGCACACATATAATGCACCTTAATGTACACATATAATACACCTTAATACACACATATAATGCACCTTAATGCGCACATATAATGCACCTTAATGCACACATATAATGCACCTTAATGCACACATATAATGCACCTTAATGCACACATATAATGCACCTTAATGCACACATATAATGCACCTTAATGCACACATATAATGCACCTTAATGCACACATATAATGCACGCATATAATGCACCTTAATGCACACATATAATGCACCTTAATGCACACATATAATGCACCTTAATGCACACATATAATGCACCTTAATGCACACATATAATGCACGCATATAATGCACCTTAATGCACACATATAATGCACCTTAATGCACACATATAATGCACGCATATAATGCACCTTAATGCACACATATAATGCACCTTAATGCACACATATAATGCACCTTAATGCACACATATAATGCACCTTAATGCACACATATAATGCACCTTAATGTACACATATAATGCACCTTAATGCGCACATATAATGTACCTTAATGCACACATATAATGTACCTTAATGCACACATATAATGCACCTTAATGCACACATATAATGCACCTTTCATAGTTAGATTAGATCTATTAATGCCATTGATTTCTATGTCCATTGTTTATAAGACTGAGCTGACCTATTTGAGTCTATGGCCGTACCAATATTATTGTATGGATCTGAAGTGTGGGGTGTACAGACCCACCTGCACAAACGTCACCTCCCATAAATATATTTTAGGTGTACGTAAACAACCCCCCGATAATGTTGTTTCTGGTGAACATGGACGATTTCCTTTATAAAGTGCAAAGTAAAGTGTTTGTTTATTATAGTGCCACCCTTATTTAATGGACCAGCCATTTCTGACGTATGAGACACCTTTTATGAACCTCCCGAATCTCACGTTTGGAGACCAGGCGCCAGGTTGGTAGGCATACGGTAACTATTATTTAACTGGCTTGCGGCTCACCAACCGACCATATAAGAACGAACCCCTGACGAGGTTCGAACCTTCGACCTCCCACACCGTATGCGGACGCCTTATGTATGTTGACCATATTCACATTATGTTGTTATGTTTATTAAAATTATTAGTTAATATACCATAATATAGGAAATTACGTTCTGTAGAAATTTGCCTTTTCACCGATGTAGTGTTGCTTTAATAATGTTAGAAACCGTGGTATGTATAACGGACGTTGTGTAATTGATAACACGCCTAATTATATAAGATGCAAATGAGCATATACACCTGGGAATAGTGCGTGACACCACGTACTTGTCAACGAGCAAGATAATTATGGGTGTAAAATGTATGATAAAGAATGTGACATGCCAGTTCTTTTTCTTTTCTGTTTTGTTCGTTTAGATCAGGTCTTTTTCTACTGATGCCTTGGCCTTTTTCTACTTATGCCTTCTTTCTGATGCCTTGTCTTTATCGATGCCGTGGCCTTGTTTCTACCGATGCCTTGTTTATACTGATGCATTGGCCTTGTTTCTACTGATGCCTTGGCCTTGTTTCTACTGATGCCTTGGCCTTGATTCTATTAATGTCTTGTTTATACTGATGCCTTGGCCTTGTTTCTATTAATGTCTTGTTTATACTGATGCCTTGGCCTTGTTTATACTGATGCCTTGGCCTTGTGTATACTGATGCATTGGCCTTGTGTATACTGATACCTTGGCCTTGTGTATACTGATGCCTTGGCCTTGTGTATACTGATGCATTGGCCTTGGTTATACAGGTGCATTGGCCTTGTGTATACTGATGCCTTGGCCTTGTTTATACTGATGCATTGGCCTTGTTTATACTGATGCATTGGCCTTGTGTATACTGATGCCTTGGCCTTGTGTATACTGATGCCTTGGCCTTGTGTATACTGATGCCTTGGCCTTGTGTATACTGATGCCTTGGCCTTGTTTCTATTAACGTCTTGTTTATACTGATGCCTTGGCCTTGTGTATACTGATGCCTTGGCCTTGTGTATACTGATGCCTTGGCCTTGTGTATACTGATACCTTGACCTTGTGTATACTGATGCCTTGCCCTTGTGTATACTGATGCCTTGGCCTTGTGTATACTGATGCCTTGGCCTTGTGTATACTGATGCATTGGCCTTGTGTATACTGATGCCTTGGCCTTGTGTATACTGATGCATTGGCCTTGTGTATACTGATGCCTTGGCCTTGTGTATACTGATGCCGTGGCCTTGTGTATACTGATGCCTTGGCCTTGTGTATACTGATGCCTTGGCCTTGTGTATACTGATGCCTTGGCTTTGTGTATACTGATGCATTGGCCTTGTTTATACTGATGCATTGGCCTTGTGTATACTGATGCCTTGGCCTTGTGTATACTGATGCATTGGCCTTGTTTATACTGATGCATTGGCCTTGTGTATATTGATGCCTTGGCCTTGTGTATACTGATGCCTTGGCCTTGTGTATACTGATGCATTGGCCTTGTTTATACTGATGCCTTGACCTTGTGTATACTGATGCATTGGCCTTGTTTATACTGATGCATTGGCCTTGTTTATACTGATGCATTGGCCTTGTGTATACTGATGCCTTGGCCTTGTTTATACTGATGCCTTGGCCTTGTGTATACTGATGCCTTGGCCTTGTGTATACTGATGCCTTGGCCTTGTGTATACTGATGCATTGGCCTTGGTTATACTGATGCATTGGCCTTGTGTATACTGATGCCTTGGCCTTGTTTATACTGATGCATTGGCCTTGTGTATACTGATGCCTTGGCCTTGTTTATACTGATGCCTTGGCCTTGTGTATACTGATGCCTTGGCCTTGTGTATACTGATGCCTTGGCCTTGTGTATACTGATGCATTGGCCTTGGTTATACTGGTGCATTGGCCTTGTGTATACTGATGCCTTGGCCTTGTTTATACTGATGCATTGGCCTTGTTTATACTGATGCATTGGCCTTGTGTATACTGATGCCTTGGCCTTGTGTATACTGATGCCTTGGCCTTGTGTATACTGATGCCTTGGCCTTGTTTCTATTAACGTCTTGTTTATACTGATGCCTTGGCCTTGTGTATACTGATGCCTTGGCCTTGTGTATACTGATGCCTTGGCCTTGTGTATACTGATACCTTGACCTTGTGTATACTGATGCCTTGCCCTTGTGTATACTGATGCCTTGGCCTTGTGTATACTGATGCCTTGGCCTTGTGTATACTGATGCATTGGCCTTGTGTATACTGATGCCTTGGCCTTGTGTATACTGATGCATTGGCCTTGTGTATACTGATGCCTTGGCCTTGTGTATACTGATGCCGTGGCCTTGTGTATACTGATGCCGTGGCCTTGTGTATACTGATGCCTTGGCCTTGTGTATACTGATGCCTTGGCCTTGTGTATACTGATGCCTTGGCCTTGTTAATACTGATGCATTGGCCTTGTGTATACTGATGCCTTGGCCTTGTTTATACTGATGCCATGGCCTTGTATATACTGATGCCTTGGCCTTGTGTATACTGATGCCTTGGCCTTGTGTATACTGATGCATTGGCCTTGTTTATACTGATGCATTGGCCTTGTGTATACTGATGCCTTGGCCTTGTGTATACTGATGCATTGGCCTTGTTTATACTGATGCCTTGACCTTGTGTATACTGATGCATTGGCCTTGTTTATACTGATGCATTGGCCTTGTGTATACTGATGCCTTGGCCTTGTGTATACTGATGCATTGGCCTTGTTTATACTGATGCCTTGACCTTGTGTATACTGATGCATTGGCCTTGTTTATACTGATGCATTGGCCTTTTTTATACTGATGCATTGGCCTTGTGTATACTGATGCATTGGCCTTGTGTATACTGATGCATTGGCCTTGTTTATACTGATGCATTGGCCTTGTTTATACTGATGCATTGACCTTGTTTATACTGATGCATTGGCCTTGTTTATACTGATGCATTGGCCTCGTGTATTCTGATGCCTTGGCCTTGTTTATACTGATGCCGTGGCCTTGTGTATACTGATGCATTGGCCTTGTGTATACTGATGCCTTGACCTTGTGTATACTGATGCCTTGGCCTTGTTTATACTGATGCCTTGACCGTTTGTATACTGATGCATTGGCCTTGTTTATACTGATGCCTTGGCCTTGTGTATACTGATGCCTTGGCCTTGTGTATACTGATGCATTGGCCTTGTTTATACTGATGCCTTGGCCTTGTGTATACTGATGCATTGGCCTTGTGTATACTGATGCATTGGCCTTGTTTATACTGATGCATTGGCCTTGTGTATACTGATGCATTGGCCTTGTGTATACTGATGCATTGGCCTTGTGTATACTGATGCATTGGCCTTGTGTATACTGATGCATTGGCCTTGTTTATACTGATGCCTTGGCCTTGTGTATACTGATGCATTGGCCTTGTTTACTGACGCTTGTTATACTGATGCTTGGCCTTGTGTATACTGATGCCTTGGCCTTGTGTATACTGATGCCTTGGCCTTGTGTATACTGATGCATTGGCCTTGTTTATACTGATGCCTTGGCCTTGTGTATACTGATGCCTTGGCCTTGTTTATACTGATGCCTTGGCCTTGTGTATACTGATGCCTTGGCCTTGTGTATACTGATGCCTTGGCCTTGTGTATACTGATGCCTTGGCCTTGTGTATACTGATGCCTTGGCCTTGTGTATACTGATGCCTTGGCCTTGTGTATACTGATGCCTTGGCCTTGTGTATACTGATGCATTGGCCTTGTTTATACTGATGCATTGGCCTTGTGTATACTGATGCCTTGGCCTTGTGTATACTGATGCATTGGCCTTGTGTATACTGATGCCTTGGCCTTGTGTATACTGATGCCTTGGCCTTGTGTATACTGATGCCTTGGCCTTGTGTATACTGATGCCTTGGCCTTGTGTATACTGATGCCTTGGCCTTGTGTATACTGATGCCTTGGCCTTGTTTATACTGATGCATTGGCCTTGTGTATACTGATGCCTTGGCCTTGTTATACTGGCTTGTATACTGATGCATTGGCCTTGTGTATACTGATGCCTTGGCCTTGTGTATACTGATGCCTTGGCCTTGTGTATACTGATGCCTTGGCCTTGTGTATACTGATGCCTTGGCCTTGTTTCTATTAACGTCTTGTATACTGATGCTGGCCTTGTTTATACTGATGCCTTGGCCTTGTGTATACTGATGCATTGGCCTTGTGTATACTGATGCCTTGACCTTGTGTATACTGATGCCTTGGCCTTGTGTATACTGATACCTTGACCTTGTGTATACTGATGCGTTGCCCTTGTGTATACTGATGCCTTGGCCTTGTGTATACTGATGCCTTGGCCTTGTTTATACTGATGCATTGGCCTTGTGTATACTGATGCCTTGGCCTTGTGTATACTGATGCCTTGGCCTTGTGTATACTGATGCCGTGGCCTTGTGTATACTGATGCCGTGGCCTTGTGTATACTGATGCCTTGGCCTTGTGTATACTGATGCCTTGGCCTTGTGTATACTGATGCCTTGGCCTTGTTAATACTGATGCATTGGCCTTGTGTATACTGATGCCTTGGCCTTGTTTATACTGATGCCATGGCCTTGTATATACTGATGCCTTGGCCTTGTGTATACTGATGCATTGGCCTTGTTTATACTGATGCATTGGCCTTGTGTATATTGATGCCTTGGCCTTGTGTATACTGATGCCTTGGCCTTGTGTATACTGATGCATTGGCCTTGTTTATTCTGATGCCTTGACCTTGTGTATACTGATGCATTGGCCTTGTTTATACTGATGCATTGGCCTTGTGTATACTGATGCCTTGGCCTTGTGTATACTGATGCATTGGCCTTGTTTATACTGATGCCTTGACCTTGTGTATACTGATGCATTGGCCTTGTTTATACTGATGCATTGGCCTTGTTTATACTGATGCATTGGCCTTGTGTATACTGATGCATTGGCCTTGTGTATACTGATGCATTGGCTTTGTTTATACTGATGCATTGGCCTTGTTTATACTGATGCATTGACCTTGTTTATACTGATGCATTAACCTTGTTTATACTGATGCATTGGCCTTGTGTATACTGATGCCTTGGCCTTGTTTATACTGATGCCGTGGCCTTGTGTATACTGATGCCTTGGCCTTGTTTTTACTGATGCATTGACCTTGTTTATACTGATGCATTGGCCTTGTTTATACTGATGCATTGGCATTGTGTATACTGATGCATTGGCCTTGTGTATACTGATGCATTGGCCTTGTGTATACTGATGCCTTGGCCTTGTGTATACTGATGCCTTGGCCTTGTGTATACTGATGCCTTGGCCTTATGTATACTGATGCCTTGGCCTTGTTTCTATTAACGTCTTGTTTATACTGATGCCTTGGCCTTGTGTATACTGATGCCGTGGCCTTGTGTATACTGATGCCTTGGCCTTGTGTATACTGATGCATTGGCCTTGTTTATACTGATGCCTTGACCTTGTGTATACTGATGCCTTGGCCTTGTTTATACTGATGCCGTGGCCTTGTGTATACTGATGCATTGGCCTTGTGTATACTGATGCCTTGACCTTGTGTATACTGATGCCTTGGCCTTGTGTATACTGATACCTTGACCTTGTGTATACTGATGCCTTGCCCTTGTGTATACTGATGCCTTGGCCTTGTGTATACTGATGCATTGGCCTTGTTTATACTGATGCATTGGCCTTGTGTATACTGATGCCTTGGCCTTGTGTATACTGATGCATTGGCCTTGTGTATACTGATGCCTTGGCCTTGTGTATACTGATGCCTTGGCCTTGTGTATACTGATGCCGTGGCCTTGTGTATACTGATGCCTTGGCCTTGTGTATACTGATGCCTTGGCCTTGTGTATACTGATGCCTTGGCCTTGTGTATACTGATGCATTGGCCTTGTGTATACTGATGCCTTGGCCTTGTTTATACTGATGCCTTGGCCTTGTATATACTGATGCCTTGGCCTTGTGTATACTGATGCCTTGGCCTTGTGTATACTGATGCATTGGCCTTGTTTATACTGATGCATTGGCCTTGTGTATATTGATGCCTTGGCCTTGTGTATACTGATGCCTTGGCCTTGTGTATACTGATGCATTGGCCTTGTTTATTCTGATGCCTTGACCTTGTGTATACTGATGCATTGGCCTTGTTTATACTGATGCATTGGCCTTGTGTATACTGATGCCTTGGCCTTGTGTATACTGATGCATTGGCCTTGTTTATACTGATGCCTTGACCTTGTGTATACTGATGCATTGGCCTTGTTTATACTGATGCATTGGCCTTGTGTATACTGATGCATTGGCCTTGTGTATACTGATGCATTGGCCTTGTTTATACTGATGCATTGGCCTTGTTTATACTGATGCATTGGCCTTGTGTATACTGATGCATTGGCCTTGTGTATACTGATGCATTGGCTTTGTTTATACTGATGCATTGGCCTTGTTTATACTGATGCATTGACCTTGTTTATACTGATGCATTAACCTTGTTTATACTGATGCATTGGCCTTGTGTATACTGATGCCTTGGCCTTGTTTATACTGATGCCTTGGCCTTGTGTATACTGATGCCTTGGCCTTGTTTATACTGATGCATTGACCTTGTTTATACTGATGCATTGGCCTTGTTTATACTGATGCATTGGCATTGTGTATACTGATGCATTGGCCTTGTGTATACTGATGCATTGGCCTTGTGTATACTGATGCCTTGGCCTTGTGTATACTGATGCCTTGGCCTTGTGTATACTGATGCCTTGGCCTTATGTATACTGATGCCTTGGCCTTGTTTCTATTAACGTCTTGTTTATACTGATGCCTTGGCCTTGTGTATACTGATGCCGTGGCCTTGTGTATACTGATGCCTTGGCCTTGTGTATACTGATGCATTGGCCTTGTTTATACTGATGCCTTGACCTTGTGTATACTGATGCCTTGGCCTTGTTTATACTGATGCCGTGGCCTTGTGTATACTGATGCATTGGCCTTGTGTATACTGATGCCTTGACCTTGTGTATACTGATGCCTTGGCCTTGTGTATACTGATACCTTGACCTTGTGTATACTGATGCCTTGCCCTTGTGTATACTGATGCCTTGGCCTTGTGTATACTGATGCATTGGCCTTGTTTATACTGATGCATTGGCCTTGTGTATACTGATGCCTTGGCCTTGTGTATACTGATGCATTGGCCTTGTGTATACTGATGCCTTGGCCTTGTGTATACTGATGCCGTGGCCTTGTGTATACTGATGCCGTGGCCTTGTGTATACTGATGCCTTGGCCTTGTGTATACTGATGCCTTGGCCTTGTGTATACTGATGCCTTGGCCTTGTTAATACTGATGCATTGGCCTTGTGTATACTGATGCCTTGGCCTTGTTTATACTGATGCCATGGCCTTGTATATACTGATGCCTTGGCCTTGTGTATACTGATGCCTTGGCCTTGTGTATACTGATGCATTGGCCTTGTTTATACTGATGCATTGGCCTTGTGTATATTGATGCCTTGGCCTTGTGTATACTGATGCCTTGGCCTTGTGTATACTGATGCATTGGCCTTGTTTATTCTGATGCCTTGACCTTGTGTATACTGATGCATTGGCCTTGTTTATACTGATGCATTGGCCTTGTGTATACTGATGCCTTGGCCTTGTGTATACTGATGCATTGGCCTTGTTTATACTGATGCCTTGACCTTGTGTATACTGATGCATTGGCCTTGTTTATACTGATGCATTGGCCTTGTTTATACTGATGCATTGGCCTTGTGTATACTGATGCATTGGCCTTGTGTATACTGATGCATTGGCTTTGTTTATACTGATGCATTGGCCTTGTTTATACTGATGCATTGACCTTGTTTATACTGATGCATTAACCTTGTTTATACTGATGCATTGGCCTTGTGTATACTGATGCCTTGGCCTTGTTTATACTGATGCCGTGGCCTTGTGTATACTGATGCCTTGGCCTTGTTTTTACTGATGCATTGACCTTGTTTATACTGATGCATTGGCCTTGTTTATACTGATGCATTGGCATTGTGTATACTGATGCATTGGCCTTGTGTATACTGATGCATTGGCCTTGTGTATACTGATGCCTTGGCCTTGTGTATACTGATGCCTTGGCCTTGTGTATACTGATGCCTTGGCCTTATGTATACTGATGCCTTGGCCTTGTTTCTATTAACGTCTTGTTTATACTGATGCCTTGGCCTTGTGTATACTGATGCCGTGGCCTTGTGTATACTGATGCCTTGGCCTTGTGTATACTGATGCATTGGCCTTGTTTATACTGATGCCTTGACCTTGTGTATACTGATGCCTTGGCCTTGTTTATACTGATGCCGTGGCCTTGTGTATACTGATGCATTGGCCTTGTGTATACTGATGCCTTGGCCTTGTGTATACTGATGCCTTGGCCTTGTGTATACTGATGCCTTGACCTTGTGTATACTGATGCCTTGGCCTTGTGTATACTGATGCCTTGGCCTTGTGTATACTGATGCATTGGCCTTGTTTATACTGATGCATTGGCCTTGTGTATACTGATGCCTTGGCCTTGTTTATACTGATGCATTGGCCTTGTGTATACTGATGCATTGGCCTTGTGTATACTGATGCCTTGGCCTTGTGTATACTGATGCCTTGGCCTTGTGTATACTGATGCCTTGGCCTTGTGTATACTGATGCCTTGGCCTTGTGTATACTGATGCCTTGGCCTTGTTTATACTGATGCATTGGCCTTGTGTATACTGATGCCTTGGCCTTGTTTATACTGATGCCATGGCCTTGTGTATACTGATGCCTTGGCCTTGTGTATACTGATGCCTTGGCCTTGTGTATACTGATGCATTGGCCTTGTTTATACTGATGCATTGGCCTTGTGTATATTGATGCCTTGGCCTTGTGTATACTGATGCCTTGGCCTTGTGTATACTGATGCATTGGCCTTGTTTATTCTGATGCCTTGACCTTGTGTATACTGATGCATTGGCCTTGTTTATACTGATGCATTGGCCTTGTGTATACTGATGCCTTGGCCTTGTGTATACTGATGCATTGGCATTGTTTATACTGATGCCTTGACCTTGTGTATACTGATGCATTGGCCTTGTTTATACTGATGCATTGGCCTTGTTTATACTGATGCATTGGCATTGTGTATACTGATGCATTGGCCTTGTGTATACTGATGCATTGGCTTTGTTTATACTGATGCATTGGCCTTGTTTATACTGATGCATTGACCTTGTTTATACTGATGCATTGGCCTTGTGTATACTGATGCCTTGGCCTTGTTTATACTGATGCCGTGGCCTTGTGTATACTGATGCATTGGCCTTGTGTATACTGATGCCTTGACCTTGTGTATACTGATGCCTTGGCCTTGTTTATACTGATGCCTTGATTATGCAATTTATTGCCTTCCAATGGCTTCAATTGTTAGTAATATGCAACATCAACAACAACAATAACAACAACAACAACACTTACTTTTATTAGTGTCAGGATACATATGTAACAACATGACCGTTATTTAATAGATTAATACTGTGGGTATAAATATACATATTCGAGATTTCTTATCTTGGGGACAGCAATGGTATGCGGTTTTAATAATATGTATTGAGTGTATGCATTGCTCATATATTATACATTATCAATGAGAAACATTAGTCAGTTACTGCCCCTGAATACTCCTAATAGTATATTGCTCCTCTTAATTGGTTTCCTCTGTTTTTATCGTTGTTTCCTTTGCACCACATGTTTTCCATTTTTATCCGTATTCGCCTCTTATAATTATGAAATTATTAAATCTCGACAGATATCCTTTAACATGTCCAATGGATACCTTACTGTAAAAATGTGTTCGATTAATTAACACGATTTTGATAAAATTACATTTATCCTAACGCAACATCTGTTTATACGGCAACAGTAAAAACAAAGGATTCCAACTAAAAGGACCAATATACATTTCGGGATCAATCTGACTTTATCCATCAAGGGAGGTAATAGAACAACCAGTAATGTCTCTCATTGAACTATACTAGTTATTTGACGAATATAAGAAATTAGGTTGCACATTTGGTCCTGAAACGAAGAGACCAGTTACTTCCCCTGAATACTCCCTAATAAGTAGATAGGTCCTATTAAATGATTTCCTCTGTTTTTATCGTTGTTTCCTTTGCACAACATGCTAACCTGTTTATTCCACTATCGCTTCTTACGATTATTAAATTACTATATATCAACAGATCACCTACAGTATATCCAAAGGGGAACTTATTTATAAAACAATGTCATTAGTTAATTAACACGATTTTGATAAAATCACATATATCATACCGCAACATCTGGTTAGGGCACAACAGTAAATACAAAGGATTCCAACTAAAATGACATATTTACTTTTTGGTTTAAACATATTTTATTTATCAAGATAAACATGACATATAACATCTGTACATATAACATCCATACAATACAACTATCAAGACAAGTGGATTGAATTGAAAGCTACAGGAGCTTACGTTTTGGGATATATAGAAATCAGACTTTATTTGCGAAGGGAGGTAATAGAACATTAGAATGTTTCTCGTGTTGGGTGAAATGTATGCCGCTGATACAATTCCTGGAGCTATTACTAGTTCCTTGAGTGCATTGACTAGTGTACTTTACACGAGCATAGCATTTAAGCAACATGAGGAAGTCCAATGTATATTCCATTGCAATGCCTAACATTATTCATCGTGGAAGTCGTGATAGCGTTGTGGTATCGCGTTCGCTTCAAGTGTGAACGGCTCAGAGTTCGATACCAGCTGGAGCCGTTACGAATGTGCTCTTAGCCCGGAGTTCGCGCCCCGTTGGAGCCGTTACGATTGTGCTCATAGCCCCGGAGTTCGGCGCCCCGCTGGAGCCGTTACGATTGTGCTCTTAGCCCCGGAGGTCGCGCCCAGCTGGAGCCGTTACGATTGTGCTCTTAGGCCCGGAGTTCGCGCCCCGCTGGAGACGTTACGATTGTGCCCTTAGGCCCGGAGTTTGCGCCCCGCTGGAGCCGTTACGATTGTGCTCTTAGCGCCAGAGTTCGCTTCCCGCTGGAGCCGTTACAATTGTGCTCTTAGCCCCGGGGTTCGCGCCCCGCTGGAGCCGTTACGGTTGTGCTCTTAGACAAGGCACTTAAATTCAGTGGCGATGAATTTCATCAGGAATGAGGTCTCGAGAATCATTAATATACGTTTCTTGTTTCGCTATCGAACTAAAATTAATATGTATAAACTAACATTGTACATTCATTTCGAATAAAAAGGCGGAAAGAAATTAACAAAGGGTAACTATGTCCATTTGCTCATTAAAAAACAATTTCATCTAAATCTAAAATAGTGACTGAAAGATATACAGCTTTATTGCATACAATGACAAATAGTATTTGATTTTAACGTACTTGTAAAATTATGATTGATAGTTTTTTATCTCAATTCCTAACAATGTACATGTCGTGATAGCGCAGTGGTAGCGAGTTCGCTTTAGGTGTTAGAGGTCCGTAGTTTGCGCCCAGCTGGAGCCGTTACTATTGTGTCCTTAGGTAAAGGCAATTAAACTCCACATTTCCTCTCCATCGTGGCGATCAATTCCACCTGGATTGAGGTCTCTAGAGTGATTAATATAAGTTGTAAGAACTTGTTTCGCAATCGAGCTAAAATAAATTTGTATAAACTAACGCACGCAGTATTTCCGGCACGGACGGGCACCCGGGTAGAACCACCGATTCCGAAAAATCAGCGGGATAGCTTCCTCACATGAAAGCGTGATTATTTTAACCTACAGCGTGGCAGGGCACGTGATTTGAAGTCAACGACATTAACCATTCACGAAGGCCACTTCTATATAGCAATTAGTAATAACACTCGTTGGCATAATATTGTAAAATCGTTTCGCTATCGAACTACATATATTTGCATAAACTTTAGAAATAAATGGCGGATAACAATAAATTTGCATAAACTACGTGTACATTCATTTAGAAATAAATGGCGGAAAACAATAAATTTGCATAAACTACGTGTACATTCATTTAGAAATAAATGGCGGATAACAATAAATTTGCATAAACTACGTGTTCATTCATTTATAAATAAATGGCGGATAACAATAAATTTGCATAAACTACGTGTTCATTCATTTATAAATAAATGGCGGATAACAATAAATTTGCAAAAACTACGTGTTCATTCATTTATAAATAAATGGCGGATAACAATAAATTTGCATAAACTACGTGTACATTCATTAAGAAATAAATGGCGGAAAGCAAATATAATGGATTGAGAAATAAGCTTAAAGCTTATTTAGGCGTATGTATATAATATGTGTGTGTTATTATGCTACAGCTACGACTGAATATGTTCATTGTCTATACTCGCCACAGCACAGCATATGGGCGAGTGAATCCTCTAAGCTGGTTACGTTTGTGCCAAGCACCATCGATTGTTCGTGTAATTGATGTAGAGTCTAACTGTCATTAAAACTAAATAAAACTTTATTTATTTTACAACGATTGCGAAGTACGTTTTAGCAATTTACATCAATCACTCTCGTTGGCGCGGATGAACGCGTAAATGTGGCCATTCGTGTGGGATGAAACCGGAGTACCCTGGAGAAGGTTGTAAAACAAGTAAATTGCCTATTAAATACATAGTAAAAAGTAAAATCATACTGTCTGTTCATTTATATTTCCAATCTTTCATTTATTCTGATACCACATCCACTGTGAAGATGTATTCAAATCAGCCTGAAGAATATTAAAAATATAATGTTTCAAATAGCCAGTGCTCGCCTGTGAATAACGCCACTGTGTTTACACACTGTATTCCTCCGCCAAATAATAAGGTATACCAACCTTCAGTTTGCAATGGCCTGAATTCTTATACCACATCTTTTTTTACACATAAACTAGTCTGAAGTCTTCTCAAGTCACATAATTTCTCAAAAAAACACAAAAACTATACACTGCCTGTCATGAAAATGAATTTTTACGAAACAGAAAAATTTACTATATTATTTATTTGGATTACTTTCCGCGGATGAACTTCTGCCTACAGTCAAACCTGTCTTAAGCAGCTAGCCAAGGGAGTCAGAGAAAGTGGCTGCTTAGCACAGGTGGCTGCTTAATAGAGGTCAAATATATAATAAAATAACCGATTGGGAATATGGAAACTGGCTGCTTAATACAGATTGGCTGCTTAATGGAGGTGACCACTAACACAGGAGTGACTGTATTTACGTATATACAACCATAAAATTCACCTGTCCGATATGGCGACCACCGTACCATCTCGCATACAGCGAACGCGCTAACCACTGCTGGGTGATGTGCCTCGACATGAACGCCGTGAGGTCAGACGAGAAGATGTTAATATGGAATTGTGCTTTACGTTTATTTATCGTCGCTACCGGTTGCCCATATGAGCGACGCCTCCTGAAGATATTAGTCATTTTAGATTGTTGGAGGATAGTGCAATGATACAGACAGAGATCCATTCCAGAGTCTCCTCTGGTTCCTTTACGTGCACCCTGTAAAGCACCGACACGAGACCTCGGTTTAACGTCCCATTTGAAAGACTGTTAATTTTATTAGGGTCAAACGGGGGATCGAACCTACGATCCCTGGATTACCAGTCCAGCGTGTTACCACTGGAAATATGGAATTGTAAGAATGCATCTACAGGTATATTGGTCAGCTCGAAGGGTGGGCTGCCATATTCGGTAGCTCGCTTACAATGTCTTCGCACGGACATAGCTGCACTATGATATGCAATATATGTGTGTGTTTACGTTTATTTATCGTCGCTACAGGTTGCACATATGAGCGACGCCTCCAGAAGACATTAGTCATTTTAGATATTTGGAGGAAAGTGCAATGATACAGACAGAGACCAATTCCAGTGTCTCCTCTGGTTCTTTTACGTGCACGATGTAAAGCACCGACACGAGACCTCGGTTTAAAGTCCCATCCTTCTGTCCAACTTCTTATTTCAAATGTTGTAAATAATCATGTACATGATAGAAAATAAATATGTTAAAACCAAAGTCCCATCTGAAAGACGTACAATAAATGAGAGACATCGGCCAGTTACTGCCCCTGAATACTCCCTAAACATGTGTTTTCCTCTGTTTTTATCGTTTATTCCTTTGCACAATATGCTAGCAATGTTATTCCACTATCGCTTCTTATGAGTTATTAAATTACTATCTCATACAGTATATGCAATGGGTACTTATTTGTAAAAGAATGTTATCAGTAAATTAACACGATTGTGATAACATCACAGTTATCATACCGTAACATCTGGTTAGGGAACAACAGTAAAAACAAAGGATTCTAACTAAAAGGACCTATTCACATATTGGAATAAATCAGTCATTATCTGCCAAGGGAGTTATAGAAAATTAAAGATGTCTCTCATTCGGACATCAGGCTTTATTGTATGGCAGCTAAGCATTTACCTGAAGTAAATCATGAGGACTGAGAGACGTTAATAACCTGACACAGTAATTAATAACGGACGTCATCCATCACCAGTGAATCCAGTGTCGACGGAAATTGCTTATTCAGCTGTGTTACTAATATATACCTACGCGGCTTATATGGATGCGAAATATGGGAATGACCTGTTTTTAGAAATGGCTCATCGTTTCTATGCTAATACAGCCCAGGGCATCATTAAAGCGACACTACATCAGTGGAAACGCAAATTTCTACAGAATGTAATATGGTATATCTTTTTTCCAAATATTTCCCTCAAAATTTGAGTATTTCAATTAATAAACAAACGTCGTATGTGCGGTTTGTTGACATAACAAAGTAATGTAAATAGTGTCAACATCCATGCGTAATACAACGCGTGTATCTTGAATAACCTGATGTATGGCACAAGTTACCGTTATATCTCACAGTTGTGCCTATGCATATTTATTTGTAGACTAATAGTAGTTGAATTATCTCTAGACGACGACAGTATCACGCGTTAAGTATTGGCTCCAATGTGCTGTCCAATTCAGGAGCATGGATGACAGTTATATGAACTCCTACTTTCACTTTTGAAAGTTTGTAGACCACAAAACACTGTTTATTGATTCAATGTTAGTGTTCGTCAATGAATTCGGAATAATGTTTGCATTTATACGTTGACACATGCATTTGTTTGGCTTTTTTTGATGTTATGTCGCTTTAAATATACGAGCATAGACTACGCATTGTGTTCGTTAAGCATGGATATCATTGAGGGAATAATTAATTTGCGGAAATTAAATTGCTTTGGTCATATGTGTAGGTGAAGGTGCCAGATGAGTATTGTCATATAATCCATATGGGTAATATGTCCATAGAAAGTATTGAGCATCTGTTTTGGGAATGTCCAGTCATACAGGACCTATGGACAAACATTCGAAATCACCTACGAACCATTGATATAAACATTTCCTTAAATTTTAAAGACATCTGTTTCGGGTATGAAAACAATAACAGTTAATTTTATTATAATATTGTGCAAATATTTCATCTCCAGAATGAAATATAACAAAATCCTACCAAAGTTTGAATCATTCAAACATTATTTGCATCAAAGGATCGAAATAGAAAAAGATATTGCAATGTATTCAGGAAAAATAGATAGACACAATTTGAAATGGTCAAAGTTCTTTCCGGCAAGCTAAGTAAATATACATGAATACCAATTAATTTTGTACCAATACGGCACAAACGATAAATTCAACTGATATTAAAAAGAACCCCGTAGCCCAAAATTCCCAGGTAAATAATTAACAAACTCTTATCCTATAAAAAAGATAGCAAGTAGAAACGATCCATCACTCATTACACCTATCTCCATACCTTAAACATTCAGCTGATATACCCAGATTCACACATTTATTCAAATAAACTTAGCTAATATTTATGTTATGCATTCATCATCAAGGGACACTCTAAACAAAAAACTATATTTCTTTATACATATAGATAACTGTATACAATTCGATTCATGAAACGTTTTTCCATAATATGTGAATGTACATGTATAAAGAAATAAATGGTGTTACCCGGATAGGGGCCTCAAAATGAAAAATAATCCATAATGGTATAAGGACGATAGCCATTACTGGTGCTAATGCAGGACATATAAATATTGCTTGGAACATGCATGTCGTTGAATGTAGATTTACCCTGCGAACGTTTTCTTGGACATGTGTGCTGAAGAACAGCATACCATTAATTAACAAGCAAGAGTGGTTCATCAGATTTCAAGTTCAGTTAGCCATACTGTAGTTTTTAATTAATTTATTCAGCAGTTCACACACACAGTCCATCGTGTTGACAACTGGACCAATGCCCCCGTCTGATCGCAATTTCTCCTATGATTTGCATAGGCGACTGTATATGTATAAGATGTGTATCTACGTTACTTCTGGTTACATCAGGAGTAAAGCATCGCTCTGGTCCAGGGTGACACGTCCTGAGTTGGTGCTACTTCTTCCGGTTCCTGTTTCCTTACTGGGGTCCGCGGTCCGCGTCACTACCGGGTCAGGATAGAAGCCGTACCCCGCCGTCCCCCATAGAGGATTGGGCTAAAAATAGCTGCCAGCTATCCGCCGTCTGGACAGCAACCGAGCATTGCTGTCTCGTCAAGTAGGTAAGTTAGTCTGTTGCTACTCATACTGAGTCACGTGGCTTTTTCTGTTCCGATAGCGAGGCTGGTATCTGTGAAGATCTTGACCCACTTTCCTGCTGTGAGCTGTGGTCACGACGTACACGTTGGTATTTAGGTAAGACCTGAGATCGGAATATATTAAGATGAACAGTACATATATGTACTCTAGTATGTGTGGAAGATGTCATAATTTCTTTACCTTACCTTGTATTATTATTATTATTATTAATTACCTTACCTGTGCAGGATAACTGTGCCAGTTTTAGGGCAATTGGCGTCTAGACACTCTTGTAAGTACATGACTAGGTTATAAATGCTAATGTCTGTCTGTTCTTAATGTTGAACATACATGTGTCAGTGTCATGCATTTAAGCCCGTTAGTGTTGACCACAGTAGCTAATAGTGTTAGGTTGGGTTGCAGTGCGCTCGCTCCTCACCAATTCAACCTGGGTTCGATCCTCGACTCGGGAAGTATGTGAGATCGGACAGGTGGGGTTTCTCCGGTACTCCAGTTTCCCCCCACACGAAAGACAACATATACGCTCATATTCCGTGACAACGAAAGTGATTATTACTAATTGCTATATAGAAGTGGCCTTCGTGAATGGTTAATGTCGTTGACCTCAAATCACGCGCCCTGTCACGCTGTAGGTTAGAATAATCACACTTTCACGTGAGGAAGCTATTCCGCTGACTTGCGGAGTCGGTGGTTCTACCCGGGTGCCCGTCCGTGCCGGAAATACTGCGTGCGTTAGTTTATACAAATTTATTTCAGCTCGATTGCGAAACAAGTTCTTACAACTTATATTAATCACTCTCGAGATCTCATTCCTGATGGAATAAATCGCCACGAGGGAGAGAGAAGAGGCAACGTGGAAATTAAATGCCTTGCCTAAGGGCATACTCGTAACGGCTCCAGCGGGGCTCGACCTTCGGACTGTTCACACCTGAAGCGAACGCGTATCCACTGCGCTATCACTGGGTACTGCGTGCGCACCTGGGATTTCCTCCGCATATTACAACTGGAGAGTCGCCATTGATCAAAGCTGTTGCTGTGATGTCTCCCCCAAAAGAAAAACACACACATACATACAATATATATGCCCATATACCGCGATAGTTCACGCTATCTGTCATTTAAAGCGACATTACATCGCAAAAAGCACATAAAATGCATTTTCACGTATAAATGCTTTGCTACTACAAATTCTTCCGAATACATTCGAACACTAACATTGAATCAATAAGCAGTGTTTTTGTTGTCTGCAAACTTTCAAAATTGAAAATAGAATTTCATATGATAAATCTGTAACATGTATCGTGTTATTCAGGGTACACGCATTGTATTACGCATGAATGTCGACCATATTTACATTATTGTGTTATGTAAACAAACAGCGTATACGACGTTTGTTTATTATTTGAAATACTCAGTTTTTGAGGCAAATATTTGGAAAAGAATTATACCATATAATAGGAAATTACATTCTGCAGAGTTTTGTATTTTCATTGATGTAGTATCACTTTAAGTTATAACGATACTTCATTTGGAAGAGCCTTAGTGTTTACATCTAATACATAGTTCCCATGGCAGTCAAAAACACTGATAAGATCTTATCTTGGCAGCCATTTTGACTGGCAAGTTTTATTAACGGCAATTTCATGATTTTACTAGTAATTCTTTAATTGCAATACATTTATTAATTTTGGTATTTTTTGACAATGCTGTATGGATTATAAATTATAAGAACTTAACCTGCACCTATTTTTGAAAGTCTATTTTCAGAGTTGAAATATTAATATACATGTAACTTATTATGTATTCGTCATTGATTTGTGAATTGATACGAAAAATATGTCCATTGAGAGCTTTCCAACAATGTATGAACCATGGTGATGGGATGAAACATTTATATTTTATGAAGAAAACAAACTTACGCTACTATATATTATATATAATATCTGATCAACTTTGCCAATCAAAATGGCAGCCACAGTAGGAATGATGACGTCACACGGGAACTATGTATTGCATAAAACATAGATTGAATACATAATGATGCAATGCATATACATGTACCGTCATATTAAGGTGACATATATGCCCACTGGGCCGGGAGTATCTGCTTAATGTTCCTTGGTTATGATGCATAATTAATTACGTATATGGGATACGTGTATATCTTTCCGATAGATCGCACATTAGATAACAGACATCAATGAATAATGGGTATGTAACGATGTTACCATCTGGCTTCTATTTCGTTTCGGCAATATGTCATTTGTACATATCTGCCTAACGCAAGTTCAACAAACGGGTACATGATGCGGTGTTACATGTTGCGGTGTTACATGATGCGGTGTTACATGTTGCGGTGTTACATGATGCGGTGTTACATGATGCGGTGTTACATGATGCAGTGATATATGATGCGGTGCTACACGATGCGGTGTTACATGTTGTGGTGTTACATGATGCGGTGTTACATGTTGCGGTGCTACATGATGCGGTGTTACATGTTGCGGTGTT
The DNA here is from genome assembly GCA_014843695.1 of Archivesica marissinica. Lineage (NCBI taxonomy): Eukaryota > Metazoa > Mollusca > Bivalvia > Venerida > Vesicomyidae > Archivesica > Archivesica marissinica. The sequence goes on from CM026400.1 coordinate 41,377,027, forward strand.
ACATGATGCGGTGCTACATGATGCGGTGTTACATGATGCGGTGTTACATGATGCGGTGTTACATGATGCGGTGTTACACGATGCGGTGCTATATGATGCGGTGCTACACGATGCGGTGCTACACGATGCAGTGCTACACGATGCGGTGCTACACGATGCAGTGCTACACGATGCGGTGCTACACGATGCGGTGTTACACGATGCGGTGTTACATGTTGCGGTGCTACATGATGCGGTGTTACATGATGCGGTGCTACATGATGTGGTGTTACATGATGCGGTGTTACATGATGCGGTGTTACATGATGCGGTGTTACATGATGCGGTGTTACACGATGCGGTGTTACATGATGCGGTGTTACATGATGCGGTGTTACACGATGCGGTGCTACACGATGCGGTGTTACATGATGCGGTGCTACATGATGCGGTGTTACATGATGTGGGGCTACACGATGCGGTGTTACACGATGCGGTGCTACATGATGCGGTGTTACATGTTGCGGTGTTACACGATGCGGTGTTACATGATGCAGTGCTACACGATGCGGTGTTACATGATGCGGTATTACATGATGCGGTGTTACATGTTGCGGTGTTACATGTTGCGGTGTTACATGATGTGGTGTTACACGATGCGGTGTTACATGATGCGGTGTTACATGATGCGGTGTTACATGATGCGGTGTTACATGATGCGGTGTTACATGATGCCTACATGATGTGGTGTTACATGATGCGGTGTTACATGATGCGGTGTTACACGATGCGGTGTTACATGATGCGGTGTTACATGTTGCGGTGTTACATGTTGCGGTGTTACATGTTGCGGTGTTACATGTTGCGGTGTTACATGTTGCGGTGTTACATGCTGTGGTGTTACATGATGCGGTGTTACATGATGTGGTGCTACACGATGCCGTGTTACATGATGCGGTGTTACATGATGCGGTGTTACATGATGCAGTGTTACATGATGCGGTGCTACATGATGTGGTGTTACATGATGCGGTGTTACATGATGCGGTGTTACATGTTGCGGTGTTACACGATGCAGTGCTACATGATGCGGTGTTACATGATGCGGTGTTACATGTTGCGGTGTTACACGATGCAGTGCTACATGATGCGGTGCTACATTGTTTTTACGTAGAGTAAGGATAAGTTAAACCGAGTTGTTGTTTATTTATTAATTTGAATACGACCAAGCATATCTAGCAAGTCGTTGTTTAAGCTCGTCTTTCGTCGCTATCATCAGGGCCACATGTTAGCTCCCTATCTGAAACAAGTGATGATGATGATGATGATGATGATGATGATGATGATGATGATGATGATAATGATGATGAAAATGATGATATGTGAGAAAGTTATCAGTCGCTAGCGGACGTTGGAGAATTGAGTACTGGTCTCTATTCGGGAACTCCTTTTACAAATTTATCTTAGTTCGATTGCGAAACAAGTTCTTACAACTAATATTAATCACTATCGAGACCTCATTCCTGATGAAATCCATCGCCACGATGGAGAGAGAAGAGGCAACGTGGACTTTAAATGCCTTGCCTAAGGGCACAATCAATAAGCTATTATAGCTTCCAATTCAAGCCACTAGTCATTGTAAATATATGTGTGTAAATTATGTATGTAACCTTCAGCTTGAAGAAGACCATGTCATGTGCCAAGAAACTGCCATCCCACCCGCCATTGTCATCGGAGACTATCAGCTTGAGGTCGTCAGCCAATTTACATACCTGGGTTCCACAGCCACGAACAACCTCTCGCTCGATGTGGAGCTGGACAAACGTATTGGCAAAGCAGCCTCCACCCTCTCCAGGCTCAGCAAGAAGGTGTGGGAAAACAGACAGCTGACAACCAACACCATAATAGCGGTGTATATGGCTTGCGTCGTCAGCACACTCCTCTATGGAAGCTAGTCATGGACAGCATACGCCACTCAAGAGCGAAATCTGCAAGTACTCCATCTCCGATGTCTGCGACGCATCCCAGGCATATCCTGGCAGGACAAGGTCACCAACAACGATGTCCTCAGCAGAGCCGGCATCCCATCTATGTACGCATTACTCCGCCAACGCCGACTACGCTGGCTCGGACACGCACGCCGGATGGACGACGGTCGCATTCCAAAAGATCCGTTGTATGGTGAACTGGCCGCAGGGCACATATACAAAGGTCTACCCCAACTTCGCTTCAAGGATGTCTGCAAACGAGATATGAAAGCGCTGGGGATGGACACCATCAATTGGGAATCCCTCGCAGCAAACAGAATAGCAACAGCTGTCAACGGGCTTAAAGAGAGGAGAACTCGCTCTGCAAGCAGCCTCTGACGACAAACGCAGGAAGAGGAAAGCCAAACAGTGTGAGCCGCCACCAACTGCATCGCCTTCCAGTGACTCTGTCTTCACGTGCAAAGGCTACAACCGCCACTGCAGGTCACGCATCGGACTGTACAGCCACAGCAGGCGGTGCTCATCTGTAGACTCAAAGGGCGCAAATTCCATAGTCTGACAAGACTAACGGATGCCGATTAATTCTCACATTGATGTCAATTACACGATGTCACCCGGTTGAATTTTTATCTAGCCACTGCATGTTGAACTGTTGTCCGCGCGAACGTTTTCGGGCTCAAGCTGTCAGTCACGTCTGTCACGTTTTGTCGTCTAAGCACGCCGATTAGCGCTATTTAGCGCACGGTTGCATCATTCCCATCATAAAACATTTCCCAGCTTTTGTTTACTTTAGTTAATGATCGAATATGATTTCATTTATGAACATAGAAAGCTGTAGAGGTTAGCGTCACTCATGATATAATGTTTTCAATGTTCCTTCTGTGAAATATAATTCGATCATACACTTACTGAAACAAACAAATATCCCCGTAATCTTCCTTAAATGTCAAACCCCTCGCGCGGTATCGCGGGGATGTACAGGCCCGTAGCCATACTGAGGCGCACCTCGGTTAAAATTTCAAAAGCCAAAAAAAGATCACGTTTACTGTTGCCTCGGTTGAAATTTGCCTTTGGCTACGGTACTGATGTAGTCATATTCCTTTGATGTCTATTTTAGTGGTGGAACCTATGCTCGGCGTATTCCTATGCTCGGCGTATTCCTATGCTCGGCGTATTCCTATGCTCGGTGTATTCCTATGCTCGGTGTATTCCTATGCTCGGTGTATTCCTATGCTCGGCGTATACCTATGCTCGGCGTATTCCTATGCTCGGCGTATACCTATGCTCGGCGTATACCTATGCTCGGCGTATTCCTATGCTCGCCTCGGCGTATACCTATGCTCGGCGTATTCCTATGCTCGGCGTATTCCTATGCTCGGCGTATACCTATGCTCGGCGTATACCTATGCTCGGCGTATTCTATTCCTATGCTCGGCGTATTCCTATGCTCGGCGTATTCCTATGCTCGGCGTATTCCTATGCTCGGCGTATTCCTATGCTCGGCGTATTCCTATGCCCGGCGTATTCCTATGCTCGGCGTATTCCTATGCTCGGCGTATTCCTATGCCTGGCGTAATCCTATGCTCGGCGTATTCCTATGCTCGGCGTATTCCTATGCTCGGCGTATTCCTATGCTCGGCGTATTCCTATGCTCGGCGTATTCCTATGCCTGGCGTATTCCTATGCTCGGCGTATTCCTATGCTCGGTGTATTCCTATGCCTGGCGTATTCCTATGCTCGGCGTATTCCTATGCTCGGCGTATTCCTATGCCCGGCGTATTCCTATGCTCGGCGTATTCCTATGCTCGGCGTATTCCTATGCCTCCCCGGCGTATTCCTATGCTCGGCGTATTCCTATGCTCGGCGTATTCCTATGCCCGGCGTATTCCTATGCTCGGCGTATTCCTATGCTCGGCGTATTCCTATGCCTGGCGTATTCCTATGCTCGGCGTATTCTCCTATGCTCGGCGTATTCCTATGCCCGGCGTATTCCTATGCTCGGCTTATTCCTATGCTGGCGTATACCTATGCTCGCGTATTCCTATGCTCGGCGTATTCCTATGCTCGGCGTATCCCTATGCTCGGCGTATTCCTATGCTCGGCGTATTCCTATGCTCGGCGTATTCCTATGCTCGGCGTATCCCTATGCTCGGCGTATTCCTATGCTCGGCGTATTCCTATGCTCGGCGTATTCCTATGCTCGGCGTATACCTATGCTCGGAGTATTCCTATGCTCGACGTATTCCTATGTTCGGAGTATTCCTATGCTCGGAGTATTCCTATGCTCGGCGTATTCCTATGCTCGGCGTATTCCTATGCTCGGCGTATTCCTATGCTCGCGTATTCCTATGCTCGGCATATTCCTATGTTCGGAGTATTCCTATGCTCGGCGTATTCCTATGCTCGACGTATTCCTAAGCTCGACGTATTCCTATGCTCGCGTATTCCTATGCTCGCGTATTCCTATGCTTGGCGTATTCCTATGCTCGCGTATTCCTATGC
>CM026400.1:41382495-41464831 GCA_014843695.1 Archivesica marissinica
GTATTCCTATAATCGGCGTATTCCTATACTCGGCGTATACCTATACTCTACGTATTCCTATACTCGGCGTATTCCTATGCTCGGCGTATTCCTATGCTCGGCGTATTCCTATGCTCGGCGTATTCCTATACTCGGCGTATTCCTATGCTCGGCGTATTCCTATGCTCGGCGTATTCCTATGCTCGGCGTATTCCTATGCTCGGTGTGCTCGGCGTATTCCTATGCTCGACGTATTCCTATGCTCGGAGTATTCCTATGCTCGGAGTATTCCTATGCTCGGCGTATTCCTATGCTCGGCGTATTCCTATGCTCGGCGTATTCCTATGCTCGCGTATTCCTATGCTCGGCGTGCTCGCGTATTCCTATGCTCGGCGTATTCCTATGCTCGGCGTATTCCTATGCTCGGCGTGCTCGGCGTATCCTATGCTCGGCGTGCTCGGCGTATCCTATGCTCGGCGTATTCCTATGCTCGGCGTATTCCTAGCTCGGCGTGCTCGGCGTATTCCTATGCTCGGCGTAATCCTATGCTCGGCGTATTCTATGCTCGGCGTCTCGGCGTATTCCTATGCTCGGCGTCTCGGCGTATTCCTATGCTCGGCGTGCTCGGCGTATTCCTATGCTCGGCGTATTCCTATGCTCGCTGCTCGCGTATTCCTATGCTCGCGTATTCCTATGCTCGGAGTATTCCTATGCTCGGCGTATTCCTATGCTCGGCGTGCTCGCGTATTCCTATGCTCGGCGTATTCCTATGCTCGGCGTATTCCTATGCTCGACGTATTCCTATGCTCGGCGTATTCCTATGCTCGACGTATTCCTATGCTCGGCGTATTCCTATGCTTGGCGCCCTATTCCTATGCTCGGCGTATTCCTATGCTCGGCGTATTCCTATGCTCGGCGTATTCCTATGCTCTCGGCGTAATCCTAGCTCGGCGTGCTCGGCGTATTCCTATGCTCGGCGTAATCCTATGCTCGGCGTATTCCTATGCTCGGCGTATTCCTATGCTCGGCGTAATCCTATGCTCGGCGTGCTCGGCGTATTCCTATGCTCGGCGTATTCCTATGCTCGGCGTGCTCGGCGTATTCCTATGCTCGGCGTATTCCTATGCTCGGCGTATTCCTATGCTCGGTGTATTCCTATGCTCGGCGTATTCCTATGCTCGGCGTATTCCTATGCTCGGCGTATTCCTATGCTCGGCGTGCTCGGCGTAATCCTATGCTCGGCGTGCTCGGCGTAATCCTATACTCGGCGTAATCCTATGCTCGGCGTATTCCTATGCTCGGCGTAATCCTATGCTCGGCGTGCTCGGCGTAATCCTATACTCGGCGTAATCCTATGCTCGGCGTGCTCGGCGTAATCCTATGCTCGGCGTATTCCTATGCTCGGCGTATTCCTATGCTTGGCGTAATCTTATGCTCAGCGTAATCCTATGCTCGGCGTATTCCTATGCTCGGCGTATTCCTATGCTCGGCGTAATCCTATGCTCGGCATATTCCTATGCTCGGCGTGCTCAGCGTATTCCTATGCTCGGCGTATACCTATGCTCGGCGTATTCCTATGCTCGGCGTGCTCAGCGTATTCCTATGCTCGGCGTATTCCTATGCTCGGCGTCTCGGCGTATTCCTATGCTCGGCGTATTCCTATGCTCGGCGTATTCCTATGCTCGGCGTCTCGGCGTATTCCTATGCTCGACGTATTCCTATGCTCGGCGTATACCTATGCTCGGCGTATTCCTATGCTCGGCGTCTCGGCGTATTCCTATGCTCGGCGTATTCCTATGCTCGGCGTATTTTTCCCATTTACATCCATATTTAAAATATTTTCGCTGACAGAGGTGACGCATGGTTCAATAGCATTCCGCTGTGCTTACCTGTAGCCTAATGCAACTGTCACCTGACTGGTTCAGTAGCAAAATATAAACAGACAACTTGTGGGGAGAATTTTTTCCACCGAAATGATGCGGTTTATGAGCATTTCAGGTAGCTATCCGAATGAGAGAAAATGTACAAATAACCAGAAAAAAAAGGTTTATTATGAGTTGTAATATTGTTAGTTATTGATGTTACTAAGTCAAATTAATATATTCAGTATTCATGTATGCCGTGCATAGATGCCCTAAATTATTTTCTCCCTCTCTGGGTTCGTCCGAAAATAAATAGTGTGTGTTTTACGTTTATTTATCGTCGCTACCGGTTGCCCATATGAGCGACGCCTCCTGAAGAGATTAGTCATTTTAGATTGTTGGAGGATAGTGCAATGATACAGACAGAGACCCATTCCAGAGTTCCCTCTGGTTCTCTTACGTACACTGTGTACAGCACCGACACGAGACCTCGGTTTAATGTCCCATCTGAAAGACTGTTAATTTTATTAGGGTCAGACAGGGGCTCGAACCTGCGATCCCTGGATTACCAGTCCAGCGTGTTACCACTGGACTACAGATCCGTCTGATGATAATGTTATGCATAAAATTATCATCGGACTAAATAATGTTATTGTTGGATTACATCGATACTATATATCTACTAATAAGTAAGTAAGTAAGTAAGTAAGTAAATATTTTATTATAGTTACATGTGCATCCGACATTATATATACTACAGATAATAAATATACAAACAAGCACCCGGCCCAGTGGACCTATATGTCACCTAATATAAAATCGTGGTTATGTACAAAATTGATACATGTATACATGAAATTCAAAATTAAGTACCAAGCTACTAAATGAATGATTTATGTTTACAGTTTAATAACCGAACAAGTAGCTGGCCTAGAAAGCGGTGGGTAGTTATCAGGTATCATTGTATAGGCTTAGTTATATTCTTATAAATACATAACAGATCTTCTACAAATAAATGATTTTACAATGAATTTAGCGCTAATATTTAATGCGATTTAGCTTTTCAATCTAATATGGAGTATGTATAATATTGCTATATTATACCACTATTATGTATACCTCATACTGGAGGTAAATTTACCTCGTCCCGAGAATTATCATTCTGAAGACATTAATTTAACATGTGATTTATACCCCCTCCCCCCCCGAACAGTGGTGTAGTCTTAATGTGAAATTAAGCGCACCACAATTGTACCGACCTTCGAATGGCAATCAGACTATATTTTACCCCCAAAATCCCCCCAAAGCGTATCTCGCGCTATAACAGCAATACCTCGTGCAGCACGTGCACACATACACAGTGTCTAGTTCCACATGGAAACAGGTGTCGTTACGATAGATGTATTGATGCGCGTGGTCACATAATGAAGATACACTTGTCAACACTTTTTTGATAGTTGTGTTCACGACTCAAGAAAATAATAATATACGGCAAGTGCATTTAACTTTCTTTATAGGCCATGATATAGGATTTACGCCGAGCATACTATAGGTTCCAACACTCTAATTGAGTTTGACTTCGACCCTTTATGTATGTATGTTCCATTAATGTCAAACCCCTTGCGGGGACCTAGACATGTTTTCCTGGGCAGGCTTAGCCGACCTAAGTGGTTAACCAGTACTAATCAATGTGTGTGAGGTGTCAATGTCACTACATACGTGGCCTGACCGAGTATCGAACCAGGGACCCCTCGATTCCAAATCTGACGCTCTACCACTGGACCACGGACGCCACACTGTGTTGGCTTTCCTCGTTGATAGATAGTGCATATTTCATATAGTTTTGTAAAGATAAAAAAATGTCTTTTCAACAGACATCGAGAAACAATATTTCTTGCACATACTCGAACAATAGCATTGTAAACATTGCACATTGAAAGATTTCAATTCGAAATGTCAGATAACATGCGCGTTGCTTACTTCTATTAGTATCCCCGCGCGCTTGTCTCCCAGCTGTCAACATTACGTGACGTCACACGTATAAAGAGCGTTGATGTCGTGCCTTCGTCATGCAATGGTGGATTTGAGATTGGGAATAACGTGCAAGCTTGAGTTTTTTCTGGAATACTAACACGCCAAGCAGCATGATGTATATTTTCGCAGTATGTATTATTAATTGACAATTAATTGCAAGTTTATTTACAATTAATTACAGGTATTAAATGTGTTCTTCAATTATGCCGTTAATATAATGTTATGGCACCGTGTCAAAAGGCAGTTGTTAATTGCTGATTGTTCAGACTTTATTTTCAGATAGTTTATACAAATTTATTTTATATCGATTGCGAAACAAGTTCTTATAACTTATACTAATCACTCTCGAGACCTCATTCCTGATGGAATCCATCGCCACGAGGGAGAGAGAAGAAGCATGTGGAATTTAAATGCCTTGCCTAAGGACACAATTTATTTTCACATTACAGGTATTATGATATTACCCAAATGCTTGTGTGTAATTTAATATGATTGCCCATAACATGAACACATCGCACCCAACTACTGTTATCTGTAGGTATTGTCAACTGGTAGCACTTGTCATTTCAAATTAATATGTTATATGATACGCATGTAGGTAACTATTATATATCGGGTCTGGAAATAGAACTGGATAAAAAACCCGGAAAAAATTGCAAATGATCATTTAAATATAATAATAACAACGGTAACAACACTGGTATAAACGTCCATGGCTTGTATATACTCTTTTATTTCAACTTAGTGGTGGTTTTACGTTTATTTATCGTCGCTACCGGTTGCCCATATGAGCGACACCTCCTGAAGAGATTAGTCATTTTAGATTGTTGGAGGGTAGTGCAATGATACAGACAGAGACCCATTCCAGAGTATCCTCTGGTTCTTTTACGTGCACGGTGTAAAGCACCGACACGAGACCTCGGTTTAACGTCCCATCTGAAAGACTGTTAATTTTATTAGGGTCAGACGGGGGTCGAAACTGCGATCCCTGGAGTATCAGTCCAGCATGTTACCACTGGACTACAGATCCGTCTGTGTTTCAACTTTGCGGTGATTATTAACATATATATGATGATAAAAAGCAGGCCCGTAGCCACACTGAAGCACAGCGAGGAAGCTGCCTCTGTTAAAATTTCAAAGCAAACAAAATGAAATAAATAAAATGCAAAAATATCCCTTTGCTGTATAAAATGTTGACTGCTAGAGAGCTGAAAGGTCAGTACATACTTATACGTCTAAACTCATTAAATCAGAAAACGCAGGACATCTCTTCTATACCCCAACACTTTTAAGGGGGAACATGCCCCCGGACCCCCTAGATTGCCTCGGTTGAAATTTGCCTCTGGCTACGGTACTGAAAACTAATATATAATACACAGACATATAAACAACATATCATTACTTCAATACTACATTATTGTAAACTATGTGCTATTTTGTGTTATAATTTAAAAAAAAATCTCCAGAGAAAAAGAAAATTAGTTTATACAAATTTATTTTAGCTCGATTGCGAAACAAGTTCTTATAACTTATATTAATCACTCTCGAGACCTCATTCCTGGTGGAATCCATCGCCACGAGGGATAGAGATGAGGCAACGTGGAAATTAAATGCCTTGCCTAAGGGCACAATCGTAACGGCTCCAGCGGGACTCGAACTCCGGACCTTTCGCACATCCACTGCGCTATCACGACTTCCACCAGAAGAAAAGTAATAATGTTTCAGTTTTGTTAAATAAAATATTGGACTTTTGTTCATGGTCCGTTCTTGCAATCATTATAAAGAATTAAAAGAATGTTCTAACATGATCGTCATTTTGTCTGTATACGGAGGACTTTACCGTGTTTAAATCTGCAATAAAAAATTGTTTAGCGTGTCATGATAAACGTGACGTCAGTTTACTAGCATTTCTTGTAGTTTTGTGACGTCATTTACGCTTTCTAAAAAGTAACGCCAAATATGTTTGCGCTTTTTAGATATGTTGGGTACCAAAGGGTACGTTACAATAAAAATGCGTTATCAATTAATTAACATGAATTTATAAAATCACAGTTATCATACCGCAACATCTGGTTATGGAACAACAGTAAAAACAAAGAATTCCAACCAAAAGGACCAATATAGAGTTCGGGATAAATCGGACTTTATTTGCCAATGGAGATTATGCAAAATATCAACGTTGTCGCCCATTGTAAGCAAATAGATCGGTTGGGCCACACGTTATATCAACATTATTAATTGGCCATCCCTTGAATACAATTTAGACATGGAATATAATGATACGAACGTGTTTTTTAGTTTAATCATATTTTATTGCAAATCATTATTATATATGTCATGCATAAACAGACAAAATACATAATATGAACATGCAAATGGTTTGGGCCACAAGTTTTAACAACATTAGACAACGGCCCGCACGTGTTGATCGGCGTATATGTATAAATTTATGGAAACAATTACATCAATAATAGTTTGGAGACAAATAATTTGATCGTCCCGTCGCCATCCTTCCTATGCATGCAAGGTACTCTATATTCTGCAAGGGAGTGCACTGTTTTAAGTTGCTGATCTCGTGCACATTAATTGTTTGCAGGAATAGCCAATGCTCGAATGCGGTATATATTATATTGTTGTGTTGGTACCATCGCGGTATAATAAAATATTCAGGAAGGCGATGGCATGATGACGACTGTACGATTACGTTCGTTATGATGTTCGTGCGATGACGTGATCGTACCATTGGCACCATAGCATAGTTGCATCGATGATACGCAGACGCGATGGTACGATTACGATAGTACGTGACGCGGAATTACGATGACACGCTACAGATTGTACGATGACGACCTCGCACTTGTACGATGCCGATCTTACGAGTGTACATATTGTTATCGTATTAATCGTGCCATCGTACCATCGTGTCACCGTTGCAATCCGGTCACCGTTGCAGCTTCTTGTTTTTTATTAATATTATGCGATGACCTTGACGGAACACCATCGGCTATGCTTTTCGTGTACAATGTCCGATTAACGCAGTGGTTAGCGCGCTCGCTTTTCACCAATGCAACCCGGGTTCGATTCTCGGATCGGGAAATATATGAGATGATACGGTGGTTACCAGATCGGACAGGTGGGTTTTCTCCGGGTACTCCGGTTTCGCCCCCCCCCCTCCCACACACACGAATGACAACAAATACGCGTTCATTCGCGCCAACGAGAGTGATTAATACAAGTTGTTAAAACTTGCTTCGCAATCGTTGTAAAATTTAAACTTACAAGGACATAAATGGGATCCAGCTTTTTCTGTTCCTATATAGGCATGTACACGTATTCATTTACGTAATTGGAAATTTAATGTGTACACTTTATATAATCAAATGTTAGTTCGTATGTGTCAATAAATCGTTACGCCTCATCTGGCCTGATCTTTGCTGATGACGTCAACAATTTTAAATCGTCGATAGAACATGATACTGGGCAGAAAATGATGTTGTTTCCGGTTTATTAGGGTATACCCCCGCGGGCAAATTCTTCCGATAGAATGCGTACATACTTGACCTCGTCGTGTACTCCGTCCGCCTTATATACAGTTTTAATTGAGGCTAGATGCGTAAATCAATGTAGAGCGTTTTGACAAACAAATGAATTATGAACCCACAATGCGGACTGTTGTAGTGTAGGCCAATGTGATTAGTGGAAGTACAGCATCCAGATCATGTCCAGAGAAGCCTGAGAATGTGCAGGCCTTCAATGGGCATGGAAATGACAGTGTTGTGCCAAGCAGAGAATCGTGTTCGCCAAGCCCACCTCTTCAGCACTTCTAGGAAGTTACTTGTTCAGAGGTATCAATGACTTGCGGTTGTGCTGCGGTCACTGTGCTGTTCGAGTGCTGCTGCTTGGTGGTGTCGCAACGACGATGTAGGAAGTTACATGTTCGGAGGTATCAAGGACTTGCGGTTGTGCTGCGGTCACTGTGCTGTTGAGTGTTGCTGCTTGGTGGTGTCGCAACGACGGTGTAGGAAGTTACTTGTTCGGAGGTATCAAGTCTTTGTGGTTGTGCTGCGGTCATTGTGCTGTCGAGTGTCGTTGCTTGGTGTTGTCTCAGCGACGGTGTAGGAAGACAGTTTGTCCATGATTCGACGCTTGTCCTAGTCCCTCTGTACACAATATGGCTTGTAGCATCTGGTTAGGAAGGAGTAGTCGGGGACAGCTCCTTCATTCATCCAAATCCACCTGCCGTGGTATTATTTAGGTATGCAAACGCAGCCTATTGCAGTGTGTCGTCAAAAGAACGTTCGCCATGGAATGTATTCCTGCGCCGAGTGTAGCCGGACAGACAACATCCCATTGTCGTTTGTCAGGGTCTAGTAGTCCGTCGGAGTACGCCTCGGGGGTTCTGAGTGGTATGACTAGGGGCCACAATAGTTAGCAACATTAGATACAGACGGATATGTAGTCAGTGGTAACACGCTGTACAGGTAATCCAGGGATCGTAGGTTCGATCCCCCGTAAAATAACCAGAGGAACTCTGGAATGGGTCTCTGTCTGTATCATTGCAGTATCGTTCACAAATCTAAAATGACTAATCTCTTCAGGAGGCGTCGTTCATATGGGCAACCGGTAGCGACGATAAATAAACGTAAAAACCTCCTAATATGTCAAATGTATATCGCACCACAGGGGTTCTTGCATTAACATAACTATACTAAAACTATGTGCCAATATACAAGCAGTGATCTCCCTTTTCAACACCCAATACATATCAGCCGTTGCTATCTACAGTAAGTATCGATTATACACAAAGATATTGATCAAACCATAGTCGCGGTATAATTTCTAAAGTTAGGGAACGAAATAGATATCTTGTATCAGGATTTGGGTTGTTTCCTATGTTGTGTCTAAATGTGCAGGGTTCCAATTGTTCCCATTTTCGTGTGTTTCCGCTTTTTTTATACAAATTTATTGTAGCTCGATTGTGAAACAAGTTCTTACAATTTATATTAATCACTCTCGAGACCTCATTCCTGATGGAATCCATCGCCACGAGGGAGAGAGAAGAGGCAACGTGGAATTTAAATGCCTTGCCTAATGGCACAATCGTAGCGGCTCCAGCTGGGCTCGAACTCCGGACCTTTCACACCTGAAGCGAACGCGCATCCACTGCGCTATCACGACTTCCATGTGTTTCCGCTCATTGTCATTTTTGACATGGCATTGTACTAGACATCGTATGCCTTGAATGGGTTAATTCATTTTGATAATTAATTGCCTTTCCATTTTTAGCGAAACATTGTCAAATTGTAGACTTTTTTTTATATTTTTCAAGCCCTTGTAACCTAGCGTAAATATTTCAACATTTAGCAAGGTTTTGTGCGCGAGAACATATATCAATTACTCATGTTTTTGACAATGCGTGCATTAATGTGATGAGTGGCAGTACATTGGGTAATATCAACGACGTAATTGCCGGTCCTCTCCAAAATATGTCAGGCAGTGTTTGTTTATGGCAAATATTAGCGTTTATTAGATTCATATTTCCTGTACGTTATTAGTCATGTTATTATGCTAAGTAAGTGCTAGCGAGCGTTATGCATGAGTGATCAAATAGTGGAGTTACTGCAGACTTTCCTGTCCCATTTAAGGTCCGCTCCCGGTGGTCGCTGACTTTCCGCTGTAATCTATCATCACTGATGGTCACGGGTTCGAGCCCCGCTCAGGCCGTGTCTCATTTATATGAAAAAGTTGGCAGATTCTTACGGAGGTTGGTGCACCCATGTACTGGTTAACCGCTGGAGCCTGCCCAGGAAAGGTGTTGTTAGGTAAACTGCCCGCTGGCGATATAGCCCAAAATGGTGCTGATGCAGGCGTAAAAACCCGAAATATAACAATAACTGTCCCATTTAAAGGTGACGCTAATGTTCATAAGGCATAGTCCAGTGGTGAAAATAAGTTTCCTCTAAAGCTGTGCTACATAAACAAGTGTCCATAATTATATGTTAACGGATCAGTGGTCCACGTTGAACTGCTAATCAAGGGATCGCAGATTCTGTCCCCCGCCAGGTCCTAATAATATTTACAGTGCACGTATCGGCGCTATATACCTGGCATGTAAATTAACGGGTGGTGGATCTGACATTAGTCTCTCTACTATAATACAAACAATAATATGACTAATCTACGTATTGTTTCGTCGCCCCTATTAACCAGGTACCAGCGGTATTAACCAGGTACCTGCGGTATTAACCAGGTACCAGCGGTATTAACCAGATGACAGCGGTATTATAACCAGGTACCAGCGGTATTAACCAGGTACCAGCGGTATTAACCAGATACCAGCGGTATTAACCAGGTACCAACGGTATTAACCAGGTACCAGCGGTATTATAACCAGGTACCAGCGGTATTAACCAGGTACCAGAGGTATTAACCAGGTACCAGCGGTATTAACCAGATACCTGCGGTATTAACCAGGTACCAGCGGTATTAACCAGGTACCTGCGGTATTAACCAGGTACCAGCGGTATTAACCAGGTACCTGCGGTATTAACCAGGTACCAGCGGTATTAACAAGGTACCAGTGGTATTAACCAGGTACCAGCGGTATTAACCAGGTACCAGCGGACGACGACGAATAAACGTGACTAGCCACTATTTGACCCAGTTTGATTTTAATTTTGATTGCGGTGTAAACTATTTTTATTTGACAACATGATCCATCTTAGGTACAGCAAGAAATCAATCATCAATTTAAAAAATCCAAATTATGAGTGTAATACAATAAATAATAAATAAGATTGGACCTAGAACAGAACCTTGGCGAACCACCGTGTAATATCTTTGGAATATGAAATGGATTGTTAAACAAATCGACACATACTCTTTGATAGCGATTGTGTATATTGTCTGTAATTCATATAAGCAAATGACCGGAAACTCCCGTCTGTTTTAATCTGAATAAAATACCTGATTAAAATTATTTGCGATATTGAGTAATTAGCCTAGTGGATTCTGAATGTCAGAATGGATTGATTGGCTATCAAATGGTAAATCAAATCTAACTTTTCCAACTGGCATGGGAACAGATGTTGATATAATGTTGCCTGGTCAGTCATAGTTTTAACACCGAGACCATTAATTGAGCCGTATTGAATTTCTGATAATATCAACAAATTAGTGAACAATCGACAGACTGGAACCCGAGCGATCACAGCTATTTGAACCACATCGGTCGCTCAATTACACTGTTCGTAAATTAGCCTGCATTTTGTGCAATATTTAACTTTGTGAGAAAGAAAAGGGTTGCCCGCCCGACGGTTTTGTAAGTGAGTAATCAAAGGTCGCTTGACCGTTGAAGCATAACGTCGATGACCCACACGTCCTACACAGAGTTTGTGTTCGAAAATTTATACTTTTTATGTTTAATGTTTTTATGTTGTTTTGTCTAGTACAACAGTTTAGAACTCAAACTTTAACACCGGACTGTAATCTATGACTATTGCTGGGGTCAAGGTTGACGAGCTATTACTTTCATGTTTCATTTTGGAGGTTAGGATCAAGCTATGGGCTAAACGATATTGTATGCAGTAATTCCCATGTATATAAGGAAGCATGTGAAAGCCTACTGTTAACTGAATATTTAAATGACAATAAAATATCTATTTTTACGAGAGTGGCCTGTATGTTGAGCGAGGTCTATCAACGTAAGAGATGTCATTGTCATTCAATTTTAATTGTAAAAATCAAGCACTTTTGTAATATTCACGATGGTACAGATGAAATGTAGGCTATGCATGCACATTTTGTATACTAATACAATAACAACTACACCAACATTTATTTGATATTAATGTTATTATATGTTATATTTCGGGTTTTACGCCTGCATCAGCACCATTTCGGGCTATATCGCCGGCGGGCAGTTTGCTTAACAACACCTTTCCTGGGCAGGCTCCAGCGGTTAACCAGTACTTGGGTGCACCAACCTCCGTAAGAAACTGCCAACTTTTTCATATAAATGAAACACGGCCTGAGCGGGGCTCGAACCCGTGACCATCAGTGATGATTATTTGACATTAAGCAAACTTACAGTACTTCTAGTCTACATTAAATATAATATACAGTCAAACATGCTCGAAATACCACGTTTATTAAGAGACCATATGTTTCAGTTGCCGTTTGTGTTGTTAAAGAACAGATTACTCTGTAATAAGTGACCGTTCCTGCTTAGAGACCACTTTTTTGCCCTTCCCTTTGGTGTTCTCTTAATATAAGTTTGACTGTATAACATGCATTATAATGACAACACGAAGCATGAGTCCTACACATAGTATCTATTAGCCTGGGTGCCAGTCTGTCGATTTATCACTTTTTAACTTCTGTCAAAATGACATGATTAAAAACTCAATACGGCCCAATTAATAGTCTCGGTGTTAACATATATTTATTTGACTGACCAGAAAAAATAAGTATCTATATAAAGTGAAGATTGTAATAATTACCATTATCACATGACTTTGCTTGTAGCTAGTGTAATACAGCCATCTCATAAATTCTTGTATAACCACACGTTTAATAACACCATTAAGGATTCTGATTGGCCGCGTCATGATATTGACACTTTCCAATATATATTACATGTTGTTTGTATTCAAACTTTATTTGTATGAACTAGTAGAATACAGTGATTAAGAAATATTGGGTCGATGTTTTGTGTGAAGTTGACTTGCACAATATATGTTTTCATAGATATGGGAATTGCTTTTTATTTCTTGACATAAGGAGTTTATGAAAGTTTATCAGATTTAATTAATGTTAGCCAATACGACCCCCCCCGTCTGACCCTAATAAATTAACAGTCTTTCAGATGGGACGTTAAACCGAGGTCTCGTGTCGGTGCTTTACACCGTGCACGTAAAAGAACCAGAGGAGACTCTGGAATGGGTCTGTTTGCATCATTGCACTATCCTCCAAAAATCTAAAATAACTAATCCCTTCAGGAGGCGTCGCTCATATGGGCAACCGTTAGCGACGATAAATAAGCGTAAAATAACATAATTAATGAAGTCGCAAACATTAATTACTCATGCTTGAATAGGTATAAATAATTACTCATGCTTGAATAGGTATAAATAATTACTCGTGCGTAAATAGGTATACATAATTACTCGTGCTTAAATATGTATAAATAATTACTCGTGCTTAAATAGGTATAAATAATTACTCGTGCTTAAATAGGTATAAATAATTACTCGTGCTTAAATAGGTATAAATAATTACTCGTGCTTAAATAGGTATAAATAATTACTCGTGCTTAAATAGGTATAAATAATTACTCGTGCTTAAATAGGTATAAATAATTACTTGTGCTTAAATAGGTATAAATAATTACTCGTGCTTAAATAGGTATAAATAATTACTCGTGCTTAAATAGGTATAAATAATTACTCGTGCTTAAATAGGTATAAATAATTACTCGTGCTTAAATAGGTATAAATAATTACTCATGCTTAAATAGGTATATTTATACACGTACAAGTGCCAGCTATGAAGGGGGTCTCCGTATCTGAGTGATTGGGATCGTTGATTTCAAATCCCCTGCCACTCACCGCTGTGTGTTTGAATCCCACTAGAGCTGTCGATTCAATTAATCTGATTAAGCTGTCGATTCAATTAATCTGATTAAGCTGTCGATTCAATTAATCTGATTAAGCTGGGGATTCAATTAATCTGATTAAGCTGGGGATTCAATTAATCTGATTAAGATGTCGATTCAATTAATCTGATTAAGCTGTCGATTCAATTAATCTGATTAAGCTGGGGATTCAATTAATCTGATTACGCTGGGGATTCAATTAATCTGATTAAGCTGTCGATTCAATTAATCTGATTAAGCTGTCGATTCAATTAATCTGATTAAGCTGGGGATTCAATTAATCTGATTAAGCTGGGGATTCAATTAATCTGATTACGCTGGGGATTCAATTAATCTGATTAAGCTGGGGATTCAATTAATCTGATTACGCTGGGGATTCAATTAATCTGATTAAGCTGGGGATTCAATTAATCTGATTAAGCTGGGGATTCAATTAATCTGATTACGCTGGGGATTCAATTAATCTGATTAAGCTGGGGATTCAATTAATCTGATTAAGCTGGGGATTCAATTAATCTGATTAAGCTGGGGATTCAATTAATCTGATTAAGCTGGGGATTCAATTAATCTGATTAAGCTGGATTCAATTAATCTGATTAAGCTGCGATTCAATTAATCTGATTAAGCTGGGGATTCAATTAATCTGATTAAGCTGGGGATTCAATTAATCTGATTAAGCTGGGGATTCAATTAATCTGATTAAGCTGTCGATTCAATTAATCTGATTAAGCTGGGGATTCAATTAATCTGATTAAGCTGGGGATTCAATTAATCTGATTAAGCTGGGATTCAATTAATCTGATTAGCTGGGGATTCAATTAATCTGATTAAGCTGGGGATTCAATTAATCTGATTAAGCTGGGGATTCAATTAATCTGATTAAGCTGGGGATTCAATTAATCTGATTAAGCTGGGGATTCAATTAATCTGATTAAGCTGGGGATTCAATTAATCTGATTAAGCTGGGGATTCAATTAATCTGATTAAGCTGGGGATTCAATTAATCTGATTAAGCTGGGGATTCAATTAATCTGATTAAGCTGGGGATTCAATTAATCTGATTAAGCTGGGGATTCAATTAATCTGATTACGCTGGGGATGCGGTGGGGGTGTGGCTCTTTTCTACGCTGTTTTTAGGCGTCACCACCTGAACTACGGCTAATCTGGGCAACTGGGGTCTTCCTACATCGACAACACATAGCGAGCGAGCCTCCATGTGACTGAAGCCGTTAGTGCTCATTAACCCAAACATACATAGTGTGTGATTATGCAAAAATATGATGTAATAAATTAATTGTAAGATTAGAGTTATCCATCAGTTAACCCTTTCAACACCACATACCTCTAAATAGGCGTACAATAAGTGTAGATCCAGATGAGCCGGCTCGTGACGAGCCGTCCCATCAGGATCTGCACTTTTTGCCAGTAATATTACTATTTGTAGAGAAAAATTACCCATTTTGATAAATGAACTGGTCCAAATTTAATTTTCTTATTAATTTATTGGTCTAACATTATGATGCACCAGTCCATGTCAGTTACTTGGGGTTGAATGCACCAGTCCATGTCAGTTACTTGGGGTTGAATGCACCAGTCCATGTCAGTTACTTGGGGTTGAATGGGTTAATTAATAGTCAGTGCACTAGTACTCGTGTGTTTCCATTGCGTAATAGATTGGTTAATCTGTCAGCACAGGTTCGTTAATGTCAGATTTCGTACACGTGTGACCATACGTAATTCAACAATAACTCTAGCTTTAAAACCACCCAAAAAACAATGAATAGGGACATATATCAACCAAATAAATGTCGTGGTTTGCCTAATAAACAATGTTATTCCCTCATAAAACAAGGCTGCTACTTAAGAACAATCCGGTATAGTCATATCAAGGTTACTTCCCTTTTATCAACACGACATTTGCCTATAAAGTAAAGAAGTACAGGCAGTGAAGACATAGTCCGCCTCCGTGGTCGAGTGGTTAAGGTCGCTGACTTGTGTACCACTGTAACCTATCATCTCTGATGGTCACGGGTTCGAGCCCCGCTCAGACCGTGTCTCATTTATGTGAAAAAGTTGGCAGTTTCTTACGGAGGTTGGTGTACCCAAGTACTGGTTAACCTGTGGAGCCTGCCCATGAAAGGTGTTGTTAGGCAAACTGCCCGTCGCTCAAATGGGAAACCGGTAGCGACGTTAAATAAACTTAAATAATAATAGTGAAGACATCTCCAATATCTCCTTGCTACTTTCGGTATAGTCATATCAAGGTTACTTCCCTTTTATCAACACGACATTTGCCTATAAAAGTCGTTTTAACGGAATAACGACATAACGGATGTAGACTGTAAATACCAATTACGTGTATCATCAATTCAAATATTGTTATAGATATAGTAATCAATTCAATTAACTGTTTGTATCGTCATTAATACTACACATAGAACAGCGAACAGCGGGGTTTTGAAAATGACAATCTATCTATCTTCCTATTAGTCAAACCCCTGATGGGGACCTTAGACTTTGACGCGCGTCAACTGACAAGAATGTTAGTCAGAAATGAAATAAAAGATGATAAAAGAATGATGTTAGGTTGGTTAAAAACAGGTTAAGAACAGGGCAGGTTTATTTAGGGAGAAACATGTTCAATCCGACTTACAGCCAGACTGAACTGTGGGCCAGACAAGGTGACAATATCTGGGGGCAAAGTATTCCAGTGGACAATGGTTCTTGGAAAGAAGGAATATTTATGGTAGTCAGTCACTGTTTGGATCTGTCGGAATGCTTGGGAATGGGATGTTCTGGAAGATCTTGTATTTGGGGTAAGGTAGTTTTCAGCTTGAATGGCAACTTGGTTATGGAGGATGTTGTGGAACATAACCAATCTTTGGTCGATGCGAAGAAGGTCAAGGCGTCTCCAATTTAGGGAGTTCAACATTTCTGTGACACTGGACGTTCGGCCGTAGTCTTGTTTGGCCCAGCGGGCAGCTCTGCGCTGTACAGACTCAAGCTGGTCTATGAGAAATGCCGTATACGGTGACCAAACCGTGGAGCTATACTCAAGCTGGGGCCTTACCAGTGTCTTGTATGCTGTTGATTTGAACCTTTCTGAGTGCACTTTGATGTTTCGTCTTAGAAAACCCAATGTTTGACTTGCTTTTTTGCTGATGTTGTCTATGTGTTTGTTAAAGTTTAAATCATTTGATATTGTTACTCCCAGGTATTTTGCTGGAGAAACAGTTTCTAAGAAGGTAATATGCAGACGATATTTCGTGGATATGACTAGTTTGCGTTTGGTGATCTGAATAACCTGGCACTTTGATGGATTGAATTTCATTTCCCATTTGGATTCCCATTGTTCAAGCTGGTGTAAGTCTTGCTGTAGTAGGCTGGAATGAGAAGAAACAGTCAGCGAAAGATAAAGAGCTGTGTCATCGGCGAAGAGGCGGACTTTAGAGTGTTTGACAAAATCTGGGAGGTCATTGATGTATATGAGAAAGAGGAGTGGTCCGAGGACCGAACCCTGTGGGACACCCGAGGAGACTGGTATGGTACTGGACTTAGAGCCACTGACTACGACGGACTGTGACCTGTTGTCTAGGAAGCTTTTAATCCATGAGAGAGTTTGACCCCTTATGCCATAATAATGTAGCTTATACAGGAGCTTTTCATGGTTGACCATATCAAAGGCTTTTGAGAAGTCAAGGAGTATTAAGTCAACTTGACTTCTCTGGTTTATGGATTTGAGGATGTCGTCTATTAGCATGAGGAGTTGGGTTTGACATGACCTTTTTTCTCGGAAACCATGTTGTAGTTCATAGAAGAGGTTTGCTTGTGTGAAGTGCTTTGTTACGCTAGATGAGACAATGTGTTCCAGGGTTTTGCACAGGATACAGGTAAGAGAGATTGGTTGGTAGTTTGCAGGGTCGGACTTTGTGCCTTTTTTATAAATAGGGGCTACATTTGCCATTTTCCAGATATCAGGTAGGGTACTGGTCTGCAGAGACTTTTTGAAAAGTTCACATAGGATTGGGGCCATTTCTTTGCAGGTGTTTTTGAGTACTATTGATCTAATTTGGTCTGGTCCTGCAGCCTTATGGGGGTTGAGGTTTTTGAGGAGTTTCTCAACGCCATTAACAGAGATGTCGATATCTGGCATAGGGTCGTGTGAGCTAAACGTTGGGTGTGAGGTCTCTCTACCTGTATCTGCCATATCTTGTACTTTCATTTCAGCCAGGGATTTTAGAGAAACAGGGGACTTGGGGGTGAAGACAGATTGAAATTGTTCATTTAGTATTGTGGCTTTGTCTGTGTCTGCTGTGTGTAGTTTATTGTGCTTTTTAAGAGAGTTTATTCCAACAGTCTTGTCTGGAGTGTTTTAGTAGTGAATATATTTTTTTATTGTTTGGCTTGATTTCAGGTTGTTGTTGTTGTTGTTGTTGTTGTTGTTGTTGTTCATCTTCTGAATTGCTGGTATTTACTTAAGTACGTCACCTAGATATTTTTGATATTCTATTTTAGTTTGTTTTCTACAGAGGTGTTTTAGTTTAAGATAGTGTTCTTTGTGTGTGGTTTGTTTGCTTTTCTTATATTTCCTGAATGCTTTATCCCGTTTCCTGAATAGGCGTTTTAGTTCAACCTTAATCCAGGGCAATTTGTTTTTAGTGGATGACATTTTGGACGGGATAAAAGTATTGACCCCTTCCTCGATGGAGCTGGAAATGGATTGCCAAAGGTCTGCTACTGAATCACTGATATATTTTTTGGATTTGGAGAGGGATTCATGTAGATTGGTAATATGTGACCGAAGACTATCCCAATCTGCTTTCTTGGATTTTGCGGGGCTTTTGTGGTTTCATTCGGGCGGAGGTATTAATAACAACCAGGACTGCATCATGGTCACTGATACCTGGGATAACTTGGGCTCTGTTTACTCTGGAGGGGTTGTTTGTCAAGAACAGGTCAAGGATATGGTTCCCGCGTGTGGGGTCTTGGACCATTTGTGTGAGGTTATTATCAAATAAGATATTAATAAAATCACGGTAGAATCTGTCTTGTCGTTAAATCGCAAATATATTCGGTAAGCTATATTCAGTTGAAATGTCAATCATAGTATAATAATTATGATGTTATTATTTAGTGGTGTCATTAACGTCATGAATGTCACAATTTCTAAAAACGTTATCGCGTAAATGTATACCTACTTGTTACAAAACCATCACGACCCACGTGTTTCAATTAAAGCAGCATTACATCGTAATAATCCGCCTCCGTGGTCGAGTGGTTAAGGTCGCTGACTTGAATACCACTGTAACCTATCATCATTGATGATGGGTGGGTGGGTGGGTGGGTGGGTGGGTGTGGATGGATGGATGGATGGATGGAATTCGTTAAGTCAAACTTCGGTTATATTGGAAGTATTTTGTTCGGTATATAACGGATGTAGCCTGTATATAACGGATGTAGCCTGTATATAACGGATGTAGCCTGTACATAACGGATGTAGCCTGTACATAACGGATGTAGCCTGTACATAACGGATGTAGCCTGTACATAACGGATGTAGCCTGTAATAACGGATGTAGCCTGTATATAACGGATGTAGCCTGTATATAGGTTGTTATAATTTGTTTCGCAATCGAGCTGATATACATTTTATATAATTTTTAAAAGTGCAAGGTACAGAAGACGCTTCAAGTCCAGAAGCATCCTTGGTTCTTTTACAAGCTCGGCGAATAGCACCAATGCATGGTACTCTCGAGATTTAGTCCCATCTTCTAGATGGTTATCATTATTATTGTCAGACGGGCGATCCAAGCTGCAATCCCCGGATTCGCACTCCACTTGACCACTGACCCGTTCTATGAGTGGATCCATGTGTGTTTTACGTTTATTTATCGTCGCTACTGGTTGCCCATATGAGCGACGCCTCCTGAATAGATTAGTCATTTTAGATATTTGGAGGATAGTGCAGTGATACAGACAGAGAACCATTCCAGAGTATCCTCTGATTCTTTTACGTGCACGGTGTAAAGCACCGACACAAGACCTCGGTTTAAATTCCCATCTGAAAGACTGTTAATGTGATTAGGGTCAGACGGGGGTCGAACCTGTGATCCCTGGATTACCAGTCCAGCGTGTTACCACTGGACTACAGATCCGTCTATGAGTGGTCCATCACTTTCATGGACGTTTATATAGCAATAATAGAAATAAGCGTTTAGCTTTCATATCAATCCACTTGTATTTGTTGTGTACAGTCAAACCTGTGTTAGTGGTCACCTCTATTAAGCAGCCAAGAGGTATTAAGCAGCCAGTTTCTCAATATGTTGTTTTATTATATATTTGACCTCTATTAAGCAGCCACCTGTGCTAAGCAGCCACTTTCTGTGATTCCCGTGTCTGGCTGTTTAAGACAGGTTTGACTGTACATTGTTATTTGTTGTAAATTATGTTTTATAATGTCTAGTAAATATGTTTAAACCACTGGGTAGAAATAATATAAAACACATTGTATACTATTGGCGCATTACATACTTCTAGTACATGCAAATGTATCTATGTAGGCCTACATATAGTACATGCACAACTCGTATGTGTGATGAGTGAAGTGCTGACAACCTGCCTTGCGTAAGGATACAAGAATGTTAAGTTATACAATAGTTTCCTCTCTTGTATGGAACAAAATTCAAAACGCACATTTGAAAATTATATAGCCTACTCTAAGATGGCATAAAGAAAGCAGACAACTAAAATGTTCTATTGACTTTGAATATCTCTGTTATAGGGCAAACTTAGTGTTCATGTGTTTAGGTGTATGTGTATTTCATCGTGTATTATGACGATGCCGCTACTGGTGTAAGATATATCGCACATAACTGTGATATGTGTGATGCCAAAGGGGATTGCGCCACCATGTCGGGGGGGGGCTTACGGGGGACCTGTCCCTGAAAATATTGTAAAGTTCGATTCAAATACCTGCAATCAGTGGCAGTTTTGGATATAAACTCACAGCTGCATATAGACCCCTTGTTTAGTTTATACAAATTTATTTTATCTCGATTGCGAAACAAGTTATTTCAACTTATATTAATCACTCTCGAGACATCATTCCTGATGGAATCCATCGCCACGAGGGAGAGAGAAGAGGCAACGTGGAATTTAAATGCCTTGCCTAAGGGCACAGTCGTAACGGCTCCAGCGGGGCTCGAACTCCGGACCTTTCGCACCTGAAGCGAACGTGCATCCACTGCGCTATCACGACTTCCACTTGTTTGGTTACTGAAGCGTCTTGCCTATTGGTTACACTTTATCTGTCTGTCTGAATACAACCTGTCGTCACCCTTTTGACTGTCTTGTTTGAGTTATGTCTTAAAAGAACGTTGAGCGGGGCATGGTACGATCTTCTCAATTCGGCGATCTCGTCCCGTCTCCCTGAATCTCTTCCAGTGCGCTCGTAATGATATATCCCCGACCAAAAGCCGTACCGGAGCGGAGTTATCACCACAATGTTACTAGAAATATGTGTCACATTTGATCATGCACCGGAAAGCAAATAAATAGTAGCTACTGAATTACTTCCCTTTCAAGGATTAACGCCATGTGCCATGCTAGCTGAGAAAATTGGAAAATAATCTCAAGTTTATTTTACCTCAATTTCTGTTGTTTACTCTTGTGTGAGCGTGATTTCATACATTAATGTGTGTGACACACACCAAATACACGAGACCTTCGATGATGCTAATTTTAGCCAGTGTTAAAGCATTTCATTCAATGCTACTTTAGATAGATAGATAGATAGATAGATAGATAGATAGATAGATAGATAGATAGATAGATAGATAGGTAGATAGGTAGATAGGTAGATAGGTAGATAGGTAGATAGATAGATAGATAGATAGATAGATAGATAGATAGATAGATAGATAGATAGATAGATAGATAGTAGATAGATAGATAGATAGATAGATAGATAGATAGAGTAGATAGATAGATAGATAGAGATAGATAGATAGGTAGATAGGTAGATAGGTAGATAGATAGGTAGATAGATAGATAGGTAGATAGGTAGATAGATAGATAGATAGGTAGATAGGTAGATAGTAGATAGATATATAGATAGATAGATAGATAGATAGATAGATAGATAGATAGATAGATAGATAGATAGATAGATAGATAGGTAGATAGATAGATAGATAGATAGATAGATAGATAGATAGATAGATAGATAGATAGATAGATAGATAGATAGATAGATAGATAGATAGATAGATAGATAGATAGATAGATAGATAGATAGATAGGTAGATAGATAGATAGTAGATAGATAGATAGATAGATAGATAGATAGGTAGATAGATAGATAGATAGATAGATAGATAGATAGATAGGTAGATAGATAGATAGTAGGTAGATAGATAGATAGATAGTAGATAGATAGATAGATAGATAGATAGATAGATAGATAGATAGATAGATAGATAGATAGATAGATAGATAGATAGATAGATAGATAGATAGATAGATAGATAGATAGATAGATAGATAGATAGGTAGATAGATAGATAGATAGATAGATAGGTAGATAGATAGATAGGTAGATAGATAGATAGATAGATAGATAGATAGGTAGATAGATAGATAGATAGATAGATAGATAGATAGATAGATAGATAGATAGATAGATAGATAGATAGATAGATAGATAGATAGATAGATAGATAGATAGATAGATAGATAGATAGATAGATAGATAGGTAGATAGATAGATAGATAGATAGATAGATAGATAGATAGATAGATAGATAGATAGATAGATAGATAGATAGATAGATAGATAGATAGATAGATAGATAGATAGATAGATAGATAGATAGATAGATAGATAGATAGATAGATAGGTAGATAGATAGATAGGTAGATAGATAGATAGATAGATAGATAGATAGGTAGATAGGTAGATAGATAGATAGATAGATAGATAGATAGGTAGATAGGTAGATAGGTAGAAGTAGATAGATAGTAGATAGGTAGATAGATAGATAGATAGATAGATAAGATAGAGTAGATAGATAGATAGATAGGTAGATAGATAGATAGATAGGTAGATAGGTAGATAGATAGGTAGATAGATAGATAGTAGATAGATAGGTAGATAGGTAGATAGATAGATAGATAGGTAGATAGATAGATAGATAGATAGATAGATAGATAGATAGGTAGATAGATAGATAGATAGATAGATAGATAGATAGGTAGATAGGTAGATAGATAGATAGATAGATAGGTAGATAATAGATAGATAGGTAGATAGATAGATAGATAGGTAGATAGATAGATAGATAGGTAGATAGATAGATAGATAGGTAGATAGGTAGATAGATAGGTAGATAGGTAGATAGATAGGTAGATAGGTAGATAGATAGGTAGATAGGTAGATAGATAGGTAGATAGGTAGATAGATAGATAGATAGGTAGATAGGTAGATAGATAGATAGATAGATAGATAGGTTTCTTTATTTATAGAGGGTGACTTAATTAGTTTTGAACTAATCCTCCAAAGGGCCCTCTTCAATTTGTTAACACTATAGAATAAATGTACATACACAATAATTATAACATAGTTATGCCGTACAATATACATGCATAATGTTGTACAATGTAACTTAAACAACAGCCTAAGTAAAGCAGGTACTTTGATAGAAATACAAAACGACATAAGCATATTGATTTACAATCATTATATATATAACTGTCTAGTGTCTACCAATTAAAACGTTGTATCCATACTTTACATGTTGTCTTGAATATATTTAAAGATCTGGATGTCTTAATTTCAAATGGTAGACAATTCCATATCTTTGGACCAGAGTATTCTAATGATGTCTTATACATTTCACATCTAGGTCTTGGAATATAGAGATCCATATTTGAAACATTTCTCAATGTCATATCTGAAGTAACTGAATTGCAATGTCTTAATTTCAAATGTTCATTCAAATAATTCGGTACAAGATTGTTCATAATTTTGTACATACCGAGTTTCTGCTAATGACTGTATCTGGACATATGCAAATACATTGTTGAATGCATATAATAACATTATGTAATTAAGTACATAATAACGTTGATATATTGTATTTCATACACCTAATTCACATGCAATCTGTAATATTGTTTTCACAATACATATTACAATTGTTCGTACATGATTCCTTAAATAATTCTTGTATTTCGTTTCGTCAAGGTTTTTTTTGCTGGTTATCAAAGATGCATTGGAGAACGTCTTGTGAAATATACGTACATATGTAATAGCTCTGAATGGTTCTTGATGATAAATATGTAATTATTTCTTTTATGTTTATACTACAATATATGTCATTTATGTTTGTCATTTCAATGTCTATATGTCTTGCACTTGTATGTGCTCATGTGTAGCTCTCCCGTCAGTGGTGGTAATAAAGATATATATATATAGTGTAGGATATAACATGCGGGATCGCCTTGTATTATGACAATGCCGCTTCTGGTGTACGATATACCATATCGCCTTATCGGAATTCGCCGTGCATTATGACAATGCCGTTTCTGGTGTACGATATACCATATCGCCTTATTGGAATTCGCCCGTGCATTATGACGATGCCGCTTCTGGTGTAGGATATACCATATCGGAATTCGTCCATGCATTATGACGAAGCCGCTTCTGGTGTAGGATATACCATATCGGAATTCGCCCGTGCATTATGACGATGCCGCTAATGGTGTAGGATATACCATATCGCCTTATCGGAATGCACCATGCATTATGACGATGCCGCTTCTGGTGTAGGATATACCATATCGGAATTCGCCCGTGCATTATGACGATGACGCTAATGGTGTATTAAGACGACGAGACATAACTATCTAACTCCATGTCCGACCATGTCATATAATAACTCTCAAGTTGAATACAGTGCAATCATAGCAGCCGCTACGTAATTTATGGAATATCTCCCATTTGACATAGTTCCGACAGATATATTTATCTGCATGTCTGACCATGTCATAAAAAACATAGAATAACTCGTATGTTAACGGATAGTCTATACGCTTTAGACTTGTACTATATATGGATGCCATGACAAGTTTAGTGCGTAATCAGCTACAACTGTGTTCCTATTATCCTTGACAACATGTGTCAACGTTAATTGTCAGCGATAGGACAGGCGTGACTGCTACACATGTAACAGGGTGGACATATTAATTACTCCCGCGCTTTGCCCTCGTACTTAACAGATGAACACCGTGATCAGATTTAACATAGTTAGCTTAGAATATAGTCCGCCTTCGTGGTCGATGGTCACGGGTTCGAGCCCCGCTCAGACCGTGTCTCATTTATATGAAAATGTTGGCAGTTTCTTACGGAGGTTTGTGCACCCAAGTACTGGTTAACCGCTGTAGCCTGCCCAGGAAAGGTGTTGTTAGGTAAACTGCCCGCCGGCGATATAGCCCAAAATGGTGCTGATGCAGGCGTAAAACCCGAAATATAACATAGCTTAGAATATATTCTGAAACAATACGTCTGAAATGATCATTTTGTCTTTTTGCAGGTCCTGTCGATGTGTGTAGCGGTAGTGAACTGTGTGCCTCCGTCCAGACCGCCACGCCCACCGCCGACCGAGGCCCCAAAGGGTACCCCAGTGCCAATGCCAGGACCTATTATCCCGCAGGATGTTCCAATTACTCCATATATTCCAAAAGTAGCCCCCCCTAGAGGATGTGTAAGTTTAGCTAAACCTCGTATAAATCATCGTGTAAATGTTGAATGATATCTCCTGCTGCCCTCTTTGTTTATTTTTCATTGGCACATGAAAACCGTTGCAATCTGGATTTGATCCCCAGACCGGGAAGTATGTGAGATTGTATGGTGGTCACCAGATCGGGTACTCCGGTTTCCTCCCGCACAAATTACCACATATATGCTTTCATCCGCGCCAATGAGAGTGATTAACCCTTTCCAGCATAAGATTTAGCTTAATATACTATTATATCTCCATACAAACGACAGCCATTTAGCTATGATGCAGTGGATAAGTAGTCGCTATATCTATCCCACCTACATAGATATTACTGGGACTACAGGGGATTCTGGCCTTTATTATGAACATTGCTTTGGCTACTACATTGTCAATGTATGTCGTATTGGTGAAAGGGTTAATATAAGTTGTTAGAATTTGCTTCGCAATCATTATAAAATAAATAAAGTTAAACTTAACTTAACAGTTGCAACGGTGTGCATGGTAATACTGTAATGGTGTTGTTCGAAGGGGACGTTGTTTTAATAAAAAAAAGATTAACAACAAATACCTAAACATGTATTAACCCATTTGATTCTGGATACTGTTCAAACAGTATTTGCAAAGAACATAGAACCAGATCAACCACCACGGAACGTTCCGTCTGATCAGGCTATATGCTGTTTGCTATTCAAATGATCTTCCTAAGACACTTGGCTATGTAGCAAACAACATATATCCTGATCAGCACGCAGCGTCACGCTGCTGCTGATCTGGATCTATGTTGTTTGCAAAAGCCTTTAAATGTATCCAGAATGAAATTGGTTAACGGAAACATAAGCCGGGTTTAGAATGTGGAAGTAGATAATACTGATCAGTCTGCCATATCGTTGCTCATCTGTGGAGTTCAGCAGACATCGTTCCCACTTAATGTGTTCTTTGAAATCTTCAAAAGCAAATTTCCGACAGAAAAAGAATTCGTGCGATACATTGTTCGCTATTGTTCTATTACTTTGCTAGCAACAGGGTTAAAATGCACAGTACAACCATTAAATACATCATTTGAATAGAAGGAGTGCTTTATAATGGGCCAGTGTATCTTACTAGACACAATTTTATTTGAAAATCGTAAAAACCAAAAATATATATTTTTTTTAAATTTTATTTTTAGGGAGAAGTGGGGCCCACAGAGGGCGAAGTCAGGGTCCCTAGGGCCCACATCGCCCTCTAGAATGATCCCTGTTAACTTTGCTAGTACCAACTTATTGTGGCATATTTAGAACATATTTTACGAATTCTGCACAACCATACCTAATGCTTGATATAGATTTTAAGATGAATCTTATGTGATTGTACTCGTTGGTCACCAATGAAATATATGTATAGGATATAAGCCGAAAATGATCCAATATATATGTAAAAATATTGGACTGTGTGAGGGGCGTAGCACAATGTCTTACGGAGGTTTGTACAGCAAGTATTTGTTAACTGCTGTAGCTTGTAACAGGTGTTGTTAGGTAAACTGCCCGCCGGCGATGTAGCCCAAAATGGGGCTGATTCAGGCGTAAAACCCGAACAAACAAACCATATGACATTAACTACTCACATCAGGGAAATAACTACTTCACAGCACTGTACTGCACACTGTAAGTTGTAACAATAGACGAGGGGTTTACAGCAGCACTGTACTGCACACTGTACATTGTAACAATAGACGAGGGGTTTACAGCAGCACTGTATTGCATACTGTACATTGTAACAATAGATGAGGGGTTTACAGCAGCACTGTATTGCATACTGTACATTGTAACAATAGACGAGGGGTTTACAGCAGCACTGTATTGCATACTGTACATTGTAACAATAGACGAGGGGTTTACAGCAGCACTGTATTGCATACTGTAAGCTGTAACATTAGACGAGGGGTTTACAGCAGCACTGTATTGCATACTGTACATTGTAACAATAGATGAGGGGTTTACAGCAGCACTGTATTGCATACTGTACATTGTAACAATAGACGAGGGGTTTACAGCAGCACTGTACTGCACACTGTACATTGTAACAATAGACGAGGGTGTTACAGCAGCACTGTACTGCACACTGTAAGCTGTAACAATAGACGAGGGGTTTACAGCAGGATTTTACCACATATGCAATATTGACGAGAGAATAACTGCTCACTGCGGTTTAGTGATGATAAATTGCTGTCTGTGGCATGCACATTAAGTTTTAAGGAAGTTTCTATGTTTGCATATGTTTGCATATATTAGCATATTAGACACAGACAGATAGATGTGCACACTAGAAGTACATACTCCATACAACATTTCAATATATATGTACCTAGCCAATCAAATTGTGACAGACAGCTGAATATCCGTCTATCATCTAGGTACTAGTCTAAGCTTTGTTTTAACAACTTATATTAATCACTCTCGATGGCACGGATGAAGGCGTAAATGTGGTCATACGTGTGGGAGAAAACCCACCTGTCTGATCTGGCTACCACCGTACCATCTCGCATACTTGCAGGTTCGATCCCCCGTCTGACCCTAATACAATTAACAGTCTTTCAGATGGGACGTTAAACCGAGGTCTCGTGTCGGTGCTTTATACCGTGCACGTAAAAGAACCAGAGGAGACTCTGGAATGGGCCTCTGTCTGTATCATTGCACTATCCACCAACAATCTAAAATGACTAATCTCGTCAGGAGGCGTCGCTCATATGGGCAACCGGTAGCGACGATAAATATAAGCGAAACATACACCGGTCCGTGGATTGCATTGGTGAGAAGCGAGCGCGCTAACCACTGCGCTAATCGGATAGCCTCTAGACATCTCGGTATTAGTTAATATCTTACAGAATGCACGTATTCTGCTGTCGATCATAGCCTGATCAGTTATTAATTGATGTGACTAGTACACAACAAACTGCAAGAATTACAATGAAATCTGTATGTGTTATTTCTGAAAAGGAAAACATATCTACCATCTAAAAGGAATCGCTGGTGGAACTGAGCTAAATTGCTCGGTGTACATTACATCAACCATTAAGCTAGTATGTTGATGTAAATTGTAAATTCACTGTGCATGCTCGAGCTAGGATTTCAAGTTTATTGGTATTATCAGTATTATATTGCCTTTGGCCAATAATAAACAGGCTAATATTACCACTGCCCCGTTAATGGGCACACATCGCACATATTTAAAAACGGCAAACAAACACGAACACGCCCATTGTACAAGCGACCACATGCCACACAGCTAAATTTCATACCACATTTGGATGCAGGACTTGTCTTGCAAACAGCTCTCACCCACCTACCAATGTTATTCTCCCTTACTAGGACAGGGCCCACTATTGTGGTTTTTACATTTACTATTGTCGTTACCGATTTCCCATACATGTATGAGCGAGGCCTCGTGAAGAGATCAGTCATTTTAGATTTTTGGAGGATAGTGCAATGATACAGACAGAGACCCATTCCAGAGTCTCCTCTGGTTCTTTTACGTGCACGTTGCAAAGCACTGACACAAGACCTCGGTTTAACGTCTCATCTGAAAGACATGTAACCAACGCACTCTGTGATATGTAGCTCACGAACTATAAGCAATGATCACAACGCGAGTATTCGATTGTCAGTCTTGCAATGGACATTCCTTGTATACAATTACCAGCACACTATGTGATATGTAGCTCACGAACTATGAGCAATGATCACAACGCGAGTATTCAGTTGTCAGACTTGCAATGGACATTCCTGGTATAATTACCAGCACACTATGCATGCAATGCTTCAGTACTATATGTACTGTATTCTTATGTTTCAGTCACCTGGGTGCAGCGGAACAGAAATCTGCGCTGAACTGGGAAGAAGTTATTGCAGCAAATCTGCAGCGTGTTCAGTTTGCATAAGTAGGTTGCAATTTATATTGTATACTCACACGAAAAGGAAAGTGTGCACTTGGTTAGAGGGAAAATTATATACTTACACGTACCTATACACGTAAACCAATGTTCTCCTAATTATCAAATTTCAATTAAAAGTAAAACATCGTGTAGCCAATACATTTTTACACATGTTGATACAAAATTTATTTATTGCTGCTATATATAAGTATAAAATGTTCCCCAGGGATCATTCTAGAGGGCGATGTGGGCGAAATTGTCGCCCTAGGGACCCTGACTTCGCCCTCTGGGGGCCCCACTTCTCCCTTCTCCGATTTTCAAACAAAATGTTGTCTAGTAAGATACACTGGCCCATTATAAAGCACTCGTATTCAAATGCTGTATTTAATGGTTGTACTGTGCATTTTAACCCTATTTTGCAGAAGTATATTAAAGAACACCATTTAAGGAAGCGATCACGCGCTTTCTCACTTCTTCCAAATAGTTTGACCTAGAATGAGTATATTCCACATCGACATGCATTTTCGAAAATAAAAACCTACATAAACCTAAAAGGTGTAAATTATTAATGTCTTATTTCCCGTTCACATTTTCTGACAAGATTGCTATAATATTGCTATTCTGTAATTAAACTCATAGCAACACCAATATTACAGTACAGACATCCTACCTTAGGCACTGTTGATGTACTTAGACATTTCTTCTTCGTAAACTAATAATTCCTAATTTCGAAGCAAAACCAATATTACAGTACAGACATCCTACCTTAGGCATTGTTGATGTACTTAGACATTTCTTCTTCGTAAACTAATAATTCCTAATTTCGAAGCAAAACGAATGTGCGTATATTACTTTTATCACGTGTTATTAAAATTACGGGTTTAAAACCTGGACATTCGTATACATTGCAAGTTTGTCTTCATGAATATGACTTGAAAATGACTTTAATTAAATAACAGGGCAGTGGAAGTCTTGATAGCGCAGTGGATGCGCGTTCGCTTCATGTGCGAAAGGTCCGGAGTTCGAGCCCCGCTGGAGCCGTTACGATTGTGCCCTTAGGCAAGGCATTTAAATTCCACGTTGCCTCTTCTCTCTCCCTCGTGGCGATGGATTCCATCAGGAATGAGGTCTCGAGAGTGATTAATATAAGTTGACATAACTTGTTTCGCAATCGAGCTAAAATAAATTTGTATAGACTAAATTACTCCGGTTGTGATACGCTTAGCAATGGAACCAGAGACAAACACTGCCGAAGATAAATGGACAATACAACTTAATAGAATTCTACCATATTGTGGAAGTCGTGATAGCGCAGTGGATGCACGCTCGCTCCAAGTGCGAAAGGCCCGGGATTTGAGCCCCGCTGTATCCGGTACCATTATGCCCTTTGGCAAGGCATTTAAATTCCACGTTGCCTCTACTCTCTCCCTCGTGGCGATGGATTCCATCAAGAATGAGGTCTCAAGAGTGATTAATATATAAGTTGTAAGAACTTGTTTCACAATCGAACTCGAACTTTTTGTATAAACCAATGCCGGTAATGTATATTGAATACAAGTACAAAGACGAAGTATCCAAAGCGTTGCAATTATAACTGCATATTACATGTTAATATTTTTAACCTGGTAAATACGCAGAGAACTCGAGGCATTTTAAGATGTAAACGACTGACGTCAGACTTTGACACCGTATATACTGCAATGCAAACCAATGTTCATTGACGTCGGAAGTTGCAGATTGTTATACTTATAACAACTTTTTACCTGTTATATACGTAGCCTAACCACATTGTTCTATGCATTTTACGATGTAACAGTTTGACGTAAGATGCTGACAATGACATCGTCTATGCTCCAAATGTCAATTGACGTCGAAATTTGCATGAAAATGAATTATAGAAATTTTTACTTTGTTGCCATTTTGTGCATTAATTAAATTATTTTAAAGATATATTTCTATCTAAAAACGAAAAGTGATGTACGTACATTATTTTTATTGCTGGCATGATTTGCTATGGAGAATTTGCGCTACGAACTTCAAATCTAATGATACTTTTTCAACAATGTTAAAGTACATTAAAAATGTTTTAAAATGTGGATTTCTTTAGTACAAAACTTGTGTGATTCTCGCAGGGTTCCCGCTGTCGGTCGCATTTGTCGTCAAATGCGCATAAAAATTAAATCTGGCTCCAAAAAATCTTCAGTTGGCGAAAATCCTTGGCGCATGCCATAAATATCGCCAAAATAACTTTGTTCAAGAAACATAATCGGCCGAAAATCCATGAAAGTGAAGGCCGCGTGTGCGGTCACGCATGCGATGATGACAAGCGTTTGTTTATTGGAAATCAGCTGTTTGGCACTTGATTGCATGGTGTGTTGAGAAGTTGGTGACATTTTAATTACGGATAATTGGATTAAATGGCGGTCTTTAATCTTACAACTGATTAGCACAGATATTTCTATACACCAGAATTTGATAATGCAGTGTTTTCTCACTGTGCGTTTCTTGGGGTTTTGATGCAATGAAATGGCCAGAGACGCAATGAGAATCATTGAATGCGTTTTCTGTGACGCAACAATATTTTGACAGCAGATTATATGGACCTTTCTGCAGAATTTCTGTAATGAATACAATTTTCTGATAGCAACTTTTTTTTAGATGTTGTGACAATCAGTTTGAGCAGAAATAGGGACTAGTTTTCTGGTATAGTCATTCTTTCTGTTGTAACAGTTTAAATATTCTATACCGAGTACATTTTAAATGTACTAGAGGATATAGAAAACGCACTTCGGATAAGTGTGTTTTTACATGAAAAACAATAACTATATAAATACATAGTTTTACACATTTTGGAATATTTTTAGTTGTTCAGTTTGTGTTTTGTAATAATAATAATGTGATATATCTTTGATGGAATCCTTCGTATTTCGTTTTCATGTAATAATAATGATATAATGTATGTGTGCGTTTTCTATGTCCTCTAGTATACATGCAATGTCAGTCCAAAACTAGACGGTATACACAATATAATTATATGCATGCATATTATTACGATGAAACATATCAATAAGAAATGCAATTAAAATATTTATTAATAAGCGTTCACAATGAATGCGATGCATGAATTAATTAATACTAATACACTTTATTCTTCCAGCAGGAAATTCATTAGCTGACAACGATATATAGTAGCATTCTAGTAACCACACATCAAAATAACACTTAAAATGCATTGCAGATAGGTGTATACTTGCTAGCAAATAAAACATACACTGTAACACATGCGCGTATACCACAATAGTTAGTTCCATAAATTGCTAAATTGCATTAATGTTTCAGAAATGTCATCGATCCGATTTCCAGCATCAGCTTTGGCTGGAATGTTCACCCAGTCTACAAAGAGACAGAATGATCTACTACTACCAGGTAATATATTATAACAGTTGTGAATTAGTGGTCCTGTTGCAAGATATCAAGTTAGGGATGGCGTTGTGACCGTTTCTAAGAGTGCTGGGGGCCACGTTGCTACGACACAAATTTTGCAGGACATTTCGTGGAGTGGTTTCCGCTGAATTATTGGACGGCTGTGCTCTATTCTATATTTACGTGATCTAGTATCCGGACCCCCCATCCCATCTTCGGCATTCCACGATGAAACCACGCCTGTTGCGTATTCTCCAAAGTCGGCTTTTGTTATTAACCCAGGGTTATTGTCATTATCTGGGTCAGTGTGTCGTCTGTCTGAGTGTCTGTGTATCAATGGGCAGGATTTGTCATAAAGTTGTTGATGAATTTTGATGATATAAGAAGGTTGGTCTATGATAAAGTGATTCGATTTTGGGAGGATGGCCAACGCTTGTGATGGGGGGCGTTCAGCATTGTCTGTTGTTGTTTATGTGTGACGACAGTCCACTTACAGTCTATAAGTTAGCACATGCATTTCCATTGTATTGTTACTGTCATAACTTATATTCTCTATAGCTCTATGAACATGTGAATCCTGCGCGGGCACACTAGATGGACCCGGGTGGTTGTTTTCGCAGTCATGTTGCCTTTGGTGAAAGCTTGAACATAGCTGCTACAATCATCCACCGATACGAGGATATTCTCAAACCCTCCATTGGGACATTCTAGTCACAAACAATCGCACCCGAATGCATCGACGTCAATTAAAACTGCTTTTATTCGTCCAGCCAATGAAAGTGTTACTAGTACTAGAACAACATGTTCACACTATACTAGAGAACACAGAAACGCGATGTGATTTTGCATGACTAACAGTAACTATATAAATACATAGTTGTAAACATTTTGGAATATTTTAGTTGTTCAAGTTGTGCTTTGTACTAAAGAGATGTGATATGTCTTTGATGGAATCCTTCGTATTTCGTTTTCATGTAATAATAATGATAAAATGTAGGTGTGCGTTTTCTATGTCCTCTAGTATATCGTGTTATGTTGTCCGAGGTGATGGCGTCGTTCTGTAAAATCATATATGTTCACTACTTTTCGTAGTATTTCCTGCAACATGTCCTCAGCCTATGTATTTGTGTACTGACGAGAGATGAACAGTGGGCATTCCCATAAATAAGCTGTATCATATATATCGGTTGAGTTGGTGCCGCTCACCATGTAATATGTTAATCTGCGGGAGGATTTTATCATCACCATGTTATAATATAATAGTTCGTAAAGGTCACGCTGTTTTAGTGCAGAATGTCGTTTGGAGTATTGTCACACGTTTGAGTAATGTCACGAGATGACGTATATCCGCTGACTTGAGTGAGTGTCCGAATGAATTGTAATGTTACGGTACTTGGCTGTATGGCTGAAGTTTGTACTTGGCTGTATAGCTGAAGTTTGTACTTGGCTGTATAGCTGAAGTTTGTACTTGGCTGTATAGCTGAAGTTTGTACTTGGCTGTATGGCTGACGTTTGTACTTGGCTGTATAGCTGAGGTTTGTACTTGGCTGTATAGCTGAAGTTTGTACTTGGCTGTATGGCTGAAGTTTGTACTTGGCTGTATGACTGAAGTTTGTACTTGGCTGTATGGCTGAAGTTTGTACTTGGCTGTATAGCTGAAGTTTGTACTTGGCTGTATGGCTGAAGTTTGTACTTGGCTGTATAGCTGAAGTTTGTACTTGGCTGTATAGCTGAAGTTTGTACTTGGCTGTATAGCTGAAGTATTCAACCAATCCGTTTTATTTAACTTCGCTGCGCCGGTAGCATACATGAATAGTTATTATTCTCAACATGTACGTCGTGACCTAGGCACAGCTCACAGCAGGAATATGGGTCAAGGACTTCGCTGATGGAAGCCGCTCCATCGGACCAGTAGAAGTCGTGTGACTATGCGAGTATAAACATACTACTCACTTACCTACTTGGCAAGACAGCAATGCTCGGTGCTGGCGACGGCGGATAGCCAGGTTTTTTTAGCCGGCTCCTTCAATGGGATGGTTCTCCTTCAAGGAAGACATTGGGACGTTGACGTCTTGATGGCGCGAGGTCCCCAGCGAAGAGACCGGAACCATTATTGCTGCTTTGCGCTGACAAATCGCGGAGGATGTGGCCCTAAAAAGCTCTGTATTTTCACAAAATAATATAAAATGGTATTCTGATTCAATTACATTCTCATTAATAAGGTTATTTATGCTGCGAGTACTCAACTGACATTTAACCCTGTTATTTGTGCATTTATATTATACTGTTTGTACATACATATTAATAATGATTTGTAAATATGTTATGCTCTTCAGAAATGGAGGAAATAAAAGTATCTATCTATCTTACCAAATTACGTACGTTGGTATTTGTTGATGCACATGTATATTGCTCTATTTATCCATTGAAAAATAAATAAATACAGATATGTTATTATTTTCAGCACAACCAGTTGTTGCCTTACCACCAGCTAACCCGTTGTAAGTGTTCATGTGATTCGTTATCTGTTATCTGTTACCTTTTGTGCATCATACCATACTACTGCTAGATGTTTGGAACATGTATTCAAATTATATATAGATTGCATGCTCACCCATGTGACTGTTATGCACACGTGCATTTATGTTTTTAATGCGATGACCTACTGCATGCCACACATACTGTTCATTGACAATACCACATTCTGTATTGCTCAAGCTGCGTTTTAATTTAGAATTACATCGTAGCAAGACGCTACCTTAGTGTTAGTAGTACTGATTGAATTTAGCAACATACATATACAGTTCTTAGAAATATCTTATCAATTTGGTTTTCCTTTTCAGCTGCGTTTTAATTTAGAATTACATCGTAGCAAGACGCTACCTTAGTGTTAGTAGTACTGATTGAATTTAGCAACATACATATACAGTTCTTAGAAATATCTTATCAATTTGGTTTTCCTTTTATGATGGTTAATATTCAATAATGCTGTATACGGATTTGAAATGATATTGCGCTGGACTTAAGCACACTATCTGTAATATAGCATCCTATTTTTATGTTGATATTGTAATGACGATTAGCATATAATGTCCAGCGAAACACAGCGATACGCTTTGCGAGAATACTGGTGCATGCCAATTGATACTAATACCTCAATTAAGGTGAAAACAGAAAAAGGCAAAGTGTGTGGATATAGTGAATATGGAAACACACATAATGCGTCTATGTATGCAGATGTAATAACTTGTATCAATGATGGAATACACATGTGACGTGTCGTACACAGCTATGACGTATAGTAGTGTTGATTTTGCAAGATATGAACATATAGTTTAGTGTGGGAATATGAATATTGACGACATTTGATTTCCTAGCGAGGTGAAGCCGTCAATTACACGAACGTAACTATGACTACTACGAATGGCTTTATTATTTATTATATATTTAGTATTGGAAGTCGTGATAGCGCAGTGGATGCGCGCTCGCTTCAGGCGCGAACGGTCCGGAGTTCCGAGCCCTGCTGGAGCCGTTACGAGTGTGCCCTTAGGCACGGCATTTAAATTCCACGTTGACTCTTCTCTCTCCCTCGTGGTGATGGATTCCATCAGGAATGAGTTTTCGAGAGTGATTAATATAAGTTGAAATAACTTGTTTCGCAATCGAGCTAAAATAAATTTGTATAAACCAATGGCTTTATTATAAATAGCAGCTGGCACATGTCAGAAGACAACGCTGTTTTAATTTAAAATAGAAATTGTATTTTACGTGAGTGTGCGTAAAAAAAATAATTTTAAACATTTCAGTCTCTTTCTAATTCTCTAGATTCATATAAGGAGTAGTCAAGCTGCATATATGAAAGTGGGATGATTGGGAAAGTTGGACATACTTTAAAACAGTTATATTATATTTGGCTATTGCTCTAAATAATTTCGAATTAGTCTTCTGCCCTGTTGTATATATTCATTACCAAGTATGTTGTATTTATAACGATCATATTGATATATAGCTCAATATATAACTGCTGCCTTGGTAGTTCTGACCGTACAGTGTCGCTATATTCATTTAATGAATTAAGTATGTTGTATTTTATTTAATGATATTCGGTGTTTGTCTAATGATCTTAAGAAATAATATATGTACTAACCAATGCTCTTTTTTTATTATTAATTGTACACATACGTTGGACACAGATGCTGTTTTAATAATTTCAGAAACGGACGTAAAAATGAGACCGAAATATCTATCATAGAATACGTCGCAAATCGGCGGAATACGTTGTAAGATTTCTATCTTAATTTTACATACATGTGCGAACAGTGTCAATTACCTTTTGCTTAACTTGTTAGTGTATTCATTTTATTCTACAGTAGCAATATTTACAGTTGTCAACCCGCGAATGGTCGATCCTGTACTGCAGTACATGTGAGCAGTTTTAAAATGGTTATGTAATGTTAATGGTTGTGAACACTCTGTTTTCTTTCCAAGAAATGTGTAGTCGCTAAAGTCACTAATAATCAAACTGTGGCAACTTCATATGTAGCACATCGAATAAGTCCTTCTATATGTATGTACAGTCCATTCAGCAAGTTATTTTTCCAGAAACATAAATGACAACGGCGTTAAGCTGCCTAAGGGCCAGACTATGCCACCACCCCCACCCAAACAACTTGCAAATACCTATGATGTTCTTCGAAGAGATCCACAAGTGTAAGAATGTTACTAGCATATTTAGTTAAAAAGGCTTAGAGAAATTCATTCAGATGTCATAGGCGTTTGAAATTACATAAAATACGACACGATTCAGAGGAAAGATATATCATTCTATGTACAGTCTATAACCGTTATGCCAAAGTCGGTTTTGTCGAATTCTCCGGTTATCTCGGAGTCGGATCAAAGTCACGTTTCAGACACTTATCATTTTTACATATAACTGGATATGTTTATAGTTAGGTCAAACTACGGTTATGTCGAAGTATTTTGTTCAGAAATTCGACATAACGGATGTAGACTCTATTGCTCTATCCACATATCAACATTCGTTATATCTATTAATATATCTCTAATTCACAGTATTCCGTTCCACCTAATCCTCTACCTCCATTTCATCTTTGTAAGATTATTAGGTAATATAATGTGTCTCTCATTAGCTGCCAGTCTCGCGATT
This sequence comes from Archivesica marissinica, assembly GCA_014843695.1. Classification (NCBI taxonomy): domain Eukaryota; kingdom Metazoa; phylum Mollusca; class Bivalvia; order Venerida; family Vesicomyidae; genus Archivesica; species Archivesica marissinica. The sequence continues at coordinate 41,420,306 of CM026400.1, forward strand.
AACCACGCCGATTGGCTGGTCGCAATGGCACGTGATTAGCTGCACCGATTGGATGGTCGCAATGTCACGTGATTAGCTACACCGATTGGTTGGTCGCAATGTCACGTGATTAGCTGCACCGATTGGTTGGTGGCAATTTCACATGATTAGCTGCACCGATTGGTTGGTCGCAGTGTCACGTGATTAGCTCCACCGATTGGATGGTCGCAGTGTCACATGATTAGCTGCACCGATTGGTTGGTCGCAGTGTCACGTGATTAGCTCCACCGATTGGATGGTCGCAATGTCACGTGATTAGCTGCACCGATTGGGTGGTCGCAATGTCACGTGATTAGCTACACCGAATGGTTGGTCGCAATGTCACTTGATTAACTACACAGAGTTGCTGGGCATAATGTCAAATAACACAAGATAAGCCACAACGAATATCTGGGTACAATGTCAGTCACACGATTATACATACCTATTGGCTGTGTGCAATGTCAATCATACGATTATACATACCTATTGGCTGGGTGCAATGTCAATCATACGATTATACATACCTATTGGCTGGGTGCAATGTCAATCATACGATTATACATACCTATTGGCTGGGTGCAATGTCAATCATACGATTATACATACCTATTGGCAGGGTGCAATGTCAATCATACGAGTATACATACCTATTGGCTGGGTGCAATGTCAATTACACGATTATACATACCTATTGGCTGGGTGCAATGTCAATCACACGATTATACATACCTATTGGCTGGATGCAATGTCAATCATACGATTATACATACCTATTGGCTGGATGCAATGTCAATCATACGATTATATATAGGCCTACATATTGGCTGGATGCAATGTCAATCACACGATTATACATACCTATTGGCTGGGTGCAATGTCAATCATACGATTATACATACCTATTGGCTGGGTGCAATGTCAATCATACGATTATACATGTCTATCGGCTGGGTGCAATGTCAATCATACGATTATACATACCTATTGGCTGGGTGCAATGTCAATCATACGATTATACATACCTATTGGCTGGGTGCAAAGTCAATCATACGAGTATACATACCTTTATGCTGGATGCAATGTCAAGCATACGATTATACATACCTATTGGCTGGGTGCAATGTCAATCATACGATTATACATACCTATTGGCTGGGTGCAATGTCAATTACACGATTATACATACCTATTGGCAGGGTGCAATGTCAATCACACGATTATACATACCTATTGGCTGGATGCAATGTCAATCATACGATTATACATACCTATTGGCTGGATGCAATGTCAATCATACGATTATATATAGGCCTACATATTGGCTGGATGCAATGTCAATCACACGATTATACATACCTATTGGCTGGGTGCAATGTCAATCATACGATTATACATACCTATTGGCTGGGTGCAATGTCAATCATACGATTATACATGTCTAGTGGCTGGGTGCAATGTCAATCATACGATTATACATACCTATTGGCTGGGTGCAATGTCAATCATACGATTATACATACCTATTGGCTGGGTGCAATGTCAATCACACGATTATACATACCTATTGGCTAGGTGCAATGTCAATCATACGATAATACATACCTATTGGCTGGATGCAATGTCAATCATACGATTATACATACCTATTGGCTGGATGCAATGTCAATCATACGATTATACACACCTATTGGCTGGATGCAATGTCAATCATACGATTATACATACCTATTGGCTGGGTGCAATGTCAATCATACGATTATACATACCTATTGGCTGGGTGCAAAGTCAATCATACGAGTATACATACCTTTATGCTGGATGCAATGTCAAGCATACGATTATACATACCTATTGGCTGGGTGCAATGTCAATCACACGATTATACATACCTATTGGCTAGGTGCAATGTCAATCATACGATTATACATACCTATTGGCTGGGTGCAATGTCAATCATACGATTATACATACCTATTGGCTGGATGCAATGTCAATCATACGATTATACATACCTATTGGCAGGGTGCAATGTCAATCATACGATTATACATACCTATTGGCTGGGTGCAATGTCAATCATACGATTATACATACCTATTGGCTGGGTGCAATGTCAATCACACGATTATACATACCTATTGGCTGGATGCAATGTCAATCATACGATTATACATACCTATTGGCTGGATGCAATGTCAATCATACGATTATATATAGGCCTACATATTGGCTGGATGCAATGTCAATCACACGATTATACATACCTATTGGCTGGGTGCAATGTCAATCATACGATTATACATACCTATTGGCTGGGTGCAATGTCAATCATACGATTATACATGTCTATTGGCTGGGTGCAATGTCAATCATACGATTATACATACCTATTGGCTGGATGCAATGTCAATCATACGATTATACATACCTATTGGCTGGGTGCAAAGTCAATCATACGAGTATACATACCTTTATGCTGGATGCAATGTCAAGCATACGATTATACATACCTATTGGCTGGGTGCAATGTCAATCATACGATTATACATACCTATTGGCTGGGTGCAATGTCAATTACACGATTATACATACCTATTGGCAGGGTGCAATGTCAATCACACGATTATACATACCTATTGGCTGGATGCAATGTCAATCATACGATTATACATACCTATTGGCTGGATGCAATGTCAATCATACGATTATATATAGGCCTACATATTGGCTGGATGCAATGTCAATCACACGATTATACATACCTATTGGCTGGGTGCAATGTCAATCATACGATTATACATACCTATTGGCTAGGTGCAATGTCAATCATACGATTATACATGTCTAGTGGCTGGGTGCAATGTCAATCATACGATTATACATACCTATTGGCTGGGTGCAAAGTCAATCATACGAGTATACATACCTTTATGCTGGATGCAATGTCAAGCATACGATTATACATACCTATTGGCTGGGTGCAATGTCAATCACACGATTATACATACCTATTGGCTAGGTGCAATGTCAATCATACGATAATACATACCTATTGGCTGGATGCAATGTCAATCATACGATTATACACACCTATTGGCTGGATGCAATGTCAATCATACGATTATACATACCTATTGGCTGGGTGCAATGTCAATCATACGATTATACATACCTATTGGCTGGGTGCAAAGTCAATCATACGAGTATACATACCTTTATGCTGGATGCAATGTCAAGCATACGATTATACATACCTATTGGCTGGGTGCAATGTCAATCACACGATTATACATACCTATTGGCTAGGTGCAATGTCAATCATACGATAATACATACCTATTGGCTGGATGCAATGTCAATCATACGAGTATACATACCTATTGGCTGGATGCAATGTCAATCATACGATTATACACACCTATTGGCTGGATGCAATGTCAATCATACGATTATACATACCTATTGGCTGGGTGCAATGTCAATCATACGATTATACATACCTATTGGCTGGATGCAATGTCAATCATACGATTATACCTGTCTATTGGCTGGGTCCAATGTCAATCATATGATTATACATACCTATATGCTGGATGCAATGTCTACATATTGACTGGTTACAATGTCAATAATACGATTATATATAGGCCTACCTATTGACTGGTTACAATGTCAATAATACGATTATATATAGGCCTACCTATTGACTGGTTACAATGTCAATAATACGATTATATATAGGCCTACCTATTGACTGGTTACAATGTCAATAATACGATTATATATAGGCCTACCTATTGACTGGTTACAATGTCAATAATACGATTATATATAGGCCTACCTATTGACTGGTTACAATGTCAATAATACGATTATATATAGGCCTACCTATTGACTGGTTACAATGTCAATAATACGATTAATATAGACCTTGCTGTCACATTAGATTATATATAGGCCTACCTATTGACTGGTTACAATGTCAATAATACGATTATATATAGGCCTACCTATATGCTGGATGCAGTGTCAATCATATGATTACCTAGGTATATTTACTGGATGCAATATTGAAATCCCGAAAAATCATATGTTGTGTACATGTAAACAATGTCAGTTTCGGCTAGCTTGCCAACACAATGTTAGTTTCGACTAGCTTGCCAACACAATGTTAGTTTCGGCTAGCTTGCCAACACAATGTTAGTTTCGGCTAGCTTGCCAACATAATGTTAGTTTCGGCTAGCTTGCCAGTACAATGTAGTACAATGTCAGTTTCGGCTAGCTTGCCAACACAATGTTAGTTTCGGCTAGCTTGCTAGTACAATGTCAGTTTCGGCTAGCTTGCCAACACAATGTTAGTTTCGGCTAGCTTGCTAGTACAATGTCAGTTTCGGCTAGCTTGCCAACACAATGTTAGTTTCGGCTAGCTTGCCAACACAATGTCAGTTTCGGCTAGCTTGCCAACACAATGTCAGTTTCGGCTAGCTTGCCAGTACAGTGTCAGTTTCGGCTAGCTTGCCAGTACAATCAGGTGTTTGTGTGTTGTGCCACTCATTCTGGATATATTTTCCTGATAATTGTTGTGGAGAAGTTAATGGTTTCTGCGTTATAATGGCACCATATATGTACACCAATATTATAACGTCCAGTGATGGTTATCAGACAACATCAATCTTTAAGACGTAGTAAAGTATCAAGCAACTACTGTAACGTATTCGTTTGCTATAACGTCATCTATGATATACAACAACTAATGATAAGTCGGTAACAAATCACTGAGCGATATTTTTCTTGCAAAATCATTGATGTCTCAACAAATAAAATGAATATAAAACAAAAACGTCGGATACCCTACCAAACAAAAACGTCGGTTACCGTACCAAACACAAACGTCGGTTACCGTACCAAACAAAAACGTCGGTTACCGTACCAAACAAAAACGTCGCTTACCGTACCAAACACAAACGTCGGTTACCGTACCAAACAAAAACGTCGGTTACCGTACCAAACAAAACGTCGCTTACCGTACCAAACACAAACGTCAGTTACCGTACCAAACAAAAACGTCGGTTACCGTACGAAACACAAACGTCGGTTACCGTACGAAACACAAACGTCGGTTACCGTACCAAACACAAACGTCGGTTACCGTACGAAACACAAACGTCGGTTACCGTACCAAACAAAAACGTCAGTTACCGTACCAAACACAAACGTCGGTTACCGTACCAAACAAAAACGTCGGTTACCGTACCAAGCACAAACGTCGGTTACCGTACCAAACAAAAACGTCGGTTAACGTACCAAACAAAAACGTCGGTTACCGTACCAAGCACAAACGTCGGTTACCTTACCAAACAAAAACGTCGGTTAACGTACCAAACAAAAACGTCGGTTACCGTACCAAACACAAACGTCGGTTACCGTACCAAACACAAACGTCGGTTACCGTACCAAAAAAAACGTCAGTTACCGTACCAAACAAAAACGTCGCTTACCGTACCAAACAAAAACGTCAGTTACCGTACCAAACAAAAACGTCGGTTACCGTACCAAACACAAACGTCGGTTACCGTACCAAACAAAAACGTCGGTTACCGTACCAAACACAAACGTCGGTTACCGTACCAACACAAACGTCGGTTACCGTACCAAACAAAAACGTCGGTTACCGTACCAAGCACAAACGTCGGTTACCGTACCAAGCAAAAACGTCGGTTAACGTACCAAACAAAAACGTCGGTTACCATACCAAACAAAAACGTCGGTTACCGTACCAAGCACAAACGTCGGTTACCGTACCAAACAAAAACGTCGGTTAACGTACCAAACAAAAACGTCGGTTAACATACCAAACAAAAACGTCGGTTACCGTACCAAACAAAAACGTCGGTTACCGTACCAAACAAAAACGTCGGTTACCGTACCACACCATCTACCAATATAGCAGAGACGACAATCAATAGATATAAACACAACTTTTTGTTGGCATCAACGCTATTGGTAACAGTATTTATTGCAAGACATAAATCACATATAACATACAACTACATACATAATACATAATGCAAAGGATCAAGTAGGAAGCTAAATCTAGCTTTTATAAAAAACATTTCCCTTGTATTGTTTTTAAATGCAACGTAAACAGCCGACAAAAACATAAAAAGTAGCATTAGGAATGTGATGAAATGAAGTACAATATTGTTATGTAGTCTCGGGTTTACAAAAGTGGAACAATGTGATACGCATTAAGTATTAGACCCAACACTATTGGAGAATGGTTTAATAAAGTCGATTGTTATTAAATTGCAATAACTTCTAACTTAGTGTATTCAGTGGAAGTCGGTGCGAAAGGTCCGGAGTTCGAGCCCTGCTGGAGCCGTTACGATTGTGACCTTATGCAAGACATTTAAATTCCACGTTGCCTCTTCTCTCTCCCTCATGGCGATGTATTCCATCAGGTTGTAAGAACTTGTTTCTCAATCGAGCTAAAATAAATGTGTACAAACTTAGTGTATTGCTGAGTTCATGTGTTGTCTTATTCCGACAGCTAGACACATTTTGACACCTGTGAGTCGATTAGATTTGTATATAACTATATATTATATATGTTAACATAGTATTACGTATTGCAAGCCATCAAACAAACCAAGCATAGCATTAACAGCATTTCTGTTTGTTTTAGTTTAAACATTAATTATTTCAGTATTTGTACATGTAATCAAGAAATGAACATTTTACATATAATTTAACAGCAGTAGACTGAAAAGGATTAGAACGAAAGAAAACTTATATAGTTATTCTCCCTATCAATTGATTGATATACAATAGGCAGGAAAATAATATATATAACAATGAAAATACATGAAATCTATTCTATGTATAAGCTAAAGAATTTCAGAACTTATTGTATTAGTGAGTCAATAGTTTTGGATGTTAAAAAGAAAATGGTTAATATTTAAAGCGACACTACATCAGTGAAAAAACTAATTTCTACAGAATGTATTGTCCTATTATATGGTATAATTATTTTCCAAATGTTTGCCTCAAATATGGAGTATTTCAACTAATAAACAAACGTCGTATACGCGGTTTGTTGACATAACAAAATAATGTAAACATCCATGCGTTTATCTAGTGTATCCTGAATAACACGATTTATGGAACAGATTTACCGTTATATCTCACATGTGTGCCTATATATGTATAGACTATTCTTAGTTAATTTATATCTAACCGACATTCTCGCGTTTAGTACTGACTCCGATGACAATACAAACGTCAAGTCAGGAGCATGGATGAGCATTATATGAAATCATACTTTCAATCCACAAAAACACTGTTTATTGATTCAATGTTAGTGTTCGAATGTATTCGGCAGAATTTTTAGTAGCAATGCATGTATACGTGAAAACTGCATTTTATTTGCTTTTTGCGATGTAATGTCGTTTTAAACGAATATTTGAAGAAAGTTCAAGAACATAAACTATCAAATGTTTGTTTTAGCTTAAAGCAGCATTACATCGTAATAAAGGATGTTTTGGGTAAAATATAAATGCTAATGTGTATGTGTTTACAAAAATCGAAATAGTCGCTCAGAAACGATAACATTCCAATAAATATAAACCGTCGTATACGCGAATTTGTTTTTCATCACACGAAATATAAACACGCACAGCGCGCATGCGTGAAACAACAGAGGATGTAGAAAACGACGTATATATTTTGAACATGAAAGACTATCTATCTATCTTCCTCTAATGTCGAAACCCTCGCGGGGATGTAGAAATGTCTCTAAAAGACTTAGCTAACAGAGGTATAAATCAACATATCAAGTAATTTAATTAAAAGACGAACGTGGAACAAATGGGGAAGATGCATTCCGAATGTAAACAAGTGCGTGACTGATCGACTCGGGAAGTCCTACTTTCGGTTTCGAGTTTGTTTTATCGCAAAAAAACACTGTTTACCAAATGAACATAAATATACAAAGTATAATGTTAGAATGTGTAGCAGCATTGCTACCCATACGTAAAAATTGAATTTTTCAAATATCTTTTATTTCATACGATGTAATGCTGCTTTAATGATATCAAAATAATACAATTAAATCACACGTTGCCTCCTCTCTCCCTCGTGGCGATGGATTCCATCAGGAATGATGTCTCGAAAATGATTAATATAAGTTGTAAGAACTTGTTTCGCAATCGAGCTGAAATAAATTTGTATAAACTAATAATATCATTATGGTTGAAAATTATCAACATGAATTATTTATATATAGGTTTCAACATGTTCTATGCATAATATTGGCATGAATTATCTAAGACGATCGCCCCACCCCACATTGACAGGATAACCCCGGAAACATACATTAATATTGTTACGCATAGTATACGTAGTTTGAACGTAGTGCGTTTTGCACGTAGCTGTCGGAAGTCTCGCATATCTGAATATTTGTATTTGCTTTATCCCCAGGTTGTAAACATTTTAGTAACTGTTTGAAATAATTTATTATGTCTGTCTCCGCTGCAGCTATGATGGATTAAGATGTTTGCGCTTATTTACTCTCGTCGTCAGAGATGTACGCGAACCATATGGTGATGATTGAGCTTATTTACCCTCGCCTCCGGCGAACCATATGGGCGAGCGGCGAACCATATAAACGTATTTAACGTATATATAGTAGTCTACAAACACTGCAGGACGGATCTGTGGTCCAGTGGTAACACGTTGGGACTGATAATCCAATGATCGCAGGTTCGATCCCCTGTCTGACCCTAACACAAATAACTGTCTTTCAGATGCGACTTTAAACCGAGGTCTCGTGTCGGTGCTTTACACCGTGCACGTAAAAGAACCAGAGGAGACTCTGGAATGGGTCTCTGTCTATATCATTGCACTATCCTTCAAATATATCTAAAATGACTAATCTCTTCAGGAGGCGTCGTTCATATGGGCAACCGGTAGCGACGATAAATAAACGTAAAACACAAAGATATTGATCAAACCATAGTCGCGGTATAACTTCAAAAGTCATGGAACGAAATAGATCTTGTGGAAGTATGTGAAATGGTACGATGGTTGCCAGATTGGAGTGGGTTTTCTATGGGTACTCCGGTTTCCTCCCACACGAATGACCACATATACGCTTTTATCCACGCCAACGAGAGTGATTAATATAAGTTGTTAAAACTGGCTTCGCAATCATTGTAAAATAAATAAAGTTTAAATACTAAATATAGACATTACATACACAGCCCAAAACTTGCTAGTTTTATAATAATGTATCTATCCCTTTGGCACAGACAAAAATATATTTTAAGGCGTCTGGGGTACACGTCGGGTTCAAACCTCAACCCACAATGCCTTCGGACGGGTATACCTGTATTAACACGAATACACACACAATGCCCACACGTCAACCGGTCTCGTTTAGACATATATACAGGAACACAATTGTACTGGCTTTAAATTAAAATGATATATACAGTCAGAGTAAACTATCAACTTGAAGGGAGACATTTCCTCAGTCATAAAACTATGCAAATACAATACGACCATATAAAAATTATGATTTATTTATATTACTGTTGTACTAATACAAGACATGTAATCAAATAAAAGTATGTTAACGGGTTTTAATTATATTACTAAAATCTGTTAAGTATTTACTATGACATTAGTATGACAGTTTTATGAAGAACATCACCAAAATCTGACTAGTTTGCATATTCAGAAAATATAATCAGACACGAGTGAGTTGAATCACAAGACATAACGCACCTGTTGTTTCTGTATGTAGTCACGTGTTGTTCTACGAGCGATGCTCGTTTTAGTGGCCGTTTATGTTTTTGAGGTTTCGATGGAATATAAACCATTGGTTAGACACCCTTGTATGTACGCTTGTTCGTTTGACAAATGTTAGCTCGATTCCAGTTTTACGTTTATGTCACCATTAATTTATGAAAGGCATATCGGTTTTATAAATTGTTACGATTTGCATTGTTGCCCATGACACACATGACATGGTTCTCATCCCAACATGACACTCGCCCCACACCACACATCACATTGCCCAGTTGCAAGGAGTGGAATATAAGACAAAAGGCTATTATCAATCTGAACAGTCCATTACAGTCGTACGTACATATGTAACTGGAAACTATATATGATTATACAACATTACAGAGCTGGAATAGACATCAACAGTGTTCAAGATAAACAACATTCTACATCGGCGCTAGTACAGCAACCCGGAATCGACCTGTAAGCCGATTATATATAACGCCCTACTTTCATATGTTCGAATTATTGACGTAACTTACAGCTTTGCAATTGTTTCTAAATCTATTCTTTCTCCAATTACCTTTAGTAATATCAAATACGAATCTAGATTTCCAAAATTTCAACTTTTTTAAATATTTTATTCTGTTAAAAAATTCACATATAATTTTCAACCGTTCCTTTTATACAGGCAGTAATATAATATTATTATTTATTAGAGATATATAGATATATTCATGTATATTTCCGCAGCAACAGAAACATACTGTCCATATTATTTCAGATTATCTTGTCTTATAAAAAGACCAAGTGTGTAATTTATCTGTTCTTCAATTGTGCGTTGAACACAACTATATAACAGCGGATGAGTGGAAACGAAACTTGAATTGTCCAGGATTACTTTTTACTTTATCACATATCTTACTGACGTCTGACTAGATGTTCCACGCGTAGTGTTACAGCAAGATCAATACTGTATTGAGGACGAATGCTCGTCTTTGTACGACTTCTTTTGAGTGCTTCGAGCGCATATAATAATGTATGATTAATAGAGATATAAATTTGCAATAGTTCAATTGCAGATACATAAAACAAATCATATATAAAAAAACGAAATGTGTTTCTATTAAAGAGGTAAAGTTGATGCCGGGAGAGTGAAATACCCAATCATTGTAACAGTAGCGGAACCAGCAAGTACATTGTAAGAACTATTTACACAAGTGTCATACAAATGCGCATGTACATATATAATTTGCTTTTAGGTTACGATGTGTATTTGCGTTAAAACTTTATTTATCGTCGATTCTTGTTTCTAGCATGGGCGAGGCCCCTGAATAGATAAATCTTGTTTTAGGTTTTGGGGAAAATACAAACAAGCTAATTCGGTCGTTTTGCGTGTTAAATTGAAAAGCACCGAAGAGAGAGCAGGAAAGGTGTTGTTAGGTAAACTGCCCGCCGGCGATATAGCTCAAAATGGTGCTGATGCAGGCGTAAAACCCGAAATATAAATAAATATAAATAAATAACCGAAGAGAGATATCCACTCAAGAAATCACCGAACGATTATAATTAAATTATTATTGTTGGGTCTCGTAGGATTATGACTGATGCTATCGTTAGGTTCATTAGATTGTGTCCGCCTCCGTGGTCGAGTGGTTAAGGTCGCTGACTTGTATATCACTATATATCACTGTTGGTCACGGGTTCGAGCCACGCTCAGACCGTGTTTCATTTATATGAACAAGGTGGCAGTTTCTTACGGAGGTTGGTGCACCCAAGTACTGGTTAGCCGCTGGAGCCTGCCCAGGAAAGGTGTTGTTAGGTAAACTGCCCGCCGGCGATATAGCCCAAAAATGGTGCTGATGCAGGCGTAAAACCCGAAATATAACATATAACATATCATTAGATTGTTCGGTATTTTATCATCATTGGGTTATCGATAATTATTAAAGCACGGGCTTAAATTTAAGTAGCGTGTAATTGCTACAGGTTAGGAAAATGGCCATTGGTCAGCGATATTTTAGAATGGCGGATCGCGCCGCACGTTAATATCACTCTGTCTAACTAGTGTTAATGCATGGTGTATATTAGGTAGCTTATAATTGATGCCGGTTATATATATATCGGTTAGTTTGCGATCTTCTAGAATGGCGGAATGCGCCACACGTCAATACTATTTTATTGCATAAGTATTAATTTAGTAGATTGTACTTCATATTGATTTGTTATTTTCTATAAAGGCAGAATGCGCCACACGTAATTCTCCACCAGTCTATTTCTAATGGATAAGGATAAATTTAGTAACTTTAATAATTTGATACTGCTAACCTGTCGGTTGGTAACCTATTTTCTAGAATGCGCCATGTGCATTTTTTCCGCGGTCTAGACTCAATCTCGTCTGCTATCGGAAAGAATGACATTTGTATCAAATGACATACTCAATGCAATAATTGATTACCATTGATTTGTAGTAATCTAATGTTTAGAATGAAATGAAATGACTAAGAATCGTTCCTGGATAATGTGCAATTGTGTTCATGAATGTGATTTAAATGAGACGTGGACTGTTTTCAGAAACACAGCTAGCCAAGCATTAGATCAAAATAATGTGGCACAATTAACTGGTGGCATTAGTCAAATTGATACTCAACAAGCGGCACCAGAGCATAAGGGGCACATGGATCAGACCCAAATGACAAAATGGTACCAACAATACAAGATGTTCAAAAAACAACGAGCCAAGCTGTAAGCATGTCACAGTTCAGTTCATTATTTCTTCGAATTAATAATGATGTCATTGATGATTGCAATATTTCCTGAAACCATTTTTGTGTGCGTTTTACATTTATTTATCGTCGCTACCGGTTACCTATATGAGCGACGCCTCCTGAAGAGCTTAGTCATGTTAGATGTTTGGAGGATAGTGCAATGATACAGACAGAGACACATTCCAGAGTCTCCTCTGGTTCCTTTACGTGCACGGTGTAAAGCATCGGCACGAGACCTCGGTTTAAAGTCCCATCTGAAAGACTTAATTGTATTAGGGTCAGACGGGGGATCGAACTTTCACCAGTGAGTAGCTGAAGTTCGAACAATCGGTAAGATTATAAGTGAACAATTTTTGATAGTCCAATACAACATATTTTATTGATTTGTTTTGTGTACAAATGATCATAATGAAATACAGTTTTTGTTCCAAATAAAATGTTGCTTAGATTCTCTAAACTATTTAATAATAAGCAATTTGAATTTAACATCGTGTCGTGATTAATTAAGTATGTAACCCTATCTCAATATACATGAAGTATATTATGAAATAATTGTATTCAATGTTTCCCAGCGTCCAAATTGGTTACTATTTACAAGTAGTACTGACATACGTAATGATACACCTTGTAGTCAGTCACAATAATGGCATACTATTAGAAGACAACCCTGCTTAATACTATACAGAACTATTGTTCTCATTTGAAGTCATTTTAGGGACCACTACGTGACTAAATAATTTGTTTCTTTTCTTAATATATGTGTTGTACATTACTATACATGATATATTTGTATATTTAATTTCTCGCCTTCGAAGTCATTTGTGGAATCATTGCAGGTCTAAATAAGTTGTCGTTTTTTATGTTGTACATTTGTTTAAGACAGAACATAACCTTGTCTGTCTGTTATGTTGATTCATATAAAATGTGCTATATAAATGAATCCTTCTCAATATGCAGACTACATTTGTGTGTTTTACGTTTATTTATCGTCGCTACCGGTTGCCCATATGAGCGACGCCTCCTGAAGAGATTAGTCATTTTAGATTGTTGGAGGATAGTGCAATGATACAGACAGAGACCCATTACAGAGTCTCCTCTGGTTGTTTTACGTACACGGCGTACAGCACCGACACAAGACCTCGGTTTAAAGTCCCATCTGAAAGACTGTTCATTTTATTAGGGTCAGACGGGGGATCGCACCTGCAGAATACACATACCATGACATTAATACGATAGTTCATGATGTGTTATAATACCGTGCTTGTAGTTAGAATGTCACTGAATTTCAGAATAGAAAGAATTTCCGTAACGCCAACGCTAGTTTACTGATATTGAAAGGTAGGCCATTATCCAAATGCAACAGGTTTGTTTGTGATCTATGAGATGATTGATTACCCTGCCAGTTGTTGTATAGAATAGTATATTCAATAATGTTTCAGAAATCCATCGCTTTCAAAGGTACCAGCGCACGTGACGGATTCTTTGTAAGATATACATACATACATACATACATACATACATAGTAACTTAAGATAGAACCATCAACAAAACTAATTGAGGGTTACTAAAACTTACATGCACTACTATTAAATACAAATCTATATTTACTCATGTTCTTGTATTTCGGGGTGAGTTTGTCATCATGGATGATTACACTTTTAAAATCCTTAACCAGTTGATAACCGGTTTCATACAGTACATGTATCTAGCCACCAGCAACGATACGAATTTATATCATATGCTACCCGCGTCTGTAGCGAAATAAACGTAAGGATGTGTGACCCTTCACTGGTTTTGTTGAACGTTACTATATAAATTGATGACTGGAGTAATTTGAAAACATAATTAATTTATTAATGATAAATCAAATGAAAAATAAATATAAATAAACTGTGTTAATATCACAGTTCAAGACACGCTGGAAATATAGTTTGATAAATATATAATATTATGCTATTGTCTTAAATAAGCTTCGCATTATTAGTAAGGTAACCAATTAAGCAGTTACAAGATCTAAATTGATGGTTTCAGTGATTACGCATCTTTCAAACAATTCCAAAAATGGCTGCAACTAAACCAACAGATCACCGATCAATCTACACTGGTACGAAATGTTCCTGCATCGGGGGTACCAACACAGCTACCAGCTATTGATCCTGCAACCCAGCCCAAAGTTCAACCCTTGTAAGAAACACATAATATTTGCTAAATAATAACATTAACTAATTATATGATAATACCTTTCAGACACTATAGAACCGTTCTGTAATTTTCGACTCCCCGTTAAATTATTACATATCGTTGAATCATAGAATATGATAAAACATTCCAGACACTATGGAACAGTTCTGTAATTTTCGACTCCACGTTAAATGAAATGATTACATATCGTTGAATCATAGAATATGATAAAACATTCCAGACACTATGGAACAGTTCTGTAATTTTCGAATCCACGTTAAATGATTACATATCGTTGAATCATAGAATATGATAAAACATTCCAGACACTATGGAACCGTTCTGTAATTTTCGACTCCACGTTAAATGATTACATATCGTTGAATCATAGAATATGATAAAACATTCCAGACACTATAGAACCGTTCTGTAATTTTCGACTCCACGTTAAATGATTACATATCGTTTAATAAGAGAATATTCTAAAACATTTCGGACATGAATATGTTAATTAACGGGCTATAAAGAATGCATAAAGGTGCTCAATTTTGATATAACATGAGTAATAGCTGCTCATTAAATATTTTGCACTGTAAGCATGTCTACAGACAAGTCCTGAATATGTTGCCACGTTTTCGCGTATGACTTAATTTGTTCTGGTTTTAAATCGTATAGTCCGATATTTAGGAATATTACAGTTGATATGTTGTGTAAATATACCTTAACGTGTCCTCTGATTTTGATTATGAATTCACAGAGTTCCTGTCGACTATCAAAGCTTACCTACACCGGTTGATCCGACAATTGGACAACTACCACAAGGCTTGTAAGCAGCAACAATACCTCATTAGGGAATTAATCGTATTGACTTACTAGAATATTTATTCTTCAAACATTTATTTAATATATTGAATCACTATAAATGGAAATGGAAACGATTAGCGCAGTGGTTAGCGCGCTCGCTTCTCACCAATTCAACCCGGGTTCGATCCTCGGACCGAGAAGTATGTGAGATGGTACGGTAGTCGCCAGATCGGACATGTGGGTTTTCTCCAGGTACTTTGGTTTCCCCCCACACGCATGACTACATTTACGCTTTCATCCGCGCCAACGAGAGTGATTAATATAAGTTGTTACAACTTGCTTCGCAAAATAAAGTTTTTTAAATGGAATTGTGTTTCCATATAAATTATGTGACAGTGACAGATAAAATGCGACAAACATGTGCAAAATTAACCGTTTTGTAAAGTAAGAAAACCTGTCAGTTTTCTGAATAGGTTGCAGCTGGGGTATATCTTACCACATAGGACATGTATCTTCGTATATATTAATGTCGAATATGAAAACAACTTGATTATGTTGCCATAGCAACCAGTATTCTATATGCATTCGAAACAAGTGACACATTCTGACAGGTAAAATCGTAACATTTTACACAAGTGCACTTGAACAAACATGTTTGTCATTTAGACTTTGTGGTCGTCATAATTATGTTGTGTATTTCGAAATGTTGCGTATTTGAACGACAGCGAGTGACCAGTTGTACGAGTCATGCAGGTTAGAACGAATGGTGATAAAGCAGACATCTTGAAAATTGTAACGTACTCAGAATGTTTAACACATTTAGAAAATATTTTTATATCTCAGTTTATGAATTTTGCTCAATTTTGTCCCATTTTCTCTGTCACAGGTCCCATTTTCTCTGACGCGGTAGGATATTAACAAATGATATAAATAATAACTCACTATATCACATTATACATACATACATGTACTTACTTACAAGACACAATTGAAAATTATTTATTTATTATTTTCCCCAAACTGGATTTAATTTGGAATCACGCTGTCTCAAGACTTGAACAGGCATATATGTTCCCCTTTACGTAGTACGTGCTTGCTTTCATCCGTCCCGTTTCATCTCCAAATATCCCACATAACATTGTCAGAGAGCTTAAATAGGAAGTCTAGTGCATATCGGCATCGAGAATATCGAATGAGGACGTAAGAACTTGTAATGAATCAATAAATCTCAAATTACCAAGGTAGTCGCATTTTAGTATTAATTGACTTTTAAATTCTAACAGTACTTGATAGTATGCTCCTATAAACAAATAACAATTCTACCGTTGTTAAATCTGCAATAAAAAACGGCTAGAGACGGATCTATGTTATGGCTGTTAAATGTTGCTCCGCCGGCAAAATAACATGTGTATTCATCCGTATCATTATTTGTTGTCATGTTAGAATGGAAATAATATTTGTCTTGTCGTCGTTCTGATGCGTAGGAATTACCCACATATGCCTACGACCTATTTGTTCGTAGTCTGGACTTCGCCTCATCTCCAAACCTCATGCTCAATAATCATGCCAGAAAGCATGACTATGAAGTCTCGTTCATATGGTCATCATTAGCCATTGTCAGAAATGGCAAATGCAGTCGTAAGAAATTGGAATGAATGGATCAATATATGATTACCTACTAGTAGGTAGATACTTTGTAATAACATAATTGTCTTTTAAAATGTATAAATAACACATTAAGTAATATAGCAAATAGCCTTGCTGGAATTTAAGCATGTGTTTAGTAGAGAATCGTCAGACAGCATGGATGTGCGTTTCGTCGTCACATGTCGCTCTGTGTATATTTGACTTGAGATATAACCATTTAAGAACGTGTGTCGGCATTGGTTATGCTATAATCACAGATACTAGTAGCATAATATAAGCTATTTACAACTGTTCCACTAAACAAGACGCGAACTGTTTTATACTTAGTAGATAGTTGCCCAGACTTATTAAAATATTATTCTCGATCATTGAATACCTACGTAATTATGTTTTAAAAATAGTGTCCCCTCCCCATCAATAAATAAAGCAACAACAATTTTATCATTAAGAATAATTATTGGCATAACAAATATAGTATGAACCACCTTAAGCGATAGTCGTAGAATAGATAGATATATTATAATGAACTAAAGGATATACGTTCAGGAGTCCATGGTACATGTATGTATGTATATGTAGCATACGTTTACAGATACTACATTAACATTAAAAATATATGTACATAAATGTCATTGTTACATATGTCAATCTGGTGGTATTCTAATAAGTATTCTATTGAATGTTATAGGTAGACAAATACTTGTATTAAATGAACTATTAAGGTACTTCTCTAAAGAAAATTAACATATTGCAGAGGTTATATGGGTCAATCCGCGTCTTCGGTAGTACCAGTACCAGCACAACGACGGACAGGCCTGTAAGATTACAAATTATATAGTTATCGATTGTTCTCCTTTTCTCGTTCATTGATTACACTGCATTGCGTTATCCAAGCTTCTTCTAACTGGTTAACCAGTTGATTAATATGCGATATTTAATAAACTTTCCCCCATTAAACAATATTTTCAAACATCTCCATATAAAATGTATAGGAAGTCGAATAACGATTGTTCCAATTATTGCAAATAATCCTATGTGAATAAGACATGCTCTAAAGTAAAGCATTGACTTGCATATTACATATGACGTATATAATCACAACATAAAAATCACAACAAAGCTGTCCCGGAGGACAATGTTGAAAACTGACATTGATTAAATATGTTATCCTCAGCCAAGAGGTATATGACATAGTTTTACAAACTCCTTTTTCGTAACCATTTTCAGTGATTATGCTGCAATTCAGCAACAAATGCTACAATGGCAACAGCAACGTCAACAACAAAACCAAGCTACCGCTGTTGTGATGCAACCGCCAATAAACACAGTGTAAGAATTCCTTCATTAGGTAATGCAGCTCTAAGGCGTATGTATTGTATTACCTGCATTAACTACAAGAAAACTAAATAATAATATTATATATTATAATTAAACATGACTTATATTAAAACGGATAGCAAATTTTAAATATACAACATATTCAGTTACAATAAGGATCAAATTCACTACATATCGTGTACATCGGCTTTCTGCTAACGTGATTGTTTCTTATTACATTTTCTACAGTGTCGCCCAGCCTACGGTCCCAGACTTGCCGTCACCACCTGTACAACAGTCCAATAAATTGTAAGGTTACATTAAGAACCGTCAACAGTCACCTCTCACCAACAGCCACCTCTTTTTAAAAAACAATTCAAGATTCCGATAAATCTACGTTTCTTCTATTCTTGTTTAGTATTTTATCATCATTCATCCCATAGTACCATCAGTTTGAAGACATCCCGATTGTGGCTGCTGTAGAGAGGTTGCCATTTCGAAATTACATGATTTGTAGTTTAATAATGATATATATTGTACACATTAAGACGTATAGTTTCGAGATTCGACATTCTCTATCGGTTACGAACATCGTTTAGAGCCACAACACAGTTCAAATATCACAAGATTTTGCTACAAGTAAAATACTAAATAAATATATTATAAAATCAATACGTTATTGTCCAGATTATATTTGTTTAAATCATTAAAGCTGTGTTATAGCATATTTCATTTACATATTTCGTTTGCATTTACGTGTTCCGTATACAGTTACGTAATCCGTTTGAATTTAGGTAATACTTTTACATAAATATACCTACTCGGTTTTTCTTTTAATTATTCATTTATTATTCCGTCTTAAATTTACATATTTTGTTTACATTTAATTACGATGTTTAAATTCCGTATCCGGTTTACATGTTCGTGTTCCGATTACAATTACGTGTTGCAGTTATGTATTCCGCTTATGTAAATGTAAACGTACATAAATGTATACTTATTTCATTTACATGTATGTACTCATTTATATTTACCTATTCCGTTTACACTTGCGTATTACGTTTAATTTAGTAATGTATATTAGATCCTAAAACCATATCATCGAATGCATAACATGCCCTCACTAATTTCTAGTGATTATGCGGCCTTCCAAAAGCAATATCAGCAATGGCAGGAAAAACAAGCACTGAAGAAACAAAAGCCGAAACCAGCGGCTACACCTGTTTTGTAAGAATTAACATATATTTCCTGACAAATACACTATTGCGCTGTTTATTATAATTACAAATGTATATTGAAACGTAAATGAAACAACAGTTAGATTTTATATTTTCACAGATTGCATTCGCGAATACCTAGATTATTTGGGTCCGCCTCTGTGGTCGAGTGGTTAAGGTCGCTGACTTGTATACCACTGTAACCTATCATCACTGATGGTCACGGTTCGAGCCACACTCAGGCCGTGTCTCATTTAAATGAAAAATGTGGCAGTTTCTTACGGAGGTTGGTGCACCCAGGTACTGGTTAACCGCTGGAGCCTGCCCAGAAAAGGTGTTGTTAGGTAAACTGCCCACCGACGATATAGCCCGAAATGGTGCTGATGCAGGCGTAAAACCCGAAATATAACATATAACTTAGATTAATTATATAATGTACATACACTATGTTTGGTGTGATTACTATACAGTGACAGGGATCATTGTTTGGGAGTATTTGTAATGTTTGAGTATGTCGACTGTTGAAGCCTATAGAAAGATACTTTATTAATTAATTCCACTAAGCTTACTGTACTGGGAATGTAAATTTGAAATGCTTTAACCTGTTGTATATTGTGAAAGTGTTTGCCAATGTGATTTATGAAGTTGAAACGCTAATTGCAGTGATTACACTGCACTCCAACAACAATGGCAAAAACAACAAGAACAACAAAACAAACCAGGACAGTCTACTGTGACACAACAAGCCAATACACTGTAAGCGGAAACGTAATATGAACCATTTCTATTTTCTGCTGCAGTCTTTTCTGTGAAATTTGACAAGCTGTATGTTAACCTGATATACTGACTTACGCAGCGTGCTGCTGACGTGGATTAAAAGGCGCATTCAACTGTGCAGCACAGTACAATTGTAAAACGCATTTAAGCACGATCTACTGTTTTAATTATTCAAAATGAAATTGCATCATTATGCCACGTTTCAAAGGTATAATGAAAACAGAGTAAAATGCAGTAAATTTTTAAACACCTTCAACAACTTCATTTAAGCCATAAATTTGATAAGAAGAATGCTTTTAAGCAAACATATTGAATAGCAGAACAATATAGGAAATAAAAAATAACTGAATAATTGTCGTTTTGCAGCCCGGATCCAAATATACAACTACTTCAACAGCCAAACACTCCGGAAATCCAGAATACTATTCAGCAGAATCCCCAAACTTTACAGCAAGAGAATTCTTAGTGAGGAACTGCGCATGCGCATTAAGCTGCAAATAATATGCTTTGCTTTTATTTGAAACGTCCTGCTTTGCTTCTTGCGGTTTAATGGAATGTCCCCCATGTGACAGTTTAATGATATATAACTTGACCGTTCAATAGTCATCCAATTGCAACTGGATACAACAAAGATGCCGCTGAGGATACTTGTGTTTACTAGTAAATTAGTGTAATAGTAGAATATTTATTTCATCGAATGAGCATCGACATTTGTATTTCGATAATCACGAGATGAAATAAACTCCTATCTTGCACTAATGAACACAACTCTTGTTTTTCTTTTATGATTTCCAATGATTTTGGCTAATATTTGTTGTACAATTTTATTCATTTTAACTGCCACTGCCGGAAGTCTCATTTCATAACAATACACAACCACACAACCACTTTCGTTAGTGTGAACGTGTGTACTACAATAGTTCCGGTATTAATTTCAAGTTGTCAGAAAACAGCGGAGAAATACGAAACGTGATCAGTGGGAATGAAATTGCCATCTTCCACTGCTCCAAAATATGTTTTTACTGAATAAACTCATTCATTGGAAAGCATAAAAGTAAGACTTTTCGTTGATATTAAATTTGCAGATCCATTATTTCAAATTAGTGTCCAAAAGTTGGCCATCGGTTGTTTTACAAATGTTTATAAACTGCTGTATTAACTTTTCAAGTATCTCTACATTTATTAAAAGGTGACGTTTACAAAAGCATGCCAAGCTGAACACTAGTTTTTGAATATGCTGTTTTAGCGGATTATATTATTATTTATACAACAAATTGCTGTAGAGAATAGAACATCACTGCATGTAGCACATTAGAATTATAATAGTGTAGTTCTCAAGCGGACTCGTCGCTTGTGATACGAGCATATTTTGCATGACTATATCATTTTGACGGCGGCCCTTACCTCGCTTACCGCTATGTTAGCTAGAGTTGTGAAATTTCTGTTTTGTATTTCAGCTTTAGTACTTTATATTGTTTTATATTTAGCTCGTCTATTAGCTTACAAAGATTGTAATAATTCTACGAATATTGCATGGTCATATATCTATTATCCATAGAATCAAACCAAAGTTTGCGAATTCTTCTCCTACAATATATAATTTATGTTGCTTTAAATTAGTATCTCTTTATCAGCCAGTGTACGTGTGTATAGTATATTGCACATAGCTGAACGAACTTCCTTGCGAGTCTTTCTGTGGGTGTCCATTAATTCCTAAACATTGGACAGTTATTGTTATGCAACTTGATTTACGCTATTTATAGGTGTCTCCATTTATTGAGTCTAACCTACCTACCACTGTTTAGTAGTAGTGACATACCACTAGCTTAAGCTTAGAATTAAACCGCAGCCATTATCGATTTAAAACAGTGCAAAGGAAACATCACTTTAATAATTTGTTTCCAATAGAAAACGGAATAAAACTATGTTGTGATGATACTGTGTTTCCACGATGCATATCTAAATGATAGTTTAAGCACGATTTGTCAACGGTATGTTGCTTTTAGAGAATTCATAGTACCAAAATACACCAAAGTAAGTGTTACACACCCTAGCTAGAGGCCTGGCCGAGTTACTAACACCGTTGACTTCGAATCACCTGTCACTCACCACTGAGTTTGAATCCGACTTGGGTTGTCGAATTTATCTGTGTTCGAGTTGTTAAAGTTGCTGACTTCAGATCACTCACTCCTTACCGCAGTAACTGGTTGCTTCTTTTAGGCTTTCCTGTGAGGTATTGAGTTTTCTCAGTGAAAGAAACTGCGCTCTTTGCAAACAGTGGAAGATGGCATTTTGTCTTTCACTGCTTGAGTTTTGTATTCCTCCACGGTTGGATATACTTTTATTTTAGATATTCTTATTTATAGACAATCATGAAAAAAGTTAGTAATAAAGTAATATATTCTAATGAATTGTATTGTCTGTAGTTTTTAATCTTGACAGCAAACAGAAACCAACTTGAAAATTATACGGAATCTAGTTCTCAATACGGACGTTCACATTAACACAAGTGCTAGTGATTTGTAGTGAAATGAGGCTGCCGACAGGAGCAGCTAAAATGAATGGAATTTGATAACAAATATTATATTAGCCAATGACACTGGAAGGCATAAAAGAAAAAGAAAATTTGTGTTTATTAGTGGAACGACATAGAGGACATAGAAAACGCACACCTACATTATATGACTATTATTAAATATAAACGAAATACGAAGGATTCCATCACTGAACAACTAACAATATTCCAAAATGTTTCAAACAGAAACTTGATTGATATTTCAATAGCAGTTTGCAGTATATGGACATTTAGTACGATTAGATTTGTGTTTGCATTATAATTTTCGTTTTATGTACATAGATTAGAATATTATAAAGATGCAAACTAAATACGAAACACCTTTTAAAGAGGAGAATGTATTTATGAAATAAGCTGAATTTAGAGCTAACTTTACAGTACCATTAACTGCGATTACCGTGCTTGGATAGTATAGCAAAACCTTAAAGGGACAATGCATCGGTGACGAAGCAGATGTGCACAGAATATAATTTCCTAATATATGGTATAATTGTTTTCCAAATAATGTTGACAGAATCTGAGTAATTCAACTAATAAACAAGCGTGGTAACTATACGATGTTCGTTGAAATAACACATCTATGTAAATAGGGTCAACATACATGGCGTGCATCCTGAATAACAACAGTTATGGTACATATGTACTGTTATATCTCATGTGTGCCTATGCATATTTATTTATTTTAGACGCTAATCCAATTTAAATTATCTCTAAACGACAGAATCACGAGTTTAGTATTGACTCCAATGATAAACAAACGTAAATTCAGGAGCGTGTCTGTTTGCCCGTTATATGAACTCCTACTGTCACTTGTGAGAGCTTCTATACCGCAAAAACAGTGAATATTGATTGAAAGTTAAGTGTAATTCTTTCGGATGAGTGTGTAGTAATAATGCTATTTTTTACGTAAAATATGTATTGTTTTGGCTTTTTGCGATGTATTGTTGCGTTGTTTTGTTTTGATTAAAGTCATATTCCTGTTGAAATTAAAACGATATTACACCACCGTATGTGAGTGTCCCGTGTTTTATGGCAGCATTTTTAACACTTAGTAGTGGAAGTCGTGATAGCGCAGTGGATGCGCGTTCGATTCATGTGCGAAAGGTCCGGAGTTCGAGCCCCGCTGGAGCCGTTACGATTGTGCCCTTAGGCAAGGCATTTAAATTCCAAGTTACCCATTCTCTCTCCCTCGTGGTGATGGATTCCATCAGGAATGAGGTCTCGAGAGTGATTAATATAAGTTGAAAGCCCCAATAGGCCGTGTCTCATTTATATGAAAACGTTGGCAGTTTCTTACGGAGGTTGGTGCACCCAAGTACTGGTTAACCGCTGGAGCCTTCTGCAGGCGTTAAATCCGAAATATAACATAACATATAAGTTGAAAGAACTTGTCAACACTTAGTATAGTTTTATGTCTACGTGTGAGTGGGAAGGTTAGTTAGTTTAGTTATTTCGTGTAGCCAGACCAAGTATTATACTATTTTGCCAATCA
Source organism: Archivesica marissinica (assembly GCA_014843695.1). Classification (NCBI taxonomy): domain Eukaryota; kingdom Metazoa; phylum Mollusca; class Bivalvia; order Venerida; family Vesicomyidae; genus Archivesica; species Archivesica marissinica. Next base: position 41,444,891 of record CM026400.1, read on the forward strand.
CTTCTTGCATGTTTTCAACATCTAATATGTAGCAAATTAACTTGCCCATTCCTCATGTAACTAACCCATGACGTATTCAGTACGTGTTGTGTTTGCTGAAGTGTTTGCCTATGACAGGTGGCTAATATGCATCCATATAATCTCAGCATAGAACATGTGGTATATTTATTATATCCGTGCATTCATCATTCTCCTAAACCATATACATTACGACAAATAGTGTATATGTGTTTGTGCTTAAAGCTCATATTTGCGTTTACTTCGAATGCGATGCAACATTTACTACAACAGTAGATATTCATTGGCGTAGATAATAGTGTTGTGCTTACGATCTTGTACTTCCAAACGCGGAATATAATCCGATATTTACAAGGACACGCATAAATTAATTGATTCCAAATTTGTAAATTGTCCAATTTTTTAAAATTGTAACTTCCAAAATAAATTATATTCCTGTAAACAGCGCGCTTCTCACCTCACCAATGCAACCCAGGTTCGATCCTCGGACTGGGACGTATGTTAGATTGTACGGTGATCGGACAGGTGGTTTTTCTCCGGGTACTCCTGTTTCCTCCCAAACGAGTGAGCACATTTACACTTTCATCCGCGCCAACTTGGGTGATTAATACAAGTTGTTAAAGCTTGTTCGCAATCGATCTCAAATAAATAGAGTTTAAATTTTAAACAACGTCTACTTTTGAAGTTGAAGAATTAAACGCAATTTGGCTTTTAATCAATAACATTTGCTTGGCTTGCTTTTGTATTAACCAATGCTATATGTGTTTATATATTTGTGTGTATATTTCGTAAGTATGATTGAAGACTATCAAATTTTACAATTAAACTTTTATTGTAACAGAAAATGCATTTAAATTAATTATGTTTTTGGTTGTTTCGTTCGTTACATATGACATACATGTGTTATTAAATGTTGTATACTTCATTGAATAGTGCTTTTGGATACGCTAGAAAAAAAATGAAAATGTTGTCTTGTCGATATCTAACCACATGTCAACATCGTTCAATATGCAGCTAAGTGAGCGTTGTCATTTTAATACGTATTCATAGTAACAAATGCATGTTATCAATATATATATATAATTATGACCACTAATTGCAGCAAGTATTGTTTAATTAGTTTGCAGTTTACAATAGGAAGTAAAAGATAACTGCCATTATTTTAGGTTAGGGGCGTCCGTAGTCGAGTGGTTGGGGTCGTTGACGTCAAATCACTTGCTCCTCATAGCTGCAGATTCAAATCCCACGTGTGGTGTCGAATTATTTCATTTGAGGACGTTGGCGTTTTCGAAGGTCGGTGGTTATATACAGGTGTCCAGCTCGGAGGGGCACCCAGGGTCTTCCTCTCCCCACATAGCTGGAGAGTCGCCATATGACCTAAGCTGCTTACGCTACTATTACCCCTCCCCCCGAACAGAAACATTATATTTTAGGTTAAGTATAATAATATATTATATGCAGCTCAGGCGGAGTAGACGTCAGTCATTTTGCATAATGGCATCAACGTTTTATTGTAGGAACAAAGAACAAACATGCATGTTGCTACCTAGGCTCATTCTGAACACAGCTCGCGATAGATGGCTTATAGCTGTTAATTGTCCGGACTTTGTTTTGGTTTCTCAAGTTAAGAAATTTAATCAGGGGTATGTATTCACCTGAAAAGTAGTTCCATCTAAGATGGATGCATGGGATAGAGCGTTGATTGCGAAACTTTTTCTGGGGTTGTAGCGGTGGTGCAGTGACAGCGTGGTCAGATTTGCTATTGCTAGGCGACGTCGGTGCCAGTTCGAAACCTGACTTATGACAATACGTTAAATACATAAGAGCGCTTGTTGTGCAGCGCGGCGACCATACAATGTTTCCCCGTGTGTATAGAGTTAGCACACGAAACCTGTCACTAAAGGATGAATCGAAGATCAGTTTTTTGTTTTATTTTTCTTTCCAATGCATGTGAAAGAAAATGCTTGGTTACTTTTTCTCAGTGAAAGAAATTGCTATCATTTACTGTTTTGAAAGATGACCTTGTGTTTTTGATTCCTACGCAGGTTCATGTACCTTTGCATTTTAGCTATTGTCTGATAATCATAAACAGTTTTTTATCAAAATAGTGTGTTCTAATGAATTTGTTTTATTTGTCGTTTTCAATTTTGACAGCAGACAGAAAATACCTTGACAATTATACCGAACTATTTTTATTCCTAGCATTCACACTGACATACGTTGTTGTGAGACTGTGTCTTGTAATAATGTAAAAATAAATAAAAATTGGAAAAAATATATCAGCCACAAATCGTTGTGAAACTATAGAATAAACGATGCTTGTAATATAGGATTTTAATTCATCTCGTGATCACCGAAATATTATTTTGTCACGACTGACGTTAACACAAATTTAGCGAATTTTGCGCTAGCGCAGTGTCAGATTTGTGATTGCAAGGCGACGTCGCCGGAGCTATGCGCATTCGAAACCTGGCCTATGATATATACCCTTCTATAAACCACCTTGCAATTTGTAGCATGCTATTGTCATTCTGCATGAATTAATATAGTTATTTATGTATATATTTATAACATGCGTATCATTTAGTAGTGCATCAGGAAGTTCGGAGCAATATAATATTGCTAGAAACATTGCTATTGGCGCTGCGGTTTAGAAGTAATGAACAGAGGTTGACATGTGGTTAGACTATTCTATGTTGCTTGCACATGTATCATATTTTCCTGTGTCTTATGTTTTTCAGCAATTACATGCCACAACAGTCAGCCAATAACTTCAACGACCCATTGTAAGCCTCGTTTTAACTTTTAAGTGACTAATGTGTGCTAATAATTCTGTTCATATTTAAGTGTTTAACATTGTATATTGGTTATATAATTAAGTTTTGGTAATGCATAGCATATTTGTTTTGGGTGTTTCCAATGTGTTAGCATATCATCGGGTATTTTCTTGTCACGTTTGTGTTTCTAATGTCTTAACACATGCTCTGGTATTTTTTTTGTCACGTATATCAAATGTATTAACATAATTCTTGAGCACTTTCTTGTCATATTTGTGTTTCCAACGTTTTAGCATATCATCAAGTATTTTGTTTTAACATGTTTATTCTCAAATATCGTCTTGTAGCGTTTGTGTTTCTAATGTTTCTCTGGTATTTTGTAACAGTTGTGTTTGTAATGTGTGTAATGTATTCACGAGCATTTCCTTATTATGTTTGTGTTTCTCCAACGTGTTAACATATCCCCGGGTATTGTCTTGGAGCGTTTGTGTTTCTATTGTTTTATCATATCCTCCGGTACTTCTAACTTCTAGTAACATTTGTGCTTCCAACGTTTCAACATAATTATCTTGTTAGGGGTTTTCCATTTCTGACGTTTATATATATTGTTTTCAGTTCGCGAATACAGTATTGATTCGTTATAAAGCTCTTTTGTTGATCGATTTGGTATACTACTAATCAGTTATAGTATGTCACGAATTCTGTGTTTTATATGCTATCTATAAATTTAAATAATTGAGTTGTTCCATATTTAGATACCGTTTCGGCTCTTATAATTTAATTGTTCCATATTTAGATACCGTTTCGGCTCTTATAATTTAGTTGGTTTCCAATTAGTATCGTTTTATTTTCTTAATATTCAATATATTTATTGCATTAAATATGATAGCAAACAATACATAAAACGAAGTACAATGGAAAAGAATGGATACATTTTCATATAAATGTTAAGCATAAAATCATGATCCAGGTTATCGAAAGCTTTTTCAAAGTCCACAATCAACAGGAGTCCTGGCATGTTATTTCTATTTACATAAGCAACCGTTTCAAAAATTACTCTTATCGTATCATCATTATATCTACCTCCGCAGCCTGTTTGCGATGGATTTTGTCGTCCAAGTATCTTTATTTGTTTTAATTAATAATTATCATTACTCGTTTTTTAGATTAGCTAGATTGTACGAGTGATTTAATATATCTTTATTTGCCTACGTGGTCGAGTGGTTAAGGTCGCTGACTTGTATACCATTGTAACATATCACTGATGGTCACGGGTTCGAGCCCCGCTCAGACCGTGTCTCATTTATATGAAAACGTTTCTTACGTGGGTTGGTGCACCAAGTACTGGTTAACCGCTGGGGCCTGCCCAGGAAAGGTGTTGTTAGGTAAACTGCCCGCCGGCGATATAGCCCAAAACTGTGCTGATGCAGGCGTAAAACCCGAAATATAACATAAATTATTTATTGCCAAAATTCTACTGTTATGGATGGCATCAGACTTTGTTGTGTTTCTTGAAAAGATTCATAAAGTAAAGTAGTAAATAATGGACCAGAATATAACTCCTGTATTTCTATAATTATTGTCTGTGTGTGCGTCAGTTCAGTCTTCTTTTTTGTATGGTGTATATTTATTTTCTATCATGTACATGATTATTTACAACAATTGAAGTAAGGAATTGGATAGAAAGCTATACAGCTTATAAATGTCGTTTGATTTCTTGTAGATATATTCTTATTAATACGTTAGGGGATTCCGTGACTGACTCTTCAAGGTGGTCGACTTCAAATTACTTGCCCCTCGCCTTAGCGGGTTCGAATCCCACTGTGAATAAGTTATCCTGTTGACTTGGGAAGGTCGGTGGTTCTACCGTGCATTAAATACTGATCGGAGGATATTCATTCAGCAGTAACAGCTGTAGTGTCGTAATACGAGAGCTAAGCTGTTGGTGCAACGTCGTTAAACCCCCAAAAGTCTTTTATAAGAAGGAAACTAATATGTAATTGAATATATCCTTTATTTCGATTTACGAAATTAATTAACATTTAATTCTACAATGGCACGATTGTATATTTTGTATCCTGGTTTTATTCGAAACAAATTATGGATATCAGAAATATATACGAAACCAAATAATGATTGAGCAGGATTAGATTTGAATGCAATGGCTATTGTACTTTAGCAAATATTCAAATGTCTTATTTTCTGCAATTTGTATATGTCTGATCGTCCGAAATACTTCCCAGTGGCTCCATCCACCAATACTAGCTGCAGCTAAGACCTGAAATCAAGCAAAGGACAGTATACAAAATCACAAGCGATCACTTAAACATAAGAGGCTCGAGTGGTTAAGGTCGCTGACTTGTATACCACTGTAACCTATCATCACGGATGGTCACCGCTCAGACCGTGTTTCATTTATATGAAAAAGTTGGCAGTTTCTTACGGAGGTTGGTGCCCCAAATTACTGGTTAACCGCTGGAGCCTGCCCAGGAAAGGTGTTGCTAGGTAAACTGCCCGCCGGCGATATAGCCCAAAAATGGTGCTGATGCAGGCGTAAAACCCGAAATATAAATATAACAAAATCACAAGCGTTATCCATCTCATCGTCAACTGAACGTTGATACGATAACGTTAAGGCTGACGTCATGACAAAAGCTATCCAAACTTCAAATTGTTCATGAAACCAACGCGCCGATGACTTGTTATAAAGTTGAACTTAATTAGTTGGCAGAACCAGTACTCTATATTTAATAATAGAAAATGTTTGGTATTGGTTTAGTATTTCTTTTTCAGCTTCTTTGACCAACCACAAAACACCTTGTGAGATATTTATAGCTTTAGCTTTGGCTGCATTATATAATACTCGTACATTAATATCTAATTTGGCTTTTTCTTTGCATATAGTTTTTAAATACATTGAACATATCTTTCAAATAATAAGTTACATCACAATCGTAACAAACTACTAACTCCGTTTAAAATAACCGTTTTTTTTAAACGTTGTTGGTATTCAGAATACCGATTTCGTTAGCGGAGTAATGGATTCGTAAACGGAATACTGAAATTGCACTATATGGATTCCATATTATGTTCACAAATACAGTTTTTGCATATTAACTTTATGAATTCCGAAAGGATTATAATGACGAAATCCGTTTGGAACTAAAACTCATCAAACATATCCTCGCGTATTACAGAGTGCATTTACTACCTCTCTAGCTTGCTCTTGGCTGTACGATTAGCGCAGTGGTTAGCGCGCTCGCTTCTCACCAATGCCACCCGGGCGAGATGGTACGGTGGTCGCCAGATTTGACAGGTGGGTTTTCTCCGGTTTCCTCCTACACGAATGACCACATATACGCTTTCACCCGTGCACGACCCCCTGATTGCTGTTTAATGAGGATATGTCTTCTTAATTGGTGGTTTCCCTTGCACGACATGCTATCAGTTTTCATCCGTTTTCTCAACATTAAATTATGGAATTTCTACAAATATCCAATGGAAATCACATGGAGTAATTGTAAAAAATAAATCGGACATTAGATGTAATGAACGACATTGCTGGTATTTATATTACAACACCTTATAATGTGGTTTTTCATTCTTAATTATCTGTACATATGCCATGTTGTCTGTATACTCTAATTCGTACACGATTTATATTTATTATGTGTTTTTTTCTCTTGAGGACTGTCTGTGAATCTTCAGACATGGAGTTATAAAAGATCATTTAGTCGACTGCACTATTGAACTTTCAATGCTTCTCCAGTCTTTGTAATGGAGAACTTATAAACCACATTCGAGAAAAATTGTTACTGACGACATGCATCATCTACCAATAAATCGTGTAACAAAATAGTAGAAGAGCTGTCGATCAGTAGAAGAATGAATACAAATCTGTTTATAAAATATTAATTTAAATTAATATTTTATTGCAACTGTTCCACAAGAACATTACTGTCATTTATAACATACATAACACCTGATATATATATTGATATATATATATATATATATATACAGAACATGGGCACATAGATTGGTTGATGAACAAAAATTAAATCTATAAATAGAATTGTGTAGAAAAATGGAGAATAATGCACATTTGGACATCTTTCCAATAGAAGAATACGCAAATCACAGTTAGGGCGATGAACATTGTACAAGACTGGAGTAAGATGAAAATATAGAAAACAATTCATAACAATAGTTTCGGTGGTACGAATGAAGAATGAAATGACATTATGATTTTTCAGCTCGAACAACTACTACGAGCCACCACAGCAAAACAATAACCTGTAAGCTTTAGTTACTAAAATATTCCGACAATATTTCCAGGTTTGAATGGGAAACAATTTGCATGTGTATATAAATAAGAAGGCGATACAGGAGTTTGTTGTTCTAGTAGTTTCCCGTTCAACCACCGATGTTGTTCTAGTAGTTTCCCGTTCAACCACCGATCTATCTCTGCATGGAATTTGATATTTATAAATAGGTTGCTTTTTTCTGTTGCAATGGATATATATATATCTCATGCGTACTATTTCCTAGATATTTACACGTGCTCTAATCACCCGATATATGCATGCATGTGCACTAATTTTCTATGGAGTGTGTAATATTGATTTGGAACAATTCGCTAACTTTTCATTTATACAATTGCACGTTATGGGATAGGTTTTGAATTGTATTGAAAGACTAATATTATATAATAATTTTAGGAGTTATTTTAGGAGTTATATTCTTTGCAACAAGTAGCTGTTTTGGTGTAGATTTCAAACGAGTGTTGGATTGTTTTGTCAAACTGGTTTCGGTTAATTTAGTTTATTTACGAGACTATTGAGTGGACATAACTGTAAGCACAAATACAAATAGTTATTTCTGGACTCCCGGCCAAAATGTGTATATATTTATTTGACGTTACGTTAATCATCATCATCTATACTATTTACAGAACATAAATTAGGCAATTGATCAAGGCGCTGTAGCACTTCACTAAAACATGTGCACAGAAACGTCATATCATATTTACACGCATTTAAATATGCTAATAGCAAATTTGAGCTAGCCTGTTTGCGACAGTTGTGTTCAATATATGTCCACATACTTGGATGATACCTTGTAATGGTTTATTAAAATGTCATTCCGTTCACTATATCGGAATCACGACTTGCCTTATGCTGCACACGTGTAATATTAGAAATCTAGTCAAATGACTTTGCATGTTACGCAACTACACCATTTGCAATATCCAAGTATTACCTACAGTTCATGTGTGTCCTGAATTTACGGATATGGTAGTAAATAATTATCATTTCCAGATGAACATGATAATGACTTTAAGGAATATATAGAATTACTTTAAGGAATATATATAAGCCACTTTTTACTTCCCACATTTTCTAACGGTATGTAATATATACTATTGTTCTAGAAAGAAAATTAAGTATATACTCTATACAGGGATCATTCTAGAGGGCGAAATTGTCGCCCTAGGGACCCTGACCTCGCCCATTATAAAGCACTCTTATTCAAATGTTAATGGTTGTACTGTGCATTTTAACCCTATTTTGCAGTAGTATATTATACAGGGTTCATTCTAGGTCAGAATGTTTGGGAGAAGTGAGATAATAATCTAATTGCCTGTGGCAAAGTTATTTTATAGTATTCTATATAGATTGAAGTTGTCAGAACAAATAGCGTGATATACCGCATCACTAAAGACCCTCGTTTTTCCGGTAGAGTCTTGCATTACCAATGCATTTTAACCTAAATACCAAATGTTGGGTTGTAGTTATGTACATATTTTACCGGTTACGCGTTCGCTTCAGGTGGGGAAGGACCGGAGTTCGCGATCAGCTGTAACGGTTATGATTGTGTCCTTAGGCAAGGCAGTTGACTCATCCATGAGAGTGATTAATATAATGTTGTAAGAACTTATTTCGCAATCTAACTAAAATAAAGTTGTTTAAACCGTAAGAATTAGGCTGTTCTGTTCAATACTAGCTGGAGAGACACCACATGACCAACAGCTGGTGTGCGAATTAAAAACCCCAAAGGTATAATCACTATCAACATTATTTTCCCCAAGAAATACCCGTTCATCATGATCATCAGCAGCATCACCATTGCAGCTTACTAAAGTATATAATAACAAGACTGGGAATATATAGCAATCGCAAAATTAATTCCAAATACTAAACTTAAACTCAACATAAGGGATCAAGATCACTGTCATTTAACACTGGCTAACTTAACCCAACCCATAAAGATGATGGTATTTTTTCGGGTAAAACAATGGTTGGCCAGTCCGGAAGTAAGAGAGCAACCAACACGTTGAAGTGTCATCACTTCTCTCCGAAGAGAGCAACCAACACGTTGAAGTGTCATCACTTCTCTCCGAAATATTAACCTATATATAATACCTTAGCTTGTAGTCAACGCGTGTGTCTTCAGTTTGGGTTAAATGATAAAGAGTTGTAGCACATGAAAGTAAAACACTCCATTCCAGTAACTGGAGGCTTAGTAAGCTTACAATGTACTATTTAAGAAATAACATTTGTTTTTCAGTTATTGGGAATAAAACAAGGTGTCGAGTTCTGACATGTACGAATTAACCACAAAGGTCGTAGGCCTAAGTTGTTAATTCCGGCTCTCAGAATGACAAAACCATGTTATTCGACTATGTTTCGATTATAAAATAACCACAATATGTTTCGATTATAAAATAACCACAATATATCTACAAAGCCCAGAAATAGTTGTTATATTAGAGTGCGTAAATGAAATCGCAAAAATGCTAGTCAAATGACGTCACATTTGACATCATGCGCGAAAACATGTTGTATTGCAGGTATTCAGTTTATTCATACGCAGGTTAGTCCGACTAATAACTAACATTAATATAATAACTAACATTAATATAATCACGTAATAACTAACATTAATATAATCACGTAATGTGTCTATTTTCTATAACACTACATTCATTATATTGCACCATTTAAAAAGATAATTATCAAAAAAAAATTGCACATGTACACACTTTCTTTTTCGTGTGCGTATATATATATCCCGAAAGAAATAGATAGCAATTAATGATGTAATGCAGCCAAGTAGAGCAGTCCGATTAGCGCGCTCGCTTCTCACCAATGCAACCCAGGTTCGATCCTCGGACCGGGAAGTATGCGAGATGGTACGGTGGTCTCCGGGTACTCCGGTTTCCTCCCACACGAACGAGAGTGATTAATATAAGTTGTTTAAAAGAGCAGCATATTATGCGGATTGTTCGTATGTTATGATTCATAATTGTCATTTTCTTTTAGGATGGATTTGATGATGTTTAGCGGCCTCGGTTTCGGAGGAGGACTGTTCGGGTTCTAAACCAAATACTCCACGATCTTCATTCAGCCTTGTGATTTACATAGACAGTAGCAGACATATCGCGTGTTGTTCATTTCGCATGACTGGAAATTATCAGTTTTGCATATTATGGAAATACGCTAATCGTACGTTTTAGCTGATGAAAGGATGGGTTCTAGTAACGACGCACGTGCATAATTGCAATACTATACAGGACTTGCCATTTAGTTCGGAGATATATATAATATTATCATATCTGCTATTATTAAATGTCACAAATGAAAACAGGTATTTTCTCATGTTTTACTTGTAAATATGTATCGTATATTTAAGGCGTAAACTCAACCTGTGGTGTACATATATATCTTTATTATCTCCACTGACGGGAGAGCTACACAAAAGCACATACAAGTGCAAAACATATAGACATTGAAATGACAAACATAAATGACATATATGTACGTATATTTCACAAGACGTTCTCCAATGCATCCTTGACGAAACGAAATACAAGAATCACGTACGAACAATTGTAATAACAATATTACAGATGGCATGTGAATTAAGTGTATGAAATATATCAACAATGTATTTGCATATGGCCAGATACAGTCATTATCAGAAACTCCGTTCTAAAGTAGCATTGAATACTGGCTAATATTATTCTCTCATTTGCATAATCAGAAACACCGTGTTGCTGAAGACCGGACAGTAAGTCATATATCTGTATGACTGGCTCTTGAGTTTGAGCTTTAGACACGCCCATGGTTGTCAGTATCGCAGTAACTCCGCCCTATGCTGTTACCGTGTTATAAACGCAACATACCGAATGGAGATTTAACATCATTGGAAACAAGCCACATTTCGTGGCGTACTTGTATACCACTGTATCCTATATTCACTGACTGGCATGGATTCGAGCCCATTTCAGATTGTGTCTCTTTATATGAAAAATGGCAGTTTCTTACGGAGGTGGGTCAACCGCTGGAGCCTGCCCAGGAAATGTGTTGTTAGGTTAACTGCCCGCCGGCGATATAGCACAAACTTGGTTTATATGAATGCGTAAAAAACCCAAACAAACAAGTAAGCATTATCATGTGGCACAAACAGTTAATATTGTGTTTTTACAAAAATGATATGAGCTAGCAATCGAACAATTAGATACGTGATAATATCTGGCGTTCAAATACTTCATAGGCAACTATCAGTTTATTTATCATTGCCCTACCCATACCCCGCAACTTCAAGGCGGCACCTCCAGAAGTATATTAGACATGGAGGATACAGACGACTACGCAATTACAGTGGTATCTCTTTTAAGCATATATTTATTTATCATTGTCCTACCATGCTGCCCCAGGAGTATATAGAAGACTACGCAATTACAGTGGTATCTCGTGTTCATAAACAGCACCTATGTTTATAATCACATCAAAATACTAAATGGTTTCTTTTACACAACGGTGTAACCACTATAATTTGAAATCCGAATTCACCGAAATTGGACAGTAACTATGCAACCATGTGCTTTCATAATGCTATTCCAACTTGTGTGAATGGTACTCTACGCTATTCCAACGTGTGCGAATGGTACTCTACGCTATTCCAACTTGTGTGAATGGTACTCTACATCTTGTGACTGTATCTGATTAACTGAGGTCGCAGTTACGTTACAAGCAATTGCGTCACATTTTGCATGACATATTTTATTTTTATGACGTCAGAATTAACGTTCAAACTTGAATCACAACGGTTTTCTGACCATTATATTCAATGGCAATACATGCTTGGACTGTTTACAATTATATAGGAGAGTTAGACATGTACAAACATTACTTACTTTGAAACAGTGAAATATGGCATTTTCTCTGTCACTGCTTGAGATTCCTATTCCTCTGCGGTTGGATATACTTTTGTATCTTATCTATTTTCTGACAATCATGAACAGTTAATAATTAAGTAATTTGTTGTAATGAATTTTTTATTTGTCTAGATTTTTAAATTTTGACAACAAACTAATTATACCGGAACTACTTATTACGGACGTTCACACTAACATAAATGGTTGTGCGTTTGTGTATTGACGTGAAATGAAACGATTGGTTCTCAATCACGATTACATAAGACATTCTTCTATAATAGTTATAGTTATACTATCTTTATTAATTTGATGAACTTCATCTAAATCATGTATGTGTTTGCGGAAATAGTTATGCGCAATACATTATGCATTTTGCGGAAATAGTTATGCGCAATACATTATGCATTTTGTGGAAATAGTTATGCGCAATACATTATGCGGAAATAGTTATGCGCAATACGCAATACATTATGCGGAAATAGTTATGCGCAATACATTATGCATTTTAAATGCATGTCAGTAACTTGGCGAAGCGCATGAAACATATAATATTGAATACGTGCATGCAGACATTTATTAGCTTGCCTCCTTAGATGTTCCGGAGTGGTCTTATTATGTGAGTATTGAAATATATAGATTCCAATTTTTTTTCCTTGGATACAGATGGCTTGCGGAAGGTCGGTGGTTCTACCCGTCTGTGTGTCTGAAATACTGCTCGAATGGGCGTACGATGTTGTGTCGCTTTAAGACATATACACGACTTTGTAATACGGCTAAGCAAGAAACGACATAAAACGTCCGTCCCACCTACTAGTAGAAACTCATTATTTTATAAATGTATCTACAATTATATCAGTATCTCGCGCAGACAAAATGGGGATTGGAAGGGATCTATCAATTATTTTTATGTGCAACTTTATAATAATTTAAACTAGACTATTTGACCCATATCTTGACATTGTCAATTGTAGCTGGGGAATTTTAATGGGCGGTGTGTTACTGGGGAATTTTAATGGGCGGTGTGTAGCTGGGGAATTTTAATGGACGGTGTGTAGCTGGGGAATTTTAATGGGCGGTGTGTAGCTGGGGAATTTTAATGGGCGGTGTGTGGCTGTAACATATTTTAGACTTTCATATAGCATTGACTATCCGCATAATCGCCATCATTGTATCGAGATAGTCGCGCAAACATTGAATTGCACCATCTATGATTTGTAATAAATTATTGATTATTTTACATTGTTTTTGTTTGCAGATTCGGGTTAATGATGTTCGAGGGACTTGGTTTAGGTGGGTTCTGATCTGGAATATACAGCGGAGCTATTGTGTGGATGACTATCTGTATACATTATGCAGAGAACCTCAAATCGTGAATACAGTGTGTGGATTTAAATACTAAATTAGGGGACTAGTCATGAATACCTTTGACGACGATTTTCGTATTCTACTCTGAACCAAGGAGTGGTGATTCCATATATTAGTGGTGATTCCATATATTGGTGGTGATTAAGCGAGTCTTTCGAGTTTCTATCCTGCTTATGCAGAGTAAATATCGGATCTTGCAGGAGTTGTGATTTTATACCATATTTTATGAAACTTGTTTTAGAATGTTGCAAAAAAGACTGCTTAACCCTTTCCCTCATATAAGCACCTCTTTACGCCATTGCCAATACGACATACATTGACGATGTAGCAGCCAAACCAATGTTCATAATAAATGCCAGAATCTAATGTAGTCCCAGTAATATCTAATATCTATGGAGGTGGGATAGATATGGTGACTTATCCACTGCATGATAGTTAAATGGCTGTCATTTGTATGGAGATATACTAGTATATTAACCTAAATATCTATGAAGGAAAGGGTTAATAGCAAAATTCCAAAAAAGTTTCATCAAATATGGTATGAAATCATCACGCGTGTATGATCCTTATAAATAATGCTGAAAGTAGCAGCGAAAATAATGGAATTAAAATTGTGTTCTTACTAGTTTCGTAGTGTGTTCCTTCATATCCAGCGACACGTGTACACTCAATTGTCTCATTACAGCAGTGGGAAGTTTAATCCAGCAGATGTGTTGTCACTGTCTACATATGTAGCTCCATTGTTACATGGGCTGGACAAACATTCATCTATATCTGGAACATAATATATCCGATGATTTCTATTGTTTATTTGGCTTTTACGAATACATCCGCAACATTTTGTGCTATATCGCAGGCGGGCAGTATATTTCCTGGACAGGCTCCAGCGGTTAACCAGTACTTCGTGCACCAACTTTTTCATAGACACGGTCTGAGCAAAACTCTAACCCATGGCCACCAGGTTACAGTGGTATACAAGTCAGCGATCTTAACCACCGAGGCGGTCATTGTTTATTAGTTTAATTAATGAAGGTTTAAAATTAAGTACACTAGACATATTCCATTGTATAATACAATGGAATAATTGTACGAAATTCAAATCTAAAATCATGCATCAGTCTCAGGAAGATGTATGGCTTGTTTTCTATTACCTCCCTTGTCAGATAAAGTCCGATTTATCCCGAAATGTCAATAGGTCTTTTTAGTTTTATTCCTTTCATTTTATTGTTGTTCCTTAGCCAAATGTTGTGGTATGATTTTATCAAAATCCTGTTAATTGAATATTTTTACGAATATCTGTCGGGATACATTATTTAATCATTATAAGATGAGAAAGTAATTGCAAATTGCTAGCATGTTGTGCTAAGGAAACAACGATACAAACGGAGGAAAGCACTTAATAGGACCTATTTACTTTTAGAGAATATTCATGGGAAGTAACTGACCGATATATCTCATACTTATAACAACAGCTGATGCTTAACGTTGTATAGCAGACTGGCAAAAGTTGTTTCCCTTTGTAGAAAATCGCCATTAAATTGTTGCAATATCGGGCACAGCAAAACACTTTCAAAAGGCATCGCATGCAATTAGAACACGCCACAAAGAAATGGATATGATAATGGAATATTTTCTTGACTTATTCCGCAGTTGGAGCCTTCATATCCAGCCACAAATATACACGTGTATTCATTGATGCCGTCTGTACAGGAGCCACTATTCATATCCAGCCACACATGTACTCGAGCCACTATCCTGGCATGGTTGGACAGACACTCATCGATATCTAGTACATAAATATGAAAAACCCATCTGTAGTCCAGTGGTAACACGCTGGACTGGTAATCAAGGGATCGCAGGTTCGATCCCCCGTCTGACCAAAATAAAAGTAACAGTCTTTCAGATGGGACGTTAAACTGAGGTATCGTGTCGGTGCTGTACACCGTGCACGTAAAAAGAACCAGAGGAGACTGGAATGGGTCTCTGTCTGTATCATTGCACTATCCTCCAAAACTCTAAAATGACTAATCTCTTCAGGAGGCGTCACTCATATGTGCAACCGGTAGCGACGATAAATAAACGTAAAACACACACCCATAATTCATATATAGACGAGACATATACAGTATATTTAGCTTAGCGGATGTGCTTGTGTTTTGGCGTGATGCATAACATTAGATTGTTTTATTTATAGACGCCTCAACCGAAAATGGTCATGGAGCTTCAGTATCAGAGCAGGTTATCCGTTGGTGCCGTTTGCACAGGTACCACTATTTTCGACACGCAAAATGGGATTCGAACCTTCAGCGTTGATGGACAATTGATTTGAAGGAAACAACCTAAACCACTCGACCACGGAGGCCACCTGACATGTAATAACTAATGAACACCAATAGCCATAATAACTAATGAACACCAATAGCCATGATAACTAATGAACACCAATAGCCATACTAACTAATGAACACCAATAGCCATAATAACTAATGAACACCAATAGCCATAATAACTCATGAACACCAATAGCCATAATAACTCATGAACACCAATAACCATAATAACTAATGAACACCAATAGCCATAATAACTCATGAACACCAATAACCATACTAACTAATGAACACCAATAACCATAATAACTAATGAACACCAATAACCATAATAACTAATGAACACCAATAACCATAATAACTAATGAACACCAATAGCCATAATAACTCATGAACACCAATAGCCATAATAACTAATGAACACCAATAGCCATAATAACTAATGAACACCAATAACCATAATAACTCATGAACACCAATAACCATAATAACTAATGAACACCAATAACCATAATAACTCATGAACACCAATAGCCATAATAACTAATGAACACCAATAACCATAATAACTCATGAACACCAATAGCCATAATAAGAGTTCTTGGAATAAAAATAGAAACTAGCAAACAGTAATCATAGTATTAACAATTAACAGTCTTTCAGATGGGACTTTAAACCGAGGTCTCGTGTCGGTGCTGTGCACGTAAGAGAACCAGAGGAGAGACTCTGGAATGGGTCTCCGTCTGTATCATTGCACTATCCTCCAACAATCTAAAATGACTAATCTCTTCAGGTAGCGTCGCTCATATGTGCAACCGGTAGCGACGATAAATAAACCAACCGGTAGCGACGATAAATAAACGTAAAACACACTGTAATCATAGTTACTGTATTTATTCCTAGAACATAAAGTATTTATTCCTAGAACATAAAGTATTTATTCCTAGAACATAAAGTATTTATTCCTAGAACATAAAGTATTTATTCCTAGAACATAAAGTATTTATTCCTAGAACATAAAGTATTTATTCCTAGAACATAAAGTAATAAAGTCTGCTTACTTACTTCACAGTTAGTGCCTTTATATCCCACAGTATATGCACACATGTATGAGGCATAGAAATTCCAACCGGAGCCAAGATGTTGACACGGGTTTAACTGGGCATTCGTATTTTACTGAAACAGACGTAAATGTTTTCGTGTAGTACACATATATAGTAAGTACAGGGCTGTTATTTGTTTATTGCTATTAAAATATATGTAACAAACGACCCCCATTTTGAATGTCAATGACACATATTTCGGCTTTGGGAAACAGGTGCATCGAATATCACGACAGCACGATGCTGAAACCGCTGTAGCACGATAACGATATTACGATAACGCCACTACCGGGAATCTACGGCCTGCCACTACCGGGAATCTACGGCCTGCCACTACCGGGAATCTACGGCCTACCACGGGAATCTACGGCCTGCCACTACCGGGAATCTACGGCCTGCCACTACCGGGAATCTACGGCCCGCCACCACTGGGCATCTACGGCCCGCCACCACCGGGCATCTACGGCCCGCCACCACCGGACATTTACGGCCCGCCACCACCGGACACCTACGGTCCGCCACTACTAGGTATGCAATGGTACTGAGATAGTTATACATAGTTATACTTTAGGTATGCAATGGTAGTGAGATAGTTATACTTTAGGTATGCAATGGTACTGAGATAGTTATACTTTAGGTATGCAATGGTACTGAGATAGTTATACTTTAGGTATGCAATGGTACTGAGATAGTTATACTTTAGGTATGCAATGGTGCTGAGAAAGTTATACTTTAGGCATACAATGGTACTGAGATAGTTATACTTTATATATGCAATGGTACTGAGATAGTTATACTTTAGGTATGCAATGGTGCTGAGATAGTTATACTTTAGGCATACAATGGTACTGAGATAATTTTACTGTAGGCTTGCAATAGTACAGTAGAGAAAAGTGTGCAGTTTTGGAGATGGGAAACGAGCGGGAAATTCTAGTTTTTTGTTTCGTTTACTTGTTGGCTTACTGTTTCTTTTGTTTTACTGTTTCTTTTGTTTGATTTGATTTTCATTGATTTGAAAGAGACTATATGTCTACAGAAACATTGATGTCTAAGGTTAAATATGGGAAACAAATGTTTTGTTATTATTTAATTCTTCTAAAATTTGCAATACAGCATTACCTAGCTGGAATGAGCCGTTCATCGCTAAATCACACCGCTCATTGCTAAGGTAAAGCCTAATTTATGTGTTACGCAAAACATCTAAAAAAAAAATTGACATTTGTACATAATCCACTACTAGAATACGCCACTCACTGCTGGATTACACAACCCACTGCTGGAATACACTACTCGTACATGCCCCCACTGCTCACTACCAGAAAAGCAAGTATTGAAAGAAATATTATTTTTATTTATTTATTTTCGAATATTTGCATTTACTCACACTACTACAATACACCACTCACTGCTGGATTACACTTCCCACAGTTGGAATACACTACTCGTACATGTCCCCATTGCTCACTGCCAACAGTACAGCAGTACCGAACTTGAATGAGCCGCTCATCGATAAATCGGAACCGCTCATCGCTGAAGTAAAGAATAGTTACCCAACCTACCCGTAAACAATTTTCTAAAAAATATCGACATTTGTTTTATGAAAATAATAATTTTTTCGAAAATTTGCATTTACACTTCATACATTACTACAATACACCACTCACTGCTGGATTACACTACCCACTGCTGGAATACACTACTCGTATATTCCCCCACTGCCCACTGCCAGCAGTACAGAATTTGAATGAGCCGCTCATCGCTAAATCGGAACCGCTCATCGCTGCAGTAAAGAATAGTTGCCTGTTTCCGGTTATCCAAATTTTGCATTTACACTTCTTCACCTACTACAACACGCCACTCACTGCTGGATTACACTACCCACTGCTGCACTACACTACTCATACATTTCTACACTGTTCACTGCCAGTAGCACAGCAGTACAGAACTGGAATGAGTCGCTCACCGCTAAATCACACCGCACATTACTGAAGTAGTTGGCTTGTTTCCGGTATCCCAACCGACACTTACACAATTTCCGGGGGGGGGGGGAAATCGATATTTTGTGCAGAATTTGCCATTGCACATCATTCACTACTAGAATACACCACTCACTGCTGGATTATACTACCCACTGTCATCAGTACAGCAGTACACTGCGCACTGCTAACTACATCCACATTGTAAGAGTTTATAAAAATAATGTAATATCACATTCATTTATTGTTAATAGTGCATGTGTAGCAATTTCACACCCAATGGTCAAATTATTTTCATGTACATGTAGTTCCAAGTTTTTCTTTTGGTTGTCAAAAAAACAAGCAAGCAAGTCAGCCAGTGTTGTGCAAGAGGGTTATCAATGTACCCTAGGTTCTAAGTCTTCTAGAAATGACCCAAAACAAATGCATTGAAATAAACAAGCAAAGTCACCACGCTTCTTCTTATGTAATTAAATCATAGTCCAGGTAAGATGTTTAGAAATAGAAACTCTAGTTTGAAAATGTGTGGTAATGAATCGGGCCCGTAGCCAGCTTTTTTTATGGGGATAGGTTCGATGTCAAGAAGGGATTCCGAGGTCAAGAAGGGATTCCGAGGTCAAGAAGGGATTCCGAGGTCAATAAGGGACTGAAGTCGCTAGGGGTCCAAGGGCCTGCCCCCTTGAACATTTTGAAATCTAAATGGTCTGTAACGCCTTTCCTGCATTAGTTAAAAATCGACAGCATATAGAGAAAGTTCAGAGAAAGCCTCTTATAAAATATTCCCAGGTGTTGCTTGCATCCACATTATCATAGTAACTGTGTAAACATTCTGATAGATTGGATGAAAAATTGGACCTCGGGGAATTATGGGGGGGGGGGTCGTCCGACCGCTCCGCTCTGACCCCCTATCTACAGGCCTGTGAATCTCTAGAAGCATATAATTTATTGAGCATCATATCGACCATTAAGAATGAACAATTTATGTCGATATTTTTCACAGTTGTGCTATGGGTAACTATCTAGGGTTTATGTCGATATTTTTCACAGTTGTACTATGGGTAACTATCTAGGGTTTATGTCGATATTTTTCAGTTGTGCTATGGGTAACTATCTAGGGTTTATGTCGATATTTTTCACAGTTGTGCTATG
>CM026400.1:41465831-41484335 GCA_014843695.1 Archivesica marissinica
TACAATACATGCTTGGACTGTTTATAGGAGAGTTAGACATGTACAAACATTACTTTACAATACATGCTTGGACTGTTTATAGGAGAGTTAGACATGTACAAACATTACTTACTTACAATACATGCTTGGACTGTTTATAGGAGAGTTAGACATATACAAACATTACTTACTTACAATACATGCTTGGACTGTTTATAGGAGAGTTAGACATGTACAAACATTACTTACTTTACAATACATGCTTGGACTGTTTATAGGAGAGTTAGACATGTACAAACATTACTTACTTTACAATACATGCTTGGACTGTTTATAGGAGAGTTAGACATGTACAAACATTACTTACTTTACAATACATGCTTGGACTGTTTATAGGAGAGTTAGACATGTACAAAATTACTTACTTTACAATACATGCTTGGACTGTTTATAGGAGAGTTAGACATGTACAAACATTACTTACTTTACAATACATGCTTGGACTGTTTATAGGAGAGTTAGACATGTACAAACATTACTTACTTTACAATACATGCTTGGACTGTTTATAGGAGAGTTAGACATGTACAAACATTACTTACTTTACAATACATGCTTGGACTGTTTATAGGAGAGTTAGACATGTACAAACATTACTTACTTTACAATACATGCTTGGACTGTTTATAGGAGAGTTAGACATGTACAAACATTACTTACTTTACAATACATGCTTGGACTGTTTATAGGAGAGTTAGACATGTACAAACATT
The DNA here is from genome assembly GCA_014843695.1 of Archivesica marissinica. Classification (NCBI taxonomy): domain Eukaryota; kingdom Metazoa; phylum Mollusca; class Bivalvia; order Venerida; family Vesicomyidae; genus Archivesica; species Archivesica marissinica. Next base: position 41,466,584 of record CM026400.1, read on the forward strand.
ACTTACTTTACAATACATGCTTGGACTGTTTATAGGAGAGTTAGACATGTACAAACATTACTTACTTTACAATACATGCTTGGACTGTTTATAGGAGAGTTAGACATGTACAAACATTACTTACTTTACAATACATGCTTGGACTGTTTATAGGAGAGTTAGACATGTACAAACATTACTTACTTTACAATACATGCTTGGACTGTTTATAGGAGAGTTAGCATGTACAAACATTACTTACTTACAATACATGCTTGGACTGTTTATAGGAGAGTTAGACATGTACAAACATTACTTACTTTACAATACATGCTTGGACTGTTTATAGGAGAGTAGACATGTACAAACATTACTTACTTTACAATACATGCTTGGACTGTTTATAGGAGAGTAGACATGTACAAACATTACTTACTTTACAATACATGCTTGGACTGTTTATAGGAGAGTTAGACATGTACAAACATTACTTACTTTACAATACATGCTTGGACTGTTTATAGGAGAGTTAGACATGTACAAACATTACTTACTTTACAATACATGCTTGGACTGTTTATAGGAGAGTAGACATGTACAAACATTACTTACTTTACAATACATGCTTGGACTGTTTATAGGAGAGTTAGACATGTACAAACATTACTTACTTTACAATACATGCTTGGACTGTTTATAGGAGAGTTAGACATGTACAAACATTACTTACTTTGAAACAGTGAAATATGGCATTTTCTCTGTCACTGCTTGAGATTCCTATTCCTCTGCGGTTGGATATACTTTTGTATCTTATCTATTTTCTGACAATCATGAACAGTTAATTATTAAGTAATGAATTTTTTATTTGTCTAGATTTTTAAATTTTGACAACAAACTAATTATACCGGAACTACTTATTACGGACGTTCACACTAACATAAATGGTTGTGCGTTTGTGTATTGACGTGAAATGAAACGATTGGTTCCCATTTTCTCAATCACGATTACATAAGACATTCTTCTATAATAGTTATAGTTATACTATCTTTATTAATTTGATGAACTTCATCTAAATCATGTTAATTTGATGAACTTCATCTAAATCATGTATGTGTTTGCGGAAATAGTTATGCGCAATACATTATGCATTTTGCGGAAATAGTTATGCGCAATACATTATGCATTTTGTGGAAATAGTTATGCGCAGTACATTATGCATTTTGCGGAAATAGTTATGCGCAATACATTATGCATTTTGCGGAAATAGTTATGCGCATATGCGCAATACATTATGCATTTTAAATGCATGTCAGTAACTTGGCGAAGCGCATGAAACATATAATATTGAATACGTGCATGCAGACATTTATTAGCTTGCCTCCTTAGATGTTCCGGAGTGGTCTTATTATGTGAGTATTGAAATATATAGATTCCAATGTTTTTTCCTTGGATACAGATGGCTTGCGGAAGGTCGGTGGTTCTACCCGTCTGTGTGTCTGAAATACTGCTCGAATGGGCGTACGATGTTGTGTCGCTTTAAGACATGCACGACTTTGTAATACGGCTAAGCAAGAAACGACGTAAAACGTCCGTCCCACCTACTAGTAGAAACTCATTATTTTATAAATGTATCTACAATTATATCAGTATCTCGCGCAGACAAAATGGGGATTGGAAGGGATCTATCAATTATTTTTATGTGCAACTTTAATAATTTAAACTAGACTATTTGACCCATATATTGACATTGTCAATTGTAGCTGGGGAATTTTAATGGGCGGTGTGTAGCTAGAGAATTTTAATGGGCGGTGTGTTACTGGGGAATTTTAATGGGCGGTGTGTAGCTGGGGAATTTTAATGGGCGGTGTGTTACTGGGGAATTTTAATGGGCGGTGTGTAGCTGGGGAATTTTAATGGACGGTGTGTAGCTGGGGAATTTTAATGGGCGGTGTGTAGCTGGGGAATTTTAATGGGCGGTGTGTTACTGGGGAATTTTAATGGGCGGTGTGTAGCTGGGGAATTTTAATGGGCGGTGTGTAGCTGGGGAATTTTAATGGGCGGTGTGTAGCTGGGGAATTTTAATGGGCGGTGTGTGGCTGTAACATATTTTAGACTTTCATATAGCATTGACTATCCGCATAATCGCCATCATTGTATCGAGATAGTCGCGCAAACATTGAATTGCACCATCTATGATTTGTAATAAATTATTGATTATTTTACATTGTTTTTGTTTGCAGATTCGGGTTAATGATGTTCGAGGGACTTGGTTTAGGTGGGTTCTGATCTGGAATATACAGCGGAGCTATTGTGTGGATGACTATCTGTATACATTATGCAGAGAACCTCAAATCGTGAATACAGTGTGTGGATTTAAATACTAAATTAGGGGACTAGTCATGAATACCTTTGACGACGATTTTCGTATTCTACTCTGAACCAAGGAGTGGTGATTCCATATATTAGTGGTGATTCCATATATTGGTGGTGATTAAGCGAGTCTTTCGAGTTTCTATCCTGCTTATGCAGAGTAAATATCGGATCTTGCAGGAGTTGTGATTTTATACCATATTTTATGAAACTTGTTTTAGAATGTTGCAAAAAAGACTGCTTAACCCTTTCCCTCATATAAGCACCTCTTTACGCCATTGCCAATACGACATACATTGACGATGTAGCAGCCAAACCAATGTTCATAATAAATGCCAGAATCTAATGTAGTCCCAGTTAATATCTAATATCTATGGAGGTGGGATAGATATGGTGACTTATCCACTGCATGATAGTTAAATGGCTGTCATTTGTATGGAGATATACTAGTATATTAACCTAAATCTCTATGAAGGAAAGGGTTAATAGCAAAATTCCAAAAATGTTTCATCAAATATGGTATGAAATAATCACGCGTGTATGATCCTTTTTATTAAATAATGCTGAAAGTAGCAGCGAAAATAATGGAATTAAAATTGTGTTCTTACTAGTTTCATAGTGTGTTCCTTCATATCCAGCGACACGTGTACACTCAATTGTCTCATTACAGCAGTGGGAAGTTTAATCCAGCAGATGTCACTGTCTACATATGTAGTTACATGGGCTGGACAAACATTCATCTATATCTGGAACATAATATATCCGATGATTTCTATTGTTTATTTGGCTTTTACGAATACAACATTTTGTGCTATATCGCAGGCGGGCAGTATATTTCCTGGACAGGCTCCAGCGGTTAACCAGTACTTCGTGCACCAACTTCCGTAGGAAGCTGCCAACTTTTTCATAGACACGGTCTGAGCAAAACTCTAACCCATGGCCACCGTGGTATACAAGTCAGCGATCTTAACCACCGAGGCGGTCATTGTTTATTAGTTTAATTAATGAAGGTTTAAAATTAAGTACACTAGACATATTACCTTATACTATTATACAATGGAATAATTGTACGAAATTCAAATCTAAAATCATGCATCAGTCTCAAGAAGATGTATGGCTTGTTTTCTATTACCTCCCTTGTCAGATATTGACATTTCGGGATAAATCGGACTTTATTAGTTTTATTCCTTTCATTTTATTGTTGTTCCTTAGCCAAATGTTGCGGTATGATTTTATCAAAATCCTGTTAATTGAATATTTTTACAAATCCTGTTAATTGAATATTTTTACAAATAACTACCCAATGGGTATACTGTTGGACGGATATCTGTCGGGATACATTATTTAATCATTATAAGATGAGAAAGTAATTGCAAATTGCTAGCATGTTGTGCTAAGGAAACAACGATACAAACGGAGGAAAGCACTTAATAGGACCTATTTACTTTTAGAGAATATTCATGGGAAGTAACTGACCGATATATTTCATACTTATAACAACAGCTGATGCTTAACGTTGTATAGCAGACTGGCAAAAGTTGTTTCCCTTTGTAGAAAATCGCCATTAAATTGTTGCAATATCGGGCACAGCAAAACACTTTCAAAAGGCATCGCATGCAATTAGAACACGCCACAAAGAAATGGATATGATAATGGAATATGTTCTTGACTTATTCCGCAGTTGGAGCCTTCATATCCAGCCACAAATATACACGTGTATTCATTGATGCCGGCATGTCTGTACAGGAGCCACTATTCATATCCAGCCACACATGTACTCGAGCCACTATCCTGGCATGGTTGGACAGACACTCATCGATATCTAGGACAGACACTCATCGATATCTAGTACATAAATATGAAAAACCCATAATTTATACAGACGGATCTGTAGTCCAGTGGTAACACGCTGGACTGGTAATCAAGGGATCCATTAATTGCCTGTTCTTTTACGTTATAGGATATAAGACGAAAACGATCCAATATGTAAAATATTGGACTGTAACATATTGGACTGTATGAGGCGCGTAACGCTGAACATAGTACACATATTTTCCATATTGGATCCGTTTGAGGCTTATATCTTACTTAAAACACACACTTATATTACAAGATCCTAATAATTAAAATTGTTAATTTCGTACATATACGAATAGGATTTAATATAATACTCTGGCATTTTGACAACAGTCCAATATTAATATTAATGGACTGCAAATACAAAGGTATGTGTGGATCCAATATGTAAACTATTGGTACTGTCTTCGGCGCTACGTGCCTCACGCAGTCCAACAGTTTAAATCTTGCCGAAACGATGCAATATGTAAACTATTGGACTGTGTGAGGCACGTATCGCCAAAAACAGTACACATATTTTTCATATTGGATCCGTTTGAGGCAAATATCTTACTTAAAACATACACTTATATAACACGATTCTACTAATTAAAATTGTTAATATCATACATGTACGTGTAGTATTTAATATAATACTCTAGCTTTTTGACACCAGTCCAGTATTAATAATAATGGACTGCACGTACAAAGGTATGACGTCACGACAGTGCTTTATGGGTGGTGATTTGTATTCAAGTGCTGTGTATATGCGTACGATTATTTGAAGCTTATCGTATTTATCTTCATGTTATTGTTCAGACACCAACTTGTAGGCCTATTGCCGCACGCCTACCCACCCTAATTTGAATACGTATCTCGAAATGGCAACGATCAGCTTTGATGAAAAGCTCTTTTCAATGATACTCGCTTTCCGTAAGGAAATTGGAGGGTATTGATCGTTGGGAGATCTTGGGGTATCTGGGGGAAAAACAATTAGTTACGTTTATTTAGCGTCGCGCAACCGGTTTCACATTTGAGCAACGGACAGTTTACCAACACCTTTCCTGGGCAGACTCCAGCGGATAACCAGTACTTGGTGCACCAACCTCCGTAAGAAACTGCCAATTTGTTTTTATTATAAAGAGACATGGTATGCGCGGGGCTCGAACAAGTGATGATAGGTTACGGTGGTATACAAGTCAGCGACATTAAGCTCTCGACCATGGAGGCGGTTCTTGAAATTACGGTATAATCGGGTTATTTCTTTATAAATGGAGATAATCTCAATAAGCTTTAAGCTTTCGATTAAATCTGTACATTATGAATATGTTTATAATCCAATCAGACTTTATTATCTGTTGATTCTACGTGTAGTTACCGTTTCCAGTCGAAGTTTTATATAATATATCTTCATATGTTAGCTTTCCATTTCTGAGAATAATATATCTGTATATGTAGCTTTCAATTTCTGAGAATGTGTATATTGCAATAGGTTGGTTCCCGTTCCATTCATTGCAGTATATTATATATTGCAACAGGTTGGTTCCCATTCCATCCACTGCAGTATACTATCTATTGAAACAGGTTGGTTCCCCTTCAATCCACTGCAGTATATACTATCTATTGAAACAGATTGGTTCCCATTCCATCCACTGTAGTATATACTATCTATTGAAACATATTGGTTCCCATTCCATCCACTGTAGTATATACTATCTATTGAAACATATTGGTTCCCATTCCATCCACTGCAGTATATACTATCTATTGAAACAGATTGGTTCCCATTTCATCCACTGTAGTATATACTATCTATTGAAACATATTGGTTCCCATTTCATCCACTGTAGTATATACTATCTATTGAAACATATTGGTTCCCATTCCATCCACTGTAGTATATACTATCTATTGAAACAGATTGGTTCCCATTCCATCCACTGTAGTATATACTATATATTGAAACATATTGGTTCCCATTCCATCCACTGTAGTATATACTATATATTGAAACATATTGGTTCCCATTCCATCCACTGTAGTATATACTATATATTGAAACATATTGGTTCCCATTCCATCCACTGTAGTATATACTATCTATTGAAACAGGTTGGTTCCCATTCCATCCACTGTAGTATATACTATCTATTGAAACATATTGGTTCCCATTCCATCCACTGTAGTATATCTATTGAAACAGGTTGGTTCCCCTTCAATCCACTGCAGTATATACTATCTATTGAAACATATTGGTTCCCATTACATCCACTGTAGTATATACTATCTATTGAAACATATTGGTTCCCATTCCATCCACTGTAGTATATCTATTGAAACAGGTTGGTTCCCCTTCAATCCACTGCAGTATATACTATCTATTGAAACATATTGGTTCCCATTCCATCCACTGTAGTATATACTATCTATTGAAACAGATTGGTTCCCATTTCATCCACTGTAGTATATACTATCTATTGAAACATATTGGTTCCCATTCCATCCACTGTAGTATATACTATCTATTGAAACAGGTTGGTTCCCATTCCATCCACTGTAGTATATACTATATATTGAAACAGGTTGGTTCCCATTCCATCCACTGTAGTATATTATATATTGAAACATATTGGTTCCCATTCCATCCACTATAGTATATTATCTATTGAAACAGGTTGGTTCCCATTCCATCCACTGCAGTATATTATCTATTGAAACAGGTTGGTTCCCGTTCCATTCACTGCAGTATATTATATATTGCAATAGGTTGGTTCCCTTCCATCCACTGAGTATATTATTATTGAACAGATTGGTTCCCATTCCATCCACTGCAGTATATTATCTATTGAAACAGGTTGGTTCCCATTCCATCCACTGCAGTATATTATATATTGCAACAGGTTGGTTCCCGTTCCATTCACTGCAGTATAATATATATTGCAACAGGTTGGTTCCCGTTCCATTCACTGCAGTATATTATATATTGCAATAGGTTGGTTCCCATTACATCCACTGCAGTATATTATCTATTGAAACAGGTTGGTTCCCATTCCATCCACTGCAGTATATTATATATTGCAACAGGTTGGTTCCCGTTCCATTCACTGCAGTATAATATATATTGCAACAGGTTGGTTCCCGTTCCATTCACTGCAGTATATTATATATTGCAATAGGTTGGTTCCCATTACATCCACTGCAGTATATTATCTATTGAAACAGGTTGGTTCCCATTCCATCCACTGCAGTATATTATATATTGCAACAGGTTGGTTCCCGTTCCATTCACTGCAGTATAATATATATTGCAACAGGTTGGTTCCCGTTCCATTCACTGCAGTATATTATATATTGCAATAGGTTGGTTCCCGTTCCATCCACTGCAGTATATTATCTATTGAAACAGATTGGTTCCCGTTCCATCCACTGCAGTATATTATCTATTGAAACAGATTGGTTCCCATTCCATTCACTGCAGTATATTATATATTGAAACAGATTGGTTCCCGTTCCATTCACTGCAGTATATTATATATTGCAATAGGTTGGTTCCCGTTCCATCCACTGCAGTATATTATATATTGCAATAGGTTGGTTCCCATTACATCCACTGCAGTATATTATATATTGCAACAGGTTGGTTCCCATTCCATCCACTGCAGTATATTATATATTGAAACAGGTTGGTTCCCATTCCATCCACTGCAGTATATTATATATTGCAACAGGTTGGTTCCCGTTCCATTCACTGCAGTATATTATATATTGCAATAGGTTGGTTCCCGTTCCATTCACTGCAGTATATTATATATTGCATTAGGTTGGTTCCCGTTCCATTCACTGCAGTATATTATATATTGCAATAAGTTGGTTCCCGTTCCATCCACTGCAGTATATTATATATTGCAATAGGTTGGTTCCCGTTCCATTTACTGCAGTATATTATATATTGCAATGGTTGGTTCCCGTTCCATTCACTGCAGTATATTATTGCAGATTGGTTCCCATTCCATCACTGCAGTATATTATCTATTGAAACAGTTGGTTCCCATTCCATCACTGCAGTATATTATCTATTGAAACAGATTGGTTCCCGTTCCATTCACTGCAGTATATTATATATTGCAATAGGTTGGTTCCCGTTCCATCCACTGCAGTATATTATCTATTGAAACAGATTGGTTCCCGTTCCATCCACTGCAGTATATTATCTATTGAAACAGATTGGTTCCCATTCCATTCACTGCAGTATATTATCTATTGAAACAGATTGGTTCCCGTTCCATTCACTGCAGTATATTATATATTGCAATAGGTTGGTTCCCGTTCCATCCACTGCAGTATATTATCTATTGAAACAGATTGGTTCCCGTTCCATCCACTGCAGTATATTATCTATTGAAACAGATTGGTTCCCATTCCATTCACTGCAGTATATTATCTATTGAAACAGATTGGTTCCCGTTCCATTCACTGCAGTATATTATATATTGCAATAGGTTGGTTCCCGTTCCATCCACTGCAGTATATTATATATTGCAAAGGTTGGTTCCCGTTCCATTCACTGCAGTATATTATATATTGCAATAGTTGGTTCCCTGTACTATCTATTGAAACAGATTAGTTCCCATTCCATCCACTGTAGTATATACTATCTATTGAAACATTGGTTTTTTTGGGTTGGTTTTTTCACTGCAGTATATTATATATTGCAAAGGTTGGTTCCCATTCCATCCACTGCAGTATATTATATATTGAAACAGGTTGGTTCCCATTCCATCCACTGCAGTATATTATATATTGCAACAGGTTGGTTCCCGTTATTCACTGGTATATATATATTGCAAGGTTGGTTCCCGTTCCATTCACTGCAGTATATTATATATTGCAATAGGTTGGTTCCCATTTTGGTTTTTGGTTGGTTTTTTGGTTTTTTATTGCAACAGGTTGGTTCCCGTTCCATTCACTGCAGTATAATAATATTGCAACAGGTTGGTTCCCGTTCCATTCACTGCAGTATATATATATTGCAATAGGTTGGTTCCCGTTCCATCCACTGCAGTATATTATATTGAAACAGATTGGTTCCCGTTCCATCCACTGCAGTATATTATTATTGGTCCATCACTGAGTATATATTGTATTCGTTCATATGCAAATTAATATTGCAGTTACTGCAGTTATTATTATTGCGGTTGGTTCCCATTCCATCCACTGTAGTATATACTATCTATTGAAACATATTGGTTCCCATTTGCAGTATATTATATTGCAATCGGTTGGTTGTTATTCATGCAGTTTTTTTTGCAATAGGTTGGTTCCCGTTCCATTCACTGGTTACTATCTATTGAAACATATTGGTTCCCATTCCATCCACTGTAGTATATACTATCTATTGAAACAGATTGGTTCCCATTCCATCCATTGTAGTATATACTATCTATTGAAACAGGTTGGTTCCCCTTCAATCCACTGCAGTATATACTATCTATTGAAACATATTGGTTCCCATTCCATCCACTGTAGTATATACTATCTATTGAAACAGATTGGTTCCCATTCCATCCACTGTAGTATATACCATCTATTGAAACAGGTTGGTTCCCATTCCATCCACTGTAGTATATACTATCTATTGAAACATATTGGTTCCCATTCCATCCACTGTAGTATATACTATCTATGGAAACAGGTTGGTTCCCATTCCATCCACTGTAGTATATACTATCTATTGAAACAGATTGGTTCCCATTCCATCCACTGTAGTATATACTATCTATTGAAACAGATTGGTTCCCATTCCATCCACTGTAGTATATCTATTGAAACAGGTTGGTTCCCCTTCAATTCACTGCAGTATATACTATCTATTGAAACAGGTTGGTTCCCATTCTATCCACTGTAGTATATACTATCTATTGAAACAGATTGGTTCCCATTACATCCACTGTAGTATATACTATCTATTGAAAAATGTTGGTTCCCCTTCAATCCACTGCAGTATATACTATCTATTGAAACATATTGGTTCCCATTCCATCCACTGTAGTATATACTATCTATTGAAACAGATTGGTTCCCATTCCATCCACTGTAGTATATACTATCTATTGAAACAGATTGGTTCCCATTCCATCCACTGTAGTATATACTATCTATTGAAACAGGTTGGTTCCCATTCCATCCACTGTAGTATATACTATATATTGAAACAGATTGGTTCCCATTCCATCCACTGTAGTATATACTATCTATTGAAACAGGTTGGTTCCCATTCCATCCACTGTAGTATATACTATCTATTGAAACAGGTTGGTTCCCATTCCATCCACTGTAGTATATACTATCTATTCAAACAGATTGGTTCCCGTTCCATTAACTGCAGTATATTATATATTGCAATAGGTTGGTTTCCGTTCCATTCACTGCAGTATACTATCTATTGAAACAGATTAGTTCCCATTCCATCCACTGTAGTATATTATCTATTGAAACATATTGGTTCCCATTCCATCCACTGCAGTATATTATATATTGCAATCGGTTGGTTCCCGTTCCATTCACTGCAGTATATTATATATTGCAATAGGTTGGTTCCCGTTCCATTCACTGCAGTATACTATCTATTGAAACATATTGGTTCCCATTCCATCCACTGTAGTATATACTATCTATTGAAACAGATTGGTTCCCATTCCATCCATTGTAGTATATACTATCTATTGAAACAGGTTGGTTCCCCTTCAATCCACTGCAGTATATTATCTATTGAAACATATTGGTTCCCATTCCATCCACTGTAGTATATCTATCTATTGAAACAGGTTGGTTCCCATTCCATCCACTGTAGTATATACTATCTATTGAAACATATTGGTTCCCATTCCATCCACTGTAGTATATTATCTATTGAAACGGGTTGGTTCCCATTCCATCCACTGTAGTATATTATCTATTGAAACATATTGGTTCCCATTCCATCCACTGTAGTATATTATCTATTGAAACAGGTTGGTTCCCATTCCATCCACTGTAGTATATTATCTATTGAAACAGATTGGTTCCCATTCCATCCACTGTAGTATATACTATCTATTGAAACAGATTGGTTCCCATTCCATCCACTGTAGTATATCTATTGAAACAGGTTGGTTCCCCTTCAATCCACTGCAGTATATTATCTATTGAAACAGGTTGGTTCCCATTCTATCCACTGTAGTATTTATCTATTGAAACAGATTGGTTCCCATTACATCCACTGTAGTATATTTTTTGTGTTGGTTTTTTGGTTTTTTTTGTTTGGGTTTCCATCAACTGTAGTATGTACTATCTATTGAAACAGATTGGTTCCCATTCCATCCACTGTTGTATATACTATCTATTGAAACAAATTGGTTCCCATTCCATCCACTGTAGTATATACTATCTATTGAAACAGATTGGTTCCCATTCCATCCACTGTAGTATTTATCTATTGCAACAGACTGGTTCCCATTCCATCCACTGTAGTATATACTATCTATTGAAACATATTGGTTCCCATTCCATCAACTGTAGTATATACTATCTATTGAAACAGATTGGTTCCCATTCCATCAACTGTAGTATATACTATCTATTGAAACAGATTGGTTCCCATTCCATCCACTGTAGTATATACTATCTATTGACATATATTGGTTCCCATTCCATCCACTGTAGTATATACTATCTATTGCAACAGACTGGTTCCCATTCCATCCACTGTAGTATATACTATATATTGAAACAGGCTGGTTCCCATTCCATCCACTGCAGTATAGTATCTATTGCAACATGCTGGTTCCCATTCCATCCACTGCAGTATATTATATATTGCAACAGGTTGGTTCCCATTCCATCCACTGCAGTATATTATATATGCAACAGTTGGTTCCCATTCCATCCACTGCAGTATATTATATATGCAACAGGTTGGTTCCCATTCCATCCACTGTAGTATATTATCTATTGCAACAGGCTGGTTCCCATTCCATCCACTGCAGTATATTATCTATTGCAACAGGCTGGTTCCCATTCCATCCACTGCAGTATATTATCTATTGCAACAGGTTGGTTCCCATTCCATCCACTGCAGTATATTATCTATTGCAACAGGCTGGGTCCCATTCCATCCACTGCAGTATATTATCTATTGCAACAGGCTGGGTCCCATTCCATCCACTGCAGTATATTATCTATTGCAACAGGCTGGGTCCCATTCCATCCACTGCAGTATATTATCTATTGCAACAGGCTGGTTCCCATTCCATCCACTGTAGTATATTATCTATTGAAACAGGCTGGTTCCCATTCCATCCACTGTAGTATATTATCTATTGCAACAGGCTGGGTCCCATTCCATCCACTGCAGTATATATATAGCAACAGGCTGGGTCCCATTCCATCCACTGTAGTATATTATCTATTGAAACAGGCTGGTTCCCATTCCATCCACTGCAGTATATTATCTATTGAAACAGGCTGGTTCCCATTCCATCCACTGTAGTATATTATATATTGCAACAGGTTGGTTCCCATTCCATCCACTGCAGTATATTATCTATTGAAACAGGCTGGTTCCCATTCCATCCACTGCAGTATATTATCTATTGAAACAGGCTGGTTCCCATTCCATCAACTGCAGTATATTATCTATTGAAACAGGCTGGTTCCCATTCCATCCACTGCAGTATATATATATTGCAACAGGTTGGTTCCCATTCCATCCACTGCAGTATATTATCTATTGAAACAGGCTGGTTCCCATTCCATCCACTGCAGTATATTATCTATTGAAACAGGCTGGTTCCCATTCCATCCACTGCAGTATTATATATAGCAACAGGCTGGTTCCCATTCCATCCACTGCAGTATATATATAGCAACAGGTGGTCCCATTCCATCCACTCAGTATTATATATTGCAACAGGCTGGTTCCCATTCCATCCACTGCAGTATATTATCTATTGAAACAGGCTGGTTCCCATTCCATCAACTGCAGTATATTATCTATTGAAACAGGCTGGTTCCCATTCCATCAACTGCAGTATATTATCTATTGAAACAGGCTGGTTCCCATTCCATCCACTGCAGTATATTATCTATTGAAACAGGCTGGTTCCCATTCCATCAACTGCAGTATATTATCTATTGAAACAGATTGGTTCCCATTCCATCAACTGCAGTATATTATCTATTGAAACAGATTGGTTCCCATTCCATCAACTGCAGTATATTATATATTGAAACAGGCTGGTTCCCATTCCATCAACTGCAGTATATTATCTATTGAAACAGATTGGTTCCCATTCCATCAACTGCAGTATATTATCTATTGAAACAGGCTGGTTCCCATTCCATCCACTGCAGTATATTATCTATTGAAACAGGCTGGTTCCCATTCCATCAACTGCAGTATATTATCTATTGAAACAGGCTGGTTCCCATTCCATCCACTGCAGTATATTATATATAGCAACTGGTTCCCATTCCGCACATGCTTTTAACATACATGCCGTGAAGTTAGAAAGAGGATTCAAATAAACATGACTAGCAGAATTTATATTTAAATCATATTTATTTTCAATGGCTTATCAATAAATTATGTTATATTTCGGGTTTTACGCCTGCATCAGCACCATTTTGGGCTATATCGCCGGCGGGCAGTTTACCTAACAACACCTTTCCTGGGCAGGCTCCAGCGGTTAACCAGTACTTGGGTGCACCAACCTCCGTAAGAAACTGCCAACTTTTTCATATAAATGAGACACGGCCTGAGCGCGGCTCGAACCCGTGACCATCAGTGGTGATAGGTTACAGTGGTATACAAGTATGCGACCGTAACCACTCGACCACGGAGGTGGACTGCTTATCAACAAACTATTCATGCATGTTTACACGGCCTGAGAAAGCTTAACGATAAAGGCTAGTGTACGGTCTGAGAGGACACAGTGGGAGTCATGATAGCGTAGTTGATGCGCGTTCGCTCCAGCTGCGAAAGGTCCGGAGTTCGAGCCCCGCTGGAGCCGTTACGATTGGGCCATTAGGCAAGGCATCTCCCTCGTGACGATGGATTCCACCAGGAATGAGGTCTCAAGAATGATTAATATAAGTTGTAAGAACTTGTTTCGCAATCGAGCTAAAATAAATTTGTATAAATTAGAGGACACAGTAGTGAGCGAATTTCAGAAATCAAATTTTACGTATGGTTATGCTGACTAAATTCACCGAGGCACAAACGGATATGTAGTCAATGTAATGTATTTACATGCAAATGCATTTCCTTCCTCTGTCATAGTTAAGTGGATAGATACGGCTACAGTTGCACCTCGCCTACATCACACCTCATCGCATTTACTCGTCAACAGGTCAACCACACCACATCGAGTGTGTGTTTTACGGTTATTTATCGTCGCTACCGGTTGCCGTAATGATACAGACAGAGACCCATTCCAGAATCTCCTCTGGTTCTTTTACGTGCACGGTGTAAAGCACCGACACGAGACCTCGGTTTAACGTCCCATCTGAAAGACTGTTAATTTTATTTAGGGTCAGCCGGGGGGCCGAATCTGCGATCCCTGATTACTAGTCCAGCGTGTTACCACTGGACTACAGATCCGTCTGTTAGTCAAACAGTTCATGTATCAATAACTCTTAAGGGCTTCCCTACACTTTTTCAACCAACCCGAGTCCACTATATCAATTACATCGTCTGGCCTAAGGTCACAATCGCAACGGCTCCAGCGAAGCGCGAACTCCGTGCCTTTCGCACCTGAAGCGAGCGCTCTACCACTACGCTATCACGACTTCCACTAAGCATAATACCACAAGTTTCCTAATACCCAATAACATTCAAGTAGTCCTTACAATATTCACAACATCATTACAATACCCATTTCTTTGTATAATTGTTTACTATAATTATTGCATGATAACCCACTATTTATATTGTATTCTTTACGTAGAATTACCCAAGCTGGGCCCCGAGGTTATAAAACTATTTTCAGAACTCGAACTCGAGTGATTTCATTGGTTCAGTCTGATATTTAAACTCAGCTGAACCAATCAGAAGCTGGAGAATGAGTTTGAGATTGGAGAAAAGTTGTATAATCTCCAGGCCTGGCCTCATTCACGAGGCCTTGGTCTTTTATTTGTTTATTCTGTGCATATAAAACCATATTAACAATAATAGGTGTACCACTCTTTATACAAGCTAACATTTCATGGATGACCCTGTAACAAAAAACAACAATGCAAATTAAAATAAAATTATCATTTCTACAACTTACCAATGGTTTACCCGCCATTCTGTTCGATTGGCTGTCCGAACGCTCAGTGTCAGACAAAAATAATGTACACAACGTACATAACAATTGAATAGTCTACCAAATCAACGAACAACAACCACCTTTCTCTATTCTAATCTCTTCTTCTCCTGCTCCGATTTGATAGTTCATGTTCTTGAAAAAACATTTTAACATCCAAAACTATTGACTCACTAATACAATTACTTCTGAAATTCTTTAGCATATACCTAGAATAGATTTCACGTATTTTCATTGTTATATATATATATTATTCTCCTGCCTATTGTATATCAATCATTTGATAGGGAGACGAACTATATAAGTCTACTGCTGTTAAATTATATGAAAATGTTCATTTCTTGATTACATGTACAAATACTGAAATAAATAATGCTTAAACTATATACATTGTTATAAAACACCATGTTGAAAATACTTTGGAAACTTATTATGAATCACCATGTTATATTTCGGGTTTTACGCCTGCATCAGCACCATTTTGGGCTATATCGCCGGCGGGCAGTTTACCTAGCAACACCTTTCCTGGGCAGGCTCCAGCGGTTAACCAGTACTTGGGTGCACCAACCTCCGTAAGAAACTGCCAACATTTTCATATAAATGAGACACGGCCTGAGCGGGGCTCGAACCCGTGACCATCAGTGATGATAGGTTACAGTGGTATACAAGTCAGCGACCTTAACCGCTCGACCATGGAGGCGGACACTCACCATGTAAGTATTGTTGGAAACACATGGTAACATATTACGAACAGACCTGTATAAATAGTGTATCAAATTCCGGTAACAAATTAAGAAACGCCCTGTATAGAAAATAAAAGATTAATAAACACCGTATAACAACTTGGAACATAAAAGGTGTACTTAGTATTAACAAATAACGTGTCACTCTGTGCACAAATTGTAGCAAATATATGGTAACCGATTAAGAAACGCCCTGTATATATACATGATAGAAAATAAAAGATTAAGAAACACTGTACAACAACTTGGAACATAAAAGGTGTACTTAGTATTAACAAATAACATGACACCTGTGCAAAAACTGTAGCAAATATCTGGTAACCGATTAAGAAACACCCTGTATATATACATGGTAGAAAATAAAAGATTAAGAAACACTGTACAACAACTTGGAACATAAAAGGTATACTTAGTATTAACAAATAACATGACACCTGTGCAAAAATTGTAGCAAATATCTGGTAACCGATTAAGAAACACCCTGTATATATACATGGTAGAACATAACAGATTAAGAAACACCCTGTATATATACATTGTATAAAATAAAAGATTAAGATACGTCATATATAAACAGCTTAGAACATACAAGGTACAATTAGCATTAACAAATTACATATCACCCTGTACAAGCAAATACAGGGGAACAGATACGAAACGTCCTACATATACATGGTAGAAAATAATCTATGTCATTACCGACCAAAAACTATTAATTGCGGCGGCAGTAACTGACTTAATGTTTCTCATTATATATCGCCAGGTCGAGCCTAACATACGACTCGTCACGTTGGGTTCTAGTGGTCAACTTCATGTAAGAGCAGCAAGAACAACAAACAATAATGCAGTCATCACTCCATGCACTGAAATGAAGAAAGAACGCTAAATTACACAACGCCAATAATTACCGATCATAAATAGTTATTACTTAGATATGATAGTATAGATTATTTGCCACAATTCTATTCACCGCACATGTTATAACGCTGTGTTTTCCAATCTGATATCACGTTTGCTGGTTTGATACGGTTACGTGCCCGTATCAAACCAGAAAAAAACAGTATCCTAACTAGTTCCTAAGAAAATAACGTATGCGCACTCGATGCTAGTTTGTTTACTTCCTGTAGTGTATCAGCACTCGGTGCTTGTTAGTTTGTTTACTTCCTGTAGCGACTCAGTGTGTCAAATTTGACAAATAACAGATGTTTGTAGTTTCTTGGTAATATTTTAATCGTGTTCGTGTTTCTAATTCAGTAAACGTGACTTATTCCTGATAAATGGATAACAGAAAGCATGATTTGGATTATTAAATGATTGAATCCCTATCAAAGCAATAAAGACGTTATTACGGTCGGTCTGTGGTTGGTATCAAGTTAAGATATCGTGTTGATGATACCTATGCTAATATGAAACTAGCCACGTAATAACCTCTAAGTTAGCCACGTAATAACCTCTAAGTTAGCCACGTAATAACCTCTA
>CM026400.1:41485335-41705703 GCA_014843695.1 Archivesica marissinica
GGTGGTACATATAACATCACTACATTTGTAATAGTTGACCAACAATTGTACTGGAAGGCAATTACATTTATCAGGTGTCAAGCAAGTGATAGTCTGTTAAACCGCATTGTGCTGGGGCTGGGCGGATTTCACACACAGATGAGCTTTCTTGGTACCATTATCCATATTATGACTCGATCTGGACTGCAAGAACTATTAGAACTACCATATTCTAGCAACAGAATGTGTCATATTTTGCTGGTAAGGCTATGTCATGAGCAATAATGGTCACCTGCGTATAGATAATGCACTGCAGCCATTCTGGTAGCCGATGCATATAATGTGCAAGTACCAACAACGGATAACACAGATGCCCATGAAATCGCGGAAGAGGCTACTCTTCATTCCGAACCCCACACAACTACACATGTTGGACAATTTGAAGATCGAGATACTGTTATGACCTGATAGAGTCCAGAACGGTGTATAGCAAATTTATATCTACGTATTTAACTATGGATGAAGTATGCTCATCTGACATATTATGTCGAATAAAAAGAAAAGTAAACACAATAAACGGAGTAAGGATTACTATGAGAACATAATTGCTACGGTTACAGTATACAGAAATGATAGACATCATACGAAGGTTCATCAAAGCTGAACGTACAGGTAACTGGAAACTGTATCGTCAACCTGTCCGTGGCATGTTACGTTGTACTTTAATTAGCAGCATCAGATTACAATTTGTATGTGAAATATGCATTAAGTATATCTGCAAATTACGAATGTCTTGCCTCGTACACATCCATATGTATATAAGAAATGTGAGGATGGAAATCATGCAAGTGAGAGGTACTGGGCTGGACTCTCTTACATAACTTATCATTGAATAGGTTTTGGTGAAACGTTTTAAGACGAATGGGGGCTTATCAGGAGGTAAGGGTATGGCAGAAATACAACGGTTGATGCGAATACAGTCCATGCTGACATGCCCAAACACGAACGAGGTCATGCAGCCATTAACAGGCATAACATACCAAGCAAATTATCAACATAATGTATGACAGAAATGCAACTGTTAATGTGGATACAGTCCATGCTGACATGCCCAAACACGAACGAGGTCATGCAGCCATTAACAGGCATAACATACCAAACAAATTACCAACATAATGTGTGTACAAGATGGCGTGACAGAGAAGAGACGTGCGTGACATTCATGATCCAGTTTCAGAGGTAGAGGAACCCATTTGTGCATACATCAGTATTGAACATAGCTAATGGAATAACAGAAGCGTTAGCATTGAGAGATCAAGAGAAGTAGGAGACACTACCATCAACACAATGAACAACAAGTCTATATACGAGTATACATTTAGAAAGGCTGCACACGCAGTTACACTTGGATCAAAGTCGGTCATCACGGTTAAAGACCGATCTATGCAGGTTGACATATAGCTATTGTTCCAATGACTAGTCTTTGTTGGTGACGGTTTGGTGGATTTGCCATCATTGTTCAAATATGAGCAATGAGGACATCCTCTAGCATTGTTTAATGCATACTGCCTTCCATTGGAATCCAAACAGTCAACACTTGCTAATGTTCTTTGGAAGTGTATCGTATATGAACAACGAGAACATAACGAACCTGTTCATTACATTATTGATGGTGGTGCCCCAATCCATCAGATAACATGGGCCAAGAGGAGGCACATATAATGACGTTGCGAGTTATATGTTTCATATTTGATGGCGAAGTACGGTTCTGCAGACATTATCTTTGACGGATAATCAACAACAAAAGATATGATGATCCGGTCTAATGCTGACAACTTCTTAAGCAACACCAAAAACAAGCAACATGTTCTACATCATCCTGGAGAACGCTGGTTGTGTCATAAACCACACAAGTCATGGTGCTGATAGTCTTATTGCATCTACCAGAATCCAAATTACTGGCGACGACATATGTTTGTTAGTCATATTACTGCATCATACTGAGATGAATGCTGAATACGTATTCTTTGTGCATGGACCTAAGCAGATCCCTTACATGAACCGGGTATGGTGCATTAAGCAAACCAAATTGCTGTTGTATATAGATGTGACTGATAATCTGCTTATCTCCCAAGCTATTCCTGGCTGTGATTCAACATATTGTTCATTTGGTTAAGGGAAATGGTAAGATATATATGTTAGTACTACATACAAAGGAACACATTGATTGCAAAGTTGACCTTTTGGAAAGGGTTGATGCAAATGTTTTCAAAACTTGTAGCCCAATCCTTTTGCATTTTGAACATGTCATGTAAATGGATATAATCAGGTTTTATGTATGTTATAAATGTGACAGTAATGTTATTGTGACATGTAATTGTAAATTGTATTCGTAATTATGAAAAAATAGTTGCAACAAAATATTAGTAGACGCGCTCCTATTACCGGATATACTGGTACGGGCGCCGGGTTCTTCGTTGTTTCTTGCAATCAATGGAAAATACCGTTTTATTCAGTCAAATGTTGCTCTTTTTCATCTTTTACCCCCGCCTACTCAATTACACAACCATACTGTAGATTCATCACAATACAACGTCCTTCCTAGTACTAGTTACTTCCTAGTAGCATAGCTATGTTATATGTACATACTACTTGTAAGAGGGATAAGTATGAGGAAAATCACGGATTCATACAGGAAAAACTAGGAGTGGATAAAGTGCCTGCGGAAATTCATTCAACAGTAATGAGAGTACATTGTCTATATCGTTGGTTATTTCTTCCTAGCAATGCTTAGTATGGGTCACTGTCGTGGTAACCGAGGTAGGGGAATATATACGGTATGAGGAGATCAGTCTCACAAAAAGCACGGATTCATTGGGAAACTACCATTACTTTGGAGTAGAGAGAGGGGATGTCGAAATTATTCAAAGTAGTGAGAGGAATGTTGATATGCCATATCGAAAACTACCCCCTTCTAGTACTGGTGTTGTGGGAAACTGTCGTGTAACATAGCTAGTAATGTATACACACTACGTGTATGATAGACAGCCTCAGAAACACCAGTCATGCCAGGAAGCTAACTTCCTTTGGACAGTAGAGAGGAGTGTAGGTGCAATTAATAAAAGTAGTCAGAGTGCAGGTTATATCGACCATACCTTCTTCATAGTACTGGTAATTGTGGGTAACTGTCGTCTAGCATTGCTAGGTAATGTATACACACACGTGTATGAGAGATCAGCCTCAGAAAAGCACGGGTTCGTGCATGAAACTACCATACTTTGGAGTAGAGAGAGTGTACGGTGAAATTCTTCAAAGTAGTGAGAGTGCATGTATGCCCATATCCATGATACGTCCTTGGTGTTGTGATTTACGTTTATGATCGTCGCTACCGGTGACCTGAATGGGCGACGCCTTTACAGAAAGAGATTAGCCATGTGAGAAGTTTGGAAGGATGTAGTGCAATGATACAGAAAGATACCCATCCAGAGTATATCTGGTTCTTTTACGTGCACGGTGTAAAGCACCTACACGAGACCTCGGTTTAACGTCCCATCTGAAAGACTGTTAATTTTATTAGGGTCAGACGGGGGATCGAACCTGCGATCCCTGGATTACCAGTCCAGCGTGTTACCACTGGACTACAGATCCGCCTGTAAAAACTATAATTCGTATGCATATATTTGCTATAGTAAAGTACCATATACAGAGTGATTGTTGTTAAAAAAATAACAATAAAGGGAGGTAATTTACAAATGGTCACAATAGCAGGTTCGTGTTTGTCGATATTTTACCAAATTTTACCTTTTATAGTAATAATGTATTCTTGAAAAATGAAAATGTAAGGCAGTAATCACAATATCTAATCATCCGCTCCTTACACTATATTGTGTGCAGCACATTCTAAATAAACGGATATTGTGACTTTAAGTTAGTTGACCGTCACAATTATTATTTGAATATATTATTATGAAACTGTTATATAATATGTATATTTCATTTGACTAGACTTCTGAGGACCACAGCTACTAGAGGCAAATCAAATAGATCCGCTCAAGTTTCCCAGAAGCAATTGCTGCCAATCCCAGATAAAGATGAGGATGATAATATCGGTCCCTTCCTATAAGGTACATACTATATGAGTTATACAGTTTCCAAGAAACAAGGCTGCCAATCCCAGATAAAGATGAGGATGATAATATCGGTCCCTTCCTATAAGGTACATACTATATGAGTTATACAGTTTCCAAGAAACAAGGCTGCCAATCCCAGATAAAGATGAGGATGATAATATCGGTCCCTTCCTATAAGGTACATACTATATGAGTTATACAGTTTCCAAGAAACAAGGCTGCCAATCCCAGATAAAGATGAGGATGATAATATCGGTCCCTTCCTATAAGGTACATACTATATGAGTTATACAGTTTCCAAGAAACAAGGCTGCCAATCCCAGATAAAGATGAGGATGATAATATCGGTCCCTTCCTATAAGGTACATACTATATGAGTTATACAGTTTCCAAGAAACAAGGCTGCCAATCCCAGATAAAGATGAGGATGATACTATCGTTCCCTTCCTATAAGGTATGTACTATATTAGTTATACAGTTTCCAAGAAGCAAGGTGGTAAAATAATAAATTGTGTCGTAATTACCTGTTTCATTTGTTTTACTTTGGACAAGTTGGCATGGGTGTTTTGTGTATTATAATTGACCTTTCTGTCTATTTTGATTGACAGCTGGCGTTAGCCAATCGCATCGCACCATTCGCGCACACCCCCGGCAACGGCAACACGTCCTCATCCGTTAAATATAGCTGTACTTTAGAGAAATAACCTTCACTGAAGAACCTAAACCCTTGCTGTCTTGCTTTCAACGAGATATTCTTATCTGGGTGAAATAAAACCGAGAAATTCGACGGAATGTTATCTAGATCAACACGATGCAGGTTTGCGTTAGACGCCATTTTGTTAGATAGCTTGTCTCGCGTGGTTACAGCGAGCACCTGTAACTATGTGGGCGTGGCTAAGTAGCGTCTGCAGAAAGGTCAATTGTATTTAATGACAATGATATATTCAATAATGGCTGGTTAAATAAGCTTCAGCTATGCCTTAGTATATACCAGTATAATCAGTATTTTAATAATTAGATAAAATTTGGTGTAAATCTTACTAACTTTCTTATTATACAGGCTTCATGTATATTTAGATTGAAGGCACAGGGAACGAGTATAAAAGACGAGTATTAACGAGAAAAGTGAGACAGGAATTTGGAGTGAATACCCATCAACAATAGACTGTGTTCCTGAACGGTATTAGAGAGCACAGCAACCATGTAGTTGGAGAGGTATTGTACATTTTCACATAACACGATTATTTCTTTATTTCACTCAAATGTGACATCCAATTAAGTTTGTAAATGTAGGTAGCAATACATAACTGTGTTGGACGTGCAGCCAAGTGCTGCTAGATATAGATATAGGCAATATAAGCAGATTATTTTGTACAACAACTGTCCTTTCGTCATTACATTTTTACTACATACATTTTGCAACTATATTTTTCTCATTGTTGTATACAATATACTTAACCTGACGCGATATAGCCTGAACTGTGCTAATGTGCCGTTAAACCAATACTCACTCACTCACTATTTTGTACTACTAACTGTATGTTATGGAATGTGGGGTTGTGTGAAAGAATACATTAAATCTGTGAGGCTTTTTGCATAGTTATTTATCCTTTGAACATTTCTCTGCCCTGTAAGTTGCTGAATTACCGTTGGAGTTGTTCCATTGTGAAGTATAGTAGTGGATGTTGTTTGCACTGTGATTGGAGAGGCGGTATGGTCGACATACACATATCATACATGCACTCTCACTACTTTGAAGAATTTCGACATACACTCTCTCTACTCCAAAGTATGGTAGTTTCCTGCATGAACCCGTGCTTTTCTGAGCCTGACCTCTCATACACTTGTGAGTATACATTACCTTGCTATGATACACGACAGTTACCCACAACAACCAGTACTAGGAAGGAGGTATGGTCGATATACATATATCATACATGCACTCTCACTACATTGAATAATTTCGACATACACTATCTCTACTCCAAAGTATGGTAGTTTCCTCAATGAACCCATGCTATTCTGAGGCTTATCTCTCATACACGTGTGTGTAGACACTACCTAGCTATGTTAGAGGACAATTACCCATACGGGGTGCCTACTGGATATGCACATATCATACCTGCACTCTCATTACTTCGATTAAATTCACCGCACATTCTCGCTACTCCTAAGATTGGCATTTTCCTTGTATGGATCAGTGGTTTTCTGTGTCTGTTCTCTCCTACAAGTTTGTATACTAGGAAGAATATGAGCTTGTTATCATCTCTCTCCTCTCCTCGCCTCGCTCCGCCTCTCTTCTCCTCTCTCTCTCTCTCTGTGAAGCATGTAACTAAATAGTATGGTAGCGGCTTTTAATTTTGGCGTGGAGGCGTATCTACAAATCACCGTCACTCTCAAGAACGAATTCACCACGCAATCACTCTACTTAATTACTACCGCATAGTAATACGTTAGTAGCCATATCGTATAATTATTAAATGTAAAATATGTGCGCAACACGGCAATAGCAGTGTAATATACTTCATTATGTTTAATGTTTTTATGAGTACAACATTCCAACTTACTTGGTTGGCATATAACGCCTGAATCCGCCATGTGGTCACACTCGTGGATACCCCAGCCTCTATTCGTGCATTCGGCGACAGATATTTCTAGTCCGGAGCACCCCAGATGATCTAGCCATATGCTACCAATACCACGCCCATAGTAAGCATTCGATTTTGCTCTAGCACCAGTCCTAAATTAAAACCAATAGCTCACAATGAGAAACATTGGTCAGTTACTTCCGTTGAATAGTACTAAAATTAGATAGATCCGTTAATTGTTTTCCTCTGTTTGTATCGTTATTTCATATTAAATTATTAAATATCGCCATATAGCCTACAGTATATCCAGTCGGTACATTGCGATATGAATGTAGTCGAAAGTGAATACCATTTCATTCTAGTTTGCCCCAAATATAGAAATCTTAGACTGAAATATTTCAAACCATATTTTTGTAGATGGCCCACTACTAACAAATTTGTATCTCTTATGAATGCTAACAGCGATAGAGATATTAAGACTACAGCTAAATTTGTATATCATGCTTCCACACTTAGAGCACAAATAACGTAATATATATTACTATGAAGTTTCATCCCATGCAGCATTATTTGATTATGATTGGTATATAATGAGTTCTTCCTTGCTAAGGCTAGTTATACTTGCGAATTTATGTTTCACCATATTGATTGATGTTTAAGGCTATAAACATGTAAATGTTTTATGCAAATAAACATTATGTTATGTTATGTTACATTGTTGTATACAATTGCTATCACGACTTTGATACAATAACAATTACCATACGGCAACCTTTGATTACGGAACAACAGTAAAAACAAAGGATTACAACTAGAAGGAGCAATATATATTTCGGGATAAATCGGACTTTATTTGCCAAGGGAGGTAGTTGAAATCATAACGAGGTCTCTCATTGGCAAACAAAGATGCCACTCTGGAAATTACATAGCCGAGTGGTCAATACTGTAGTTTCGTATCCCAAATTGGATGTCCAATTCTTTCTCTTGGAAAGGTTTTTCATATGGCTGGCAGATATGTCGGTGGTCCGACGCCATCCCGTCCCCACAACACACATATATACGCCATTCGCACCTACAATCGCGCACATACACGCATACCAACATAAGACACATATACGTTACACAACACACATGTATACGCCATTCGCACCTACAATCGCGCACATACACGCATACCAACATCAGACACATATACGTTACACAACACACATAGACAACAATAATGATACAAAACACATAAACCTCTCGTATCCGAGCATGTGGCAAAACACTTTGGCATCTGAGTTGTCAAACTCATCATCGCAAACCGTTCCCCATGTACCAGAGTAGAATAATTCAATGCGTCCCTCGAACTCGTTCATGCCTCCTACTAAGCGAACATCTGAAGATAAGGAAGCACGTTAGTTCACAGTGGATCTTTCAATGAGGACAACAGTTACATGCATGATTAGTTGGTTCGACCCTAAACGTTTGCATGACAAAAATGGCTGCAAATAGTTCGTCAATAGAACGTATTAATCTTGTTATGGTGTAGCCTGGGAACAGGCGTCGATATATTTTGCCTGGTCAGTCAAATATTTTAACACCAAAACTATTAATTGGGCCGTATTGAGTTTCTGATCATAATTATCTGAAGTTAAAAAGTGACATATCGACAGACTGGCACCCAGGATAGTTATAGTGTACATTACAACATATAGCATACGAGTTATTGTATAATTTTATGAGAAATACCATATAAATAGTATTGTGGGGCGTATGTTTTTACGCTACATGCATGCTTTCTAGATAGATCAAGAAATGTACCTGTAGAGTTTTGGCTTACTTTCTACCACTTGCACGATGCTATGCTGCTAAACACTAGGGTAACATTGCAGTTCCCACTTTGTCACTCTCTCAAGACCTCATTCCTAATGGAATCCTATTGCCAACCTATGTACGTCGGGGTCGAACTCACAACCCTTCGGTTAAGAGGTGGACAACGTATGCAGTAAATCGCATTAAAACGTATGTGTTACCACGATGTGCATACGTGTGGTCCGATACGCAATGAAGGAAAATAGCTTCCGTTTGTTTGTTTGTTTGTTTGTTTGTTTGTTTGTTTGTTTGTGTGTGTGTTTGTTTGTTTTTGGAGTTTAAAGTCGTATCAACAGATTAGGTCATGTGGCGACTCTCCAGCTATTATTGGTGGACGAAGACCCGTCAGTCAACCTGGCCAGGACGGTTATCATAGTACGATAATGACATTGAATGTGATATCACTAAGCAATGTACATTGTATGTTCCATAATATGGTAATACTGTATTACATTTTGTACCTATTTTAGAGATACATCTAACGCCGGCGTCCTCGCCGTGGCCACAGTCGTGGGATCCCCACCTGCCGTTCATAGAACAGTCGGCAACGGACAATTCCCTTCCGATACATGTTAGTTCATCAATCCATATTTGCCCGTTGCCCTCTCCAAATTTAGCGGCACCATACGCCGTTGCGCCGCTTCTGTAATATATTTGGGGAAACGTAATAATGTAATAAATAACAAACGTACTATTCATAGTCATGATTGTTCCAAATTAGATGAACTTGATAAAATGTCTTGAGAAGAGGCCTTGCCTAAGGGCACAGTCGTAACGGCTCCAGCGGGGCTCGAACTCCTGGCATTTAGCACCTGAAGTGAACGCTCTACCACATTGCTATCACGACTTGCACACATTGAAAGAATTATTATCACGAGTGGCGCTAGCGATACACTGATATTTGCTGAATCTGAAAATAGTTTACAAAAAGATATACAGTCAACCATTTGTTATTGGTCACCTCTATTAAGCAGCCATTGTCCAGATTATCAATTTGATGTTTTATTAAACATATGACCTCTATTAAGCAATCATCTGTGCTAAGCAGCCACCTTCTGTGATTGCTTTGACTGGCTGCTTAACACAGGTTTGACTGTAGATGTATTGTATAATTATCGTCAATAGTGGAATTTAACTGTGAATATGACCTGAGCTGTTGGTGCGATTTTATACGAAACCAACAAAACAAAGGGTCCGCCTAGTAACCAATGCATTTGTCTGTTCGAGCCTCGTCAACACAATCGTAGTGCTATAGACACGACACTTAAATCACTCTCCCTCTAACCCCCCCCCCCTCTATCCCACCCCCTCCCGACGTTATCCCAATTTATAGAAAGCTTTAATATTTGTAGATAAAAATTTAGGAATTGTTACAATCTTCATTATAAAAAGCATACCTTTCGTAGCCAAGCATGTGACAAATCACCCTGGCATCGTTATTACCAAAGTCGTCGTCGCAGACTGTACCCCATATGTTATTGTACAACACTTCAACTCGGCCCTCCAGTGACGAATTTCCGCCGACTAATCGCACACTTATTCCAGAAATCCGCAATACCAGTCCCAAGAGTATCACTACAAGTTAGTAAATATTTCGAAGTTATTACATAGCTAGTTTTGTATCAGTCTATGTATCGACAAGAGGTAACTTGATATCAACCTGAGACAGACCGAAACTCGAAGGCTGATATCAAGCTACTGGGGGTCGATACCTAGGCTGATATGAAACAAGCCACGTAATACCGTCTTTATTACTTTGATATGAATTTGAAAATTTAATAATCAAAATTCTACTCTCCTATCCATATATTAAGAATACATCACACTAAATTAGATACACGAACATGATTAAAATAGTATCATAAAACTACAACCATCTGTAATCTGAGACGCTACAGGAAGTAAACAAACTAACTAGCACCGAGTGCGCATGAGTTATTTTCTCGGGAACGCTATATCAGACTGGAAAACACAGCGTATCAAACTAGGTGGCAGACAGTATTGTGGTAGCCAAATAATGGCAGAAAATAGGCTGAAATTCATATATAACTATAATACTGATACACGAAGACGATTGAAATATCACCACGAAACTACAAACATCGGTTAGCTTGTCAAATTTGACACACTGGGACACTCCAAGAAGTTAACAAACTATCACCGAGTGCGCGTGCGTTATTTTCTCAGGAACTAGTTATGATACTGTTTTACTGGTTTGAGACGGACATGTAACCGTATCAAACCAGCAAACAGATGTTCAGACTGTAAAGCACAGTGTATCAAACTGGGTGGCAAACAGTGTTGTGGTAGGAAATAACGGCAAAAAAAGGCTAACATTCATATTTAAGTAATACAATTTAATTATCAATTACTGTTACACTGGGTATATTCCAATTCCAATATTCCAATCTTATAATGACGACAATGATATTGACGGATTTAAAGAAGCATTACATCATAATAAAGGATGTGTTGGGTAAAATATAAATACTAATGAGTGTGTGTTTACAAAAACCGAAATAGTCGCTCAGAAACGATAAAATTCCAATAAATTTAAACCGTCGTATACGCGAATTTGTTTATCAACACACGACATATAAACACGCACAGCGCGCATGCGTGAAACAACAGAGGATGTAGAAAACAACGTATATATTTTGAACACGAAAGACTATCTATCTATCTTACTCTAATGTCGAACCCCTCGCGGGGATGTAAAAATGTCCCTAAAAGACTTAACTAACAGAGGTATGAATCAACATATCAAGTAATTTAATTTAAAAAGACAACGTGTGACAAATGGGGACGATTCATTCCGAATGCAAACAAGTGTGGGCGATGCGTTCCGGTTGTAAACAAGTGCATGACCGATCGACTCGGAAAGTCTTACTTTCGGTTTCGAGTTTGTTTTATCGCAAAAAAACATTGTGTACCAAAATTTAATGATCATAAGCATACAAAGTATAATGTTAGACTGTGTAGCAGCATTTCTACCCATATGTAAAAATTTTCAAATATATTTTATTTCATACCATGTAAAGAAATATAATGATTTACGACTGTGTAGCGGAATGTAGACACTGCATTAGATCGATATGATATTTCGGAATAAGTAACAGGTTGTCCGATTAGCGCAGTGGTTAGCGCTCTCGCTTCTCACCAATGCAACCCGGGTTCGATCCTCGGACCGGGAAGTATATGAGATGGTACGGTGGTCGCCAGATCGGACAGGTGGGTTTTCTCCGGGTACTCCGGTTTCCTCCCACACGAATTACCACATTTACGCTTTCACCCGCGCCAACGGGAGTGATTAATATAAGTTGTTAGAACTTGCTTTGCAATCATTGTAAAATAAATAAAGTTTAAACTTTAACAGGCCAACGTGCATACATACTATCAAACAGTGAGAAGGAGTATGTATAGGATATAAGCCGAAAATGATCCAATATGTAAAATATTGGACTGTGTGAGGCGCAGTATGCCGAAGACAGTACCAATATTTGACATATTAGATCTGTTTGAGGCTTATATCTTACTTAAAACACACACTTATATAACATGATCCTACTAACTAAAATTGTTAATTTTGTACATTTATGCGTAGGATTGAACATAATACTCTGGCCTTTTGACAGCAGTCCATTATTATTACAAAGGTATGACATCACGACATTGTTTTAATAGAAGTTAATTATTAAATGAACAAATTCTGCTAAGTACATGTAAACTAAATTCTGGTGATTTAATACAGGTTGGCTTGTTAATGGAGGTAAGAAGAGGTGAAACGAACAAGTACATTTAGAATCTCCATGACAAACTAACTTTCATAAACTATGTCAGAGTCTATATACATTTAAGAACCTCAAAAATAATATTCAACTGTAATTATACAAGAAGAAAAAAAAATATTGAGATCATAAAACTAATCAATAATACCCATACCAGCAGATAAATGCAGCCAATCTAAAATTGTGATACGAAAATGGACAGATACATATAGAAATCCAGAGAGGACAAGAGAGAGAGAGCGAGAGAGCGAGAGAGCGAGAGAGAGAGAGGACGAGATAGAGAGAATGAGAGAGCGAGAGAGAGAGAACGAGGTGGGAATCATTTATACGAGGATGGAAGAGGAAAATACACAAATTACCTTAGGGAATACCTTTATACTGAATTTAATATTCTTCAGGCCATCCTTAAAAAAGACTGACATAACATTGCGAACCCAGCTAAATTCCCGTGATCTGAGGCGGTTTTTTTTACAGCAGGTGGGACGGACTTTAGTTATTGACAAAAATCGTTAGTAGATACTAAACAATAAATTTAATTAAAACACTATCGTGACGTCATACCTTTATACTTGCAATTCGTTATTATTAATATTGGACTGTTGTTAAAGACCAGAGTATTATATTAAATACTATGCGTACAAGTACGAAATTAACAATTTTAATTAGTAGAATCGTGTTATATAAGTGTGTGTTTTATGTACGATATAGGCCGCACACTGATCCATTTATATATAAAAAATGGTTCGCTCGCTTCTCACCAATGCTTCCCGGGTTCGATCCTCGGACCGGGAAGTATGTGAGATGGTACAATATTCGCCAGATTGGACAAGTGGTTTATCTCCGGGTACTCCGCTTTCCTCCCACACGAATGATCACATATACGCTTTAATCCGCGCCAACGTGCGTTATTAATATAAGTTGTTAAAGCTTGTTTCACAATCGTTGTAAAAATAAATAGAGTTTAAACTTTAAACTTTACCTACAACAATATTATCAATTTAAAATATTAATCACCATGCTACATAATTAATAACCCAATGTTCGAGCAATTGTTAAAATAGAAATGTTAATAATTACCAATCTGCAGACACTCCATGCTGGTGTAGCGAAATTGTGCGCACTAAATCAAAACACTTGTCTGATCACGTGACAGTATTGTTGGAGCATGCGCAACATCCTAAGATACATTTTAAGAGGTCATCAACACATGTACATGGATGTCACGGTGTGTAAGTAAGTTGGCAAGTAAGTAAGTAAGTTTGCAAGTAAGTAAATGAGCAAGTAAGTAAATTGTGGAAGTCGTGATAGTGCTCATTTACTTACTTGTTCATTTAATTACTTGCTCATTTACTTACTTAGTTTAGTTTATACACATTTATTTTTAGCTCGATTGCGAAACAAGTTATTTCAACTTATATAAATCACTCTCGAGACCTCATTCCTGATGGAATCCATCGCCACGAGGGAGAGAGAAGAGGCAACGTGGAATTTAAATACCTTGCCTAAAGGCACACTCGTAACGGCTCCAGTGGGGCTCGAACTCCGGACCTTTCGCACATGAAGCGAACGCGCATCCACTGCGCTATCACGACTTCCACTAGTTGCCTTGTCCGTAACATGCTGCGCAAATCGGTCGATCCAGAACGGTATCCGAGGTCCCTCATATATTGTCAGATCTAAGATTTGTCTCGTCTTCTAGTATTATACAACGTCTGTTAGTATTTATGTAATCTACGTACAATAAATAAAATATTCATAGCAAATTATCATGGCAAAGTACATAGCCATTGGTATTTTAGTTTATACAAATTTATTTTAGCTCGATTGCGAAACAAGTTCTTTCAACTAATCACTCTCGAGACCTCATTCCTGATGGAATCCATCGCCATGAAGGAGAGAGAAGAAGCATGTGGAATTTAAATGCCTTGCACAAGGGCACAATCGAAACGGCTCCAGAGGGGGCTCGAACTCCGGCCCGTTCGCACCTGAAGCAAACGCGCATCCACTGCGCTATCACGACTATCAGCCAATCGTATTCATGGGCGTTGCTCATACAAGGCACTAACCAGGGCCTGTGAGTTGATTGTCACAGAAAATGAAATTTCAAATAGTCCAAAAACGTAATCAAAACTGGAGTAGGTATTGACGTATCTGTATTGTATAGAATCTAGATAAGCGGTCACATATCTCACTGCACGATCGTATATTGTTGACATAAATGTCTGTGTATAGCAATTTTAGACCGCTGGTATGATTTTGAAAAATACACGAAATTTCAATATCTAATACGTACATAAACGTACGTCAGGGTCCACAATCGGCGTGCGTCAGGGTCCACAGTCGGTGTGCGTCAGGGTCCACAGTCGGCGTGCGTCAGGGTCCACAGTCGCGTGCGTCAGGGTCCACAGTCGGCGTGCGTCTGGGTCCACTGTCGGCGTGCGTCAGGATCTACAGTCGGCGTGCGTCAGGGTCCACAGTCGGCGTGCGTCAGGGTCCACAGTCGGCGTGCGTCAGGGTCCACAGTCGGCGTGCGTCAGGGTCCACAGTCGGCGTTCTAGGATTCAAACTAGACTTGGTGGCATTAACCCCCACCCCTGACCCCTCCAGCAGCACCGTACAACCGGTGCTCAATTCATTAGTCGGGCCTACACATTTAAAAAGACTAGCTACGCTCCTGTCATTATAAAAGAATTATAAGGTACTAATATACTTAAATGTATGACAGTTAATCGAACTAACACAGTCTATCGACACATTAATATTGTTGCGCCGTAAAATATAGGAACAGTTGCTAATTGAAAATTAAGTAATGCTTGAATGAAATTATTCACGTTTATCATCGTTACTCTATTCTAGTCCATCTTTATTCATGCCATCAGTATAATGAGTTTGCTCTATGCCTTCTATTCATGTTTTGAACGTAATGTTCGTGATTATCATCTGCATATTTTGACAGCAGTGAGGAACTTTCTAGTTATATATGGTTATTCCCAGCCCGCCCTCCCAATACAAGATATATGACTCATTAAACAAGGCTGTTGTTTTTCATCGATCTTAAAATGAATTTTGATAATAATCTTGAATAATTATTTATTACTTAAGACACTTTCAATATGCTTGTACTTTAAAGTAAGACGGAGTTATAACTAGTCTATAGATGTTAACCAGTTTTATCGGTATGCTAGTCCCTGGGAAGGTCGCGGGGCAGCAAAGACGGACTTTTCACACTGGATAGTTTGCCTAGTTTCTTTCTACTTCCCCCTCCTCCTTCACAAAAAAGAAATAATTGAAAAAGAGGAGGAGATTATACTTCATGTATAATTAGGGTAGTGGGTTGGAGCAGTCGGCACTACAGTTTAGTATTTACGTGATTTTCTGAGGGATTGGCTTACGTTAGAACATATGGTGTAACATCGTAGACATATTTATTCCACGAGAATTTTAACCATTCGCACTCGGGTTACTTTGGGGGCATGTACAAGATATTTGCTACCAATGCATACATTATAAATATTGAATGCCGTCAAATACAAATGCCTGAATCCTATTTTGTTTCTTTATTGTATTTGTAGTTGGTAAGAACATGGGATAAGGGAATACTTGATTTACTCACGATGCAGAGCGAGAGAAAATAGATTGAAACGCGCAACTAAAACATTGATGCGCAATTATGAAATGTTTTTTGTATTTTCATTTTAACAAAAATGGGAACCGACACAAAACCACATGACAATTGCTCTGCAATTGACTTAACGCGACACTACATCGGTGAAAGCGCAAATGTCTGCAGAATGTAATTTGTTATTATATGGTATAATTTGTTTCCAAATATCTGCCTCAAAATCGTAGTGTTTCAACAAATCAAACAAACGTATACGCCGGTTTGTTGACATAACAAAATAATATAAATATAGTCGACATCCAGGCGTAACACGCGGTATCGTATATATTGACCGTGATCTCACATGTGTGCCTATGCATATTTATTTGTAGACTAAAATTATCTCTAATCTCGCGCGTTTAGTATCGACTCCAATGACAGACAAACGTAAATTTAGGAGCTTGGATAACCGGAAATCCTACTTTCACCTTTGAAAGTGTGTATACCACATAAACACTGGTTATTGATTCAATGTTTAATGTTCTAATGTATTCAGTAGAATGTGTAGTAGCTATACATTTTTATACGTGAAAAAATGTATTTTATTTGGTTTTTGCAATGTAATGTCGCTTTAATGTCATTACGGCCTGAATAGAGAACTAACTTGAACTAAATAAAGTAACAAGTCCCTCTTATTACTTAAATTTTTTAAGTGCTGTAATGGACTATTTCAAGAGCTATTTCATTATGACAGGCAGTAGTAAACCCGTCTCTTTACTTGTTGAGTATACGCGTCACTATAGAGCCTATTGATGACGTATCGCGCAACTACCGAGCTCTTTACTTGTTTGGTATACGCGTCACTATAGAGCTTATTGATGACGTATCGCGCAACTACCGAGCTCTTTACTTGTTGGGTATACGCGTCACTATAGAGCCTATTGATGACGTATCGCGCAACTACCGAGCTCTTTACTTGTTTGGTATACGCGTCACTATAGAGCCTATTGATAATAGCTTTATAAATAACGATTACGAACGCTTCTATAAATATAGACCGATTAGAACGGACTTAGGTCTCAATCGTTTCATAAACTTCACGAACTTCAACCATGCTGTCAACGGGTAAGTTCATTATATTATTCAAACTCGGCGTACGTTTTTATCGAGTAAGAAATCCTAATTATACGCTATATACAAACTTAACCTATGTACTTTAGCGAAAATGAATAATATATATCTTATCTCGTTACGCATAATTCCATAAAAACGCGATAAATTATTAATGATCCGTAATGTACGTTTTAGTGGGGCATGTCACTAGACAACTCATAGCCATAGTGTATATGAAACACAAATAAAGTACACGTATTTTATCGTATAGAGTGATACAACGATTAATATAAATGTCTAATACTCGGTGTTCCATGACCTTTAACATAATTAACTGAATCCAAGCGGTATGAGGTATGCCTGTCTGCGTGTATGTTTGTCAGTTGGCCCTAAATAATCTTATCTAGAAATGCGAGAGAAATGCTTAAACATCGAGGAACCAAAACTAACACAGGTAATTCTAAAGTAATTAATACGTTTACATACCAAGGTTGTCAATGCCAACCGTTAAAAGCTAAAGATGCCCTAAATAATCTTAACAATTTATCTAGAAATGCGAGACAAATTTATAACCATCACGAACACAGTAGGTACACAAAATGACACATTGTTTCATGATTCTAAGCAAATCGAAGTAATTAACGCGTTTACATACCACGGTTGTCATCTCTGAGCTGCAACATAGCGGATTAACTGATAAGCCCATAGTGCGTACATAACTTAATCAGGAGGTCATCCGAGCGATCGAGCTAGCAAAAATTTGTATAAACTAATTACATCCCCGGTTCATTAATGGACAATATTTTATTAACACCCAAACAAGATTGTCTTTAAGACGTATCTGCAAATAATTAAAATCGCTTTCGTTCGCTAAATGTATGCGTACTTGCCGTGGGGAATTCTTGATATCACTGCCTACCTGCCTACCTGCCTGCCTGCCTGCCCGTCCGTCCGTATGTCCGTCTGGCGGTCTGACTGTCGATGGAGCATCTTCTACCTCGTACACTGTCCTCCAAAACAACGGCTTTGATGTTTTCATGATGGATATGTAATGGTCAGTTAGCGTGCATATGTCGCATTACGCGCGAAACAGAATTATAAGATGTACATGTATGTAAATGCTGTATGTAGGCCTACAGCGGTACTCAAATCAATCTAAAAACAGCAACAATTATGGGGCGACGTTTCGCTATTTCTTTAGTATTTATACGGATATCCATAATTTGATTATTAGATATAGGGGTAGCGCCGCGTATGAGCACGATCTATGCTGTTTATAATGGAGCTAAAAGACTTGGCCTACGAATCTGACGTCATAAATTTTTCGGATCTGTGTTAGAGCGTAGAAATCTGTATAATTCGACGTAGCTCGGCGAGACCTATCCGACGATATCTTTCCTTTATTTATACGGCGAGTAGTTTTCGAGATATCGCTGTTTAAAGAATTTATATATCATTAAAGTCCCATTATGAAAATGAAAAAAATATTTAAACGTAACTATACGTTAGTTCTAATATACGCGTATCGACGTCACGAGTCCGACGCTACCCTTCATTTTGATCTATCATTAGTCGATATATCTATAATACTTATTATCTCCCTTTAATCGTAAATAAGTTTGAAGAAAAATGAACTTTCGAGGAAACTGGCCGTGTTTAGTATCGTCGGAAAGATCTCGAAGAGACAATGACGAATCCGCGACTCAATTAATGGTCCGACCTCATACCGGAAGTAGTGATCCGAAAAACCGGAAGTACCGATATAAATTCGTTATATAAGCTTTATTATAGGTCCTATCTATCCGGGGGTTTCGATAATCGTACTAAACGATTATACATTCAGAGCCTACGATTTTCAATGGTGATATAGTGTGTATATCTTGTAGTAATGTATGTAGATTTGGTGAGATAGTGTGTATATTTAGTAGCAATGTATGTATATATGGTGAGATAGTGTGTATATCTTGTAGAAATGTATGTAGATATGGTGAGATTCTGGATATATATTGTTGTTATATATGTAGATATGGTGATATAATGTGTATATATTGTAGTAATGTATGTAGATATGGTGAGACAGTGTGTATATCTTATAGTAATGTACGTATATATAGCGAGATAGTGTGTATATCTTATAGTAATGTACGTAGATATGGTGATATAGTGTGTATATCTTGTAGTAATGTATGTAGATATTGTGAGATAGTGTGTATATCTTGTAGTAATGTATGTAGATATGGTGAGACAGTGTGTAGTTATTGTAGTAATATATGTAAATATGGTGAGATAGTGGATATATCTTGTAGGATTGTATGTAGATATGGTGATATAGTGTGTAGATCTTGTAGAAATGTATGTAGATATGGTGAGATAGTGGTTATATATTGTTGTAATATATGTAGATATGGTGATATAGTGTGTATATATTGTAGTAATGTATGTAGATATGGTGAGACAGCGTGTATATCTTGTAGTAATGTATGTAGATATGGAGAGATAGTGGATATATATTGTTGTAATATATGTAGATATGGTGATATAGTGTGTATATATTGTAGTAATGTATGTAGATATGGTGAGACAGCATGTATATCTTGTAGTAATGAATGTATATATGGTGAAATAGTGTGTAGATCTTGTTGTAATGAATGTAGATATGGTGAGATAGTGTGTATATCTTGTATTAATGTACGTATATATGGTGAGATAGTGTGTATATCTTGTAGTAATGTATGTAGATATGGTGAGACAGTGCGTAGTTATTGTAGTAATGTATGTAAATATGGTGAGATAGTGGATATATCTTGTAGGAATGTATGTAGATATGGTGATATTGTGTGTAGATCTTGTAGTAATGAATGTAAATATGGTGAGATAGTGGATATATCTTGTAGGAATGTATGTAGATATGGTGATATAGTGTGTAGATCTTGTAGTAATGAATGTATATATGGTGAGATAGTGAATAATTGTTTGTAGTAATGTATGTAGATATGGTG
The DNA here is from genome assembly GCA_014843695.1 of Archivesica marissinica. NCBI lineage: Eukaryota > Metazoa > Mollusca > Bivalvia > Venerida > Vesicomyidae > Archivesica > Archivesica marissinica. The sequence continues at coordinate 41,505,391 of CM026400.1, forward strand.
AGATAGTGTGTATATATTGTAGTAATGAATGTATATATGGTGAGATACTGTGTATATCTTGTAGTAATGTACGTAGATATGGTGAGATACTGTGTATATCTTGTAGTAATGTATGTAGATATGGTGAGATACTGTGTATATCTTGTAGTAATGTACGTAAATATGGTGAGATAGTGGATATATCTTGTAGTAATGTATGTAGATTTGAAAACAATATGGGAGATAGTGATATCTTTAGTAATGTAGTAGATATGGTGAATACTGTTATATCTTTATAATGTACTAAATATGGTGATATAGTGGATACATCTTGTAGTAATGTATGTAGATTTTGTGAGATAGTGTGTATATTTAGTAGCAATGTATGTATATATGGTGAGATAGTGTGTATATCTTGTAGAAATGTATGTAGATATGGTGAGATAGTGGATATATATTGTTGTAATATATGTAGATATGGTGATATAGTGTGTATATATTGTAGTAATGTATGTAGATATGGTGAGACAGTGTGTATATCTCGTAGTAATGTACGTATATATAGTGAGATAGTGTGTATATCTTGTAGTAATGTACGTAGATATGGTGATATAGTGTGTATATCTTGTAGTAATGTATGTAGATTTGGTGAGATAGTGTGTATATTTAGTAGCAACGTATGTGTATATGGTGAGATAGTGTGTATATCTTGTAGAAATGTATGTAGATATGGTGAGATAGTGGATATATATTATTGTAATATATGTAGATATGGTGATATAGTGTGTATATATTGTAGTAATGTATGTAGATATGGTGAGAGAGTGTGTATATCTTGTAGTAATGTACGTATATATAGCGAGATAGTGTGTATATCTTGTAGTAATGTACGTAGATATGGTGATTTAGTGTGTATATCTTGTAGTAATGTATGTAGATATGGTGAGATAGTGTGTATATCTTGTAGTAATGTATGTAGATATGGTGAGACAGTGTGTAGTTATTGTAGTAATATACGTTGATATGGTGTGATAGTGTGTATATCTTGTAGTAATGTATGTAGATATGGTGAGATACTGTGTATGTCTTGTAGTAATGTATGTAAATATGGTGAGATAGTTGATATATCTTGTAATAATGTACATATATATGGTGAGATAGTGGATTTATTTGGTGTAATAGATGTAGATATGGTGAGATAGTGTGTATATCTTGTAGTAATATAATCATTTTATCGGTATAATGAGAATGTGTAGAGGGAGGTAATTGTGTACGGACATTAGCTACGTAATTAGAATTAAAGGTAGATACGGACACAAATGGATCAACACACCCCGAGACGAATGGACCATTAATAAGCGAGATAGTGTTTTCCCGCCATTTATATCCTCCATTTTGAAAATCGTAGGCTCTGAATGTATAATCGTTTAGTACGATTATCGAAACCCCCGGATAGATAGGACCTATAATAAAGCTTATATAATGAATTTATATCGGTACTTCCGGTTTTTCGGATCACTACTTCCGGTATGAGGTCGGACCATTAATTGAGTCGCGGATTCGTCATTGTCTCTTCGAGATCTTTCCGACGATACCAAACACGGCCAGTTTCCTCGAAAGTTCATTTTTCTTCAAACTTATTTACGATTAAAGGGAGATAATCAGTATTATAGATATATCGACTAATGATAGATCAAAATGAAGGGTAGTGTCGGACTCGTGACGTCGATACGCATATATTAGAACTAACGTATAGTTACGTTTAAATATTTTTTTCATTTTCATTACCGGGATTTTAATGATATATAAATTATTTAAACCGCGATATCTCAAAAACTAGTCGCCGTATAAATAAAGGAAAGATATCGTCGGATAGGTCTCGCCGAGCTACGTCGTATTATACAGATTTCTAAGCTCTAACCCCGATCCGACAGCATAGAACGTGCTCATACGCAGCGCTACCCCTATATCTAATAATCGAATTATGGATATCCGTATAAATACTAAAGAAATAGCGAAACTTCGCCCCATAATTGTTGCTGTTTTTAGATTGATTTGATTACCGCTGTAGGCCTACATACAGCATTTACATACATGTACATCTTATAATTCTGTTTCGCGCGTAATGCGACATATGCACGCTAAATGACCATTACATATCCATCATGAAAACATCAAAGCCGTTGTTTTGGAGGACAGTTTACGAGGTAGAAGATGCTCCATCGACAGACAGACCGCCAGACGGACAAACAGACGTACGGACGGACAGGCAGGCAGGCAGGGAGGTACGCAGTGATTACAAGAATTCCCCACGGCAAGTACGCATACATTTAGCGAACGAAAGCGATTTTAATTATTTGCAGATACGTCTTAAAGACAATCTTGTTTGGGTGTTAATAAAATATTGCCCATTAATGAATCAGCCCATTGAACCGGGGATGTAATTAGTTTATACAAATTTATGCTAGCTCGATCGCTCGGATGACCTCCTGATTAAGTTATGTACGCACTCTGGGCTTATCAGTTAATCCGCTATGTTGCAGCTCAGAGATGACAACCGTGGTATGTAAACGCGTTAATTACTTCGATTTGCTTAGAATCATGAAACTATGTGTCATTTTGTGTACCTACTGTGTTCGTGATGGTTATAAATTTGTCTCGCATTTCTAGATAAATTGTTAAGATTAGTTAGGGCATCTTTAGCTGTTAACGGTTGGCATTGACAACCTTGGTATGTAAACGTATTAATTACTTTAGAATTACCTGTGTTAGTTTTGGTTCCTCGATGTTTAAGCATTTCTCTCGCATTTCTAGATAAGATTATTTAGGGCCAACTGACAAACATACACGCAGACAGGCATACCTCATACCGCTTGGATTCAGTTAATTATGTTAAAGGTCATGGAACACCGAGTATTAGACATTTATATTAATCGTTGCATCACTCTATACGATAAAATACGTGTACTTTATTCGTGTTTCATATACACTATGGCTATGAGTTGTCTAGTGACATGCACCTCTAAAACGTACATTACGGATTATTAATAATTTATCGCGTTTTTATGGAATTATACGTAACGAGATAAGACATATAGTATTCATTTTCGCTAAAGTACATAGGTTAAGTTTGTATATAGCGTATAATTAGGATTCCTTACTCGATAAAAACGTACGCCGAGTTTGAATAATATAATGAACTTACACGTTGACAGCATGGTTGAAGTTCGTGAAGTTTATGAAACGATTTTGCCTATGAATGAATGGTGTTTTACGGCGCATCGACACCTAAGGTCATGTAGCGCGCATTATAGTTATGTTTATTGTCGCGTGTATGAAATAACATTCTATATAAGTATATGCATTACGTAAAAATTAATACTAAGAAGTTATAAAGACGTAAGATTAATTACAGGTAATATATGAATGAATGATTACTACAAAGGCATGATTAACAATTGATATCACAGCTTATTATAAATCCACTGGATAATTCCATTGGCCATTATGGAGAGATTAATTATTAAAAATACTATACCGCTATTTACATAATTATTATTCATAGATAAAATATAAAGTTAAAAATATATTAAGTGGCATCCTGCAACGACTGGAGGTTCTTGTTCCAGCCACCCTCGCCATCCTGCCAGGTCATAGACTCGGACATTTCCGAGTCTGATGCCTCGCCCTCCAGATTGTCATCGTCCGTGTCCAAATCCGAGTATCTATTGCTTGTAGACACTGGACTGGACACTGTGTGTTTATCTAATTGTTTATCTGATTGTATATGTTTATTTTTCTGCTGTCTGGAAGTGACAGCAGATAGCTTTTTTGTTGAAGTTGATGCTTGTTGAGCTGTAGATTCTCTTTTCGTAGGTATTGGTTTTGATGAAGTTGATGTTGTTTTTGGTTGAATGTGTTTTTCTTGCGTATTGTTGTTTCGAGTGTTTTTTGTTGTTGGATTCTTGTGTATGTTTGTTTTTGCTTGTTTTTGTTTGTCTGCTGTAGGTTTAGGTGTTTGTGGTGTATTTTGATTTGTAAGCGTAGGTTTAGGTGTTTGTGGTATATTTTGATTTGTAAGCTGGTCAAGATGAGAAGAACTATCAGAACCAGGGAATAACTGCATTGTTTCTGTTTTTTTGTCTGGAAAGATTTTGCAAAGTTTGGTTAACAAGTTTTTGCAAGTTTTGCATTCAACAGAAGCTGTTTTAGCAACACTTGCATAGCTTGGCTGATTTTCGGATTTGTATCGAGATTCATAAATCTTTCTTGCATCCTGGAATGGTTTTCCGAATATTTGATCTTAACAATTTCTTTTTTCCAGGAGACACAGTCTTTAGAATTGGATATATGATCAGCGCCACAATTGGCGCATTTATTTGTGTTGGGGCAGTTGTTCTCTTGATGTTGTGGAGCAGTCTCAGCACAATTGGAGCATACAGACTCGTTCCGACACCTATCCTCATGATGACCATGCTTCTGGCATTTAAAGCATCTAAGAGGGTTAGGTACATATATGTCGACGGTGACAATCTGGTAGCCGACTGTGATACGTGACGGGATGACTGGTGTGTCACATGTAATTATATATGTGTTTGTTGTTTTTATTTCGTTGTTACGTTTTATTGATATTCTCTTCACGTCAATGATCCCTTGACTTGACAAACCTTCTTTGATCTCATCCAAAGAGCAGGAAGATAATTCCCTGCACCTGATGACACCTTTGGATGAGTTCAAAGATTTGGGGGGACTGACCTTCACAGAATGTCCAAAGAAGGTGGTCGTTGATAATAAATTCTGAGATTGAGCTTTTGAAGTAATTTCAACCAAAAGACTTCCATTTCGAAGACTTTTAACAGATTTAGGTGTACCTAGGATAGATTTCATTTGCTTTTCAATGACGAAAGGGGAAATTTTTGTGATAGGTTTTGAACTGTCTACAGCCTCAATGAGAATGAAGAGAGGGAAGTTCACTCTCTGTTGTTCAACAGGATCATCATCGGATTCACTTAGTGCACGCTTGGCTTTTTTTTGAGTGGAACTCATAATAGTAATATATAGTTCATTGTCAATGCTCCCCCACCCGTCTCAGAGCCCAACAAGGGGACATGATCTGGGGAAATCCATCACAGATCATGACAGGGATACATCAATGATATACTCAGAATGAAAGGACTAGACTGGACAAGTGTATTCCCACAGATGGTCCTACCAAGTTTAGACTATCCTTGGGAGGTTACAAAAGTCAATCAAACATCAAACTTTCACCCGATTAGCCCATGAGCCACCGCCTTCTAGGGCATCACAAAGAAGAAAATGAAAGAGTATAAATATTTAGAGAATCAATATTTGTTTTCAAGATAAATTTTGAAAATATGTGTTTAAGATTAACGATGCCCTAGGGTTCGGCATGACCAGCCGATTGATCAAGGACGGGCTTTCCTGACCTCCCGTTTAACCCAACTTAAGGCCGAAGTGGTGTGTTGTGGAAACAGGGTATTATTTGCCAACACTGATTCTACTCAACCACCAGGATCCTCTCATCAGGCGACACAGGTCTCCGCCCACGGCAAACAGGCAGGCACATTTGGGGGGTTGTACCCCTCTGTAGTGCGACAGCTGGGATATTCTAACCCCTGCCCAGCTGGGGAGAATTGAGGCCTAAGTCTGTTCTAATCGGTCTATATTTATAGAAGCGTTCGTAATCGTTATTTATGGATCGGTTCGTAGTCGATATTTATAGAATGGTACGCGATCGCTATTTATAAAGCTATTATCAATAGGCTCTATAGTGAGTGACGCGTATACCAAACAAGCAATGAGCTCGGTAGTTGCGCGATACGTCATCAATAGGCTCTATAGTGACGCGTATACCAAACAAGTAAAGAGCTCGGTAGTTGCGCGATACGTCATCAATAGGTTCTATAGTGACGCGTATACCCAACAAGTAAAGAGCTCGGTAGTTGCGCGATACGTCATCAATAGGCTCTATAGTGACGCGTATACCAAACAAGTAAAGAGCTCGGTAGTTGCGCGATACGTCATCAATAGCCTCTATAGTGACGCGTATACCCAAAGAGTAAAGAGCTCGGTAGTTGCGCGATACGTCATCAATAGGCTCTATAGTGACGCGTATACCAAAAAAGTAAAGAGCTCGTAGTTGCGCGATACGTCATCAATAGGCTCTATAGTGACGCATATACCCAACAAGTAAAGAGCTCGGTAGTTGCGCGATACGGCATCAATAGGCTCTATAGTGATGCGTATACCAAACAAGTAGAGCTCTGTAGTTGCGCGATACGTCATCAATAGGCTCTATAGTGACACATATACCCAACAAGTAAAGAGCTCGGTAGTTGCGCTATACGGCATCAATAGGCTCTATAGTGACGCGTATACCAAACAAGTAAAGAGCTCGGTAGTTGCGCGATACGTCATCAATAGGCTCTATAGTGACGCGTATACCCAACAAGTAAAGAGACGGGTTTACTACTACAGGCCATTAAAACACAAGTGGATTACCATTGTTCACCATACGTGTCCCTGTAATAGTAATTGCAGTTTCGTTTTCTTTTATAAAATACGCATCGGATCTGTTTTTGGAAAAAGAAACTCGGTCGTGAGGTCATACCTGTGTACAGTATGTCCATTGCTGCTTTCAATAGGCCAGAGTTTTATATTGAATCCTATGCGTAAATGTATTAGATTAATTTTTAATTAGTAAAATCTCGTTATATAAGTACGAGTTTTTAAGTAAGATATACTAATGGGAAAAAGAAACTGTGCACAACAGAAAATGTTACACACAAACAGATATTTTAGAAGGTAAAAACATAACGGTCAATAAACACTTGGGAAATCATTTTGCATCAAATGTTATGTCATGTTTCCCGAGTGTCATGTGCACTTCGTGCAAAACGTACTGACTAACTTTCTACAAGATGTTTGACACACGAAGTTTACACATCTGATTTTGAAAATTTAAGAACGGTTCATTATTCACTAGGCTCTAAATATTGTAAAAAAACACGTTAATTTCAACCTGAATTGTGCGTACATCATGCCACGGCTTACAGAAATTCAACGTCTTCGCGTCATGTGAATGCTTGAAACTGGAATGGCCCACCTTGAAATTGCCAGACATTTTGGTGTCCATCGAAACACGATAACATCTCAATTGAGACGTTTTCAACAGAATGGAAACACGAGGGACTTGCCTCGGACCGGCCGTGCACGCTTGACGTCACGTCAGCAAGACAACCACATTCGACTGACTCATCTCAGAAATCGATTCCAGAGTTCCAGTTTGACCTCTCGGACCATTCATGGCCTTCGTCCAGTTCCGCTGATTATACATCAATATGCACGAGCATTTCATGGCGTGTGCAGACCATCCATATTCGTGTTCATTTCAATGTTCTATTACGGAAACCACACCAAAAACACACTTAGGTTTCGGCATTAAACAAAATATTAATTATTGCCGAGATTATGCTGATATTTTGAGTGAGTTTTCACTTTGTTTGCATTTTATTTGATTTCATTGTCGCCATTTTGTGAATTTCAATTTGATAATAGTGCTTTTTATTTGTTAAGTTTTATCATTTATTGAAATGAAGTGCAATTGGTATGAAATACTGGACTTAATTCCTCGATACTCGATATAATCAATTCGTATTTATAAGCTACTGTGTGTAGAATTCAGAAACTACCGCTATGTATGTTTAAAATGTACAATTTCAGATGTAAATGAATGTTTGATAAGCAACGGCGGTTGTCACAACAACTGTTCCAACGACGTGGGATCCTACACCTGTAGCTGTGATGTTGGATATACGCTGGGCATTGCTAGCCATAAATGTGAAGGTACAACCACAGAGCTGAAATAAACATATCTTCTCTTGAAAATGTCCGAACTTAGGATATTTATATATTTATCGAGCTTGCTGTCAAATATTTAATAATAATCTCTCACGGCCGTTCTGCGCCGGAAAGTGTTCGCGAGCTATGTTCTAGGTCGGCTAAGCCTGCCCAGGAAAACATGTCTAAGTCCCCGCGAGGTGTTTGATATTAAAGGAACATACATACATACATGATATGTTAAAACTGAAGTTCAATGGAATAATGGACGTATTTCCTAGTTTCCCTATAAAATAAATACATAACGGCGGTTGTCATCACAACTGCTCCAATGACGTGGGATCATACACCTGTAGCTGTGATGTTGGATATACGCTGGGTAACGATAGCCATACATGTGAAGGTACGACCGCAGGACTGAAATAAACATAATTTTCCTATCTTGAAATTGTCCGAACTTGGATATTTATATCGAAATTGCAATCAATATCTATAAATATTCGTTCACGGCTGTTCTGCGAAAGTGTGCACATATACATACATACATAATTTTGCTTTCAATTAAGGAATGAATCGCGGGTTAATTGTTTCCATCGGGGTATGGACTACAAGTGTGTGGAGCCCGAAGGCATCCACACTAACTTTAAGCAAGCCCAATATAGTTCATACTCTCCCGGATATGCGGGTATTTGTTTGATTATCGGGGACTATTTATTACGGCGTATGGATGCAGCTTAATGTAATAAGGCTAAACAATATACTGGCAAACAGAAACGTAAGTTTGTCTTCAAATATATGGTTGTTGTTACTGTTGTAATGTGATAAAAAGGATCTGACATCCGTTGTGATTTCATACCATATTTTATGAAACTCGTTTTAAAAATTCCAAAATTCTTGTCATAAAATATGGCAGGAAATCACCAGGCATGTAAGATCATAGTCAAACAGATTTGCAATACATGTATATATATGTAATATATTCTGTCTCAATACTGAATGTATAACCAGTGAAGTTAAATTGGAGTTTTATTCTTCATATTGTGGTAAAAACTGCAAATACACAAAATTATACAATCACAAGTTTTGTTCTTTCTTACACCTGCAGTGCGTATGAACAATGTATGTTGCAACACATATCAGGATCATTGCTGTTTGTTTATTAGTCAAACACTTTAGCATCGTCATTTGAATAACAAACAATAATTTCCTAATTTAGCTACTTGCAACAGTAATTGTATATATATATATAATGCAGTTTGTGATAATTATGTTGCGCGGAAGTGTTCTACGAAGCAGCCAAGTATACATATAGCGCTAACAGCAAATGTGATTCTCACATGCTCTCCCATATCGTTCGCTGGCGGCGAGGGTAAATCATCTCAGATATCATCAGATGTGGTTCTGACCCTCCAATGTACAGAGCAATACACACGATATATAAGGAGAACCACCCCATCTGCTGTGGTCACTAATACCACCAAAGTAGTGTCCATTTATCACAGGCAAATGCTAAATAGAGGCTACTCTATTAACATAGGCTCAACAATAATTCATAATAAAACATTGCAATACATGTATATATATGTAATATATATGTGAATGAGATTGAACTGATAATATGGATGAAGCACTCAGTCTTGTTTCATATTCATTTGGAATATAATTTATAAATCAAATTTCTTCTCAATAGATATAGACGAATGCTCAGGTACCAGACATGTGGGGTGCAGTGGTATATGTGTCAACACGATTGGTTCCTATGCCTGTGTACAAACTGTGACGCACACAGCAGCTACTGTTGAATACACACCCTACACCGATACATCAGTAACAAATAGAGTTAGACCGGGAACCAATGACAAATTCACTCCAGCAATTACAAATGCAATTACTAGTAGACAAAGAACCAAAGATACCACTACGTCAGCAACTACCAGCGATGATAAAGGTATGTTCCGTTTGACACGAGTTACACAGACGGATATGTAGTCCAGTGGTAACACGCTGGGCTAGTAATCCAGGGATCGCAGGTTCGATCCCCCGTATGACCCCAATAAAATTAACAGTCTTTCAGATGGGACATTAAACCGAGGTCTCGTGTCGGTGCTTTAGACTGTGCACGTAAAAGAACCAGAGGACACTCTGGATTGGGTCTCTGTCTGTATCATGCACTATCCTCCAAAATCTAAAATAACTAATCTCTTCAGGAGGCGTCGCTCATATGGGCAACCGGTAGCGACGATAAATAAACGTAAAACACAGACACGAGTTGCGCAATTCAAATGTTCATATGACTTACAGACATTGGTATAGGTAATCGTAGATTAAAGTATGGATATATATCGCAGTCAGCACTTCAAAGCGTGGATATTTCCACTTTGCGAATAATTCTGTACAGAAAAACAACCTCAAAAGTGTGTGCTCATTACCAGCAAACACTAACTTACTTAGTGCGAAAATAATTACCTCCCCTTGTAATATTCCAGCCCCGTTGCTGCATTATTGTCTGCTTGCTTGTGTTTAGCCAAGCGATAAGCGTCGGCAGTCGGCGCCAATGTAAATCGATAGTCGAATATAGGGAGTGCTTGATATATTGTATTATTTCATAGAACGTATGTAAGTGTTGTCGTGTAATTGAGAGTTTATGTGGAAATTCAGCTTACCAGAACATAATTATTGGCTAGTATTGATAGAGTTATGTCTTTTTCATGTATACAAGAGGTCATAGTAAACGTAAACTTCGGATAAGTGTGTTTTTACATGAAAAACAATAACTATATAAAGACATAGTTTTAAACATTTGGGAAATATTTTTAGTTGTTAAGTTTGTGTTTTGTAATAAAGATGTGATATATCTTTGATGGAATCCTTCGTATTTCGTTTTTATGGAATAATAATCATATAATGAAGGTGTGCGTTTTCTATGTCTTCTAGTATACAAGGTAGGTGTGCGTTTTCTATGTCTTCTAGTATATAATGTAGGTGTGCGTTTTCTATGTCTTCTAGTATATAATGTAGGTGTGCGTTTTCTATGTCCTCTAGTATATAATGTAGGTGTGCGTTTTCTATGTCTTCTAGTATACATTGCTTATACATGTTATCTATAGTCCATTTCCCCCGATTATTTCTTAAATGAAGCATGGTTTGTCGTTCTACAAACCTGCGTGGTTAATTCTTACGCGTCAGAACTATGCGGAAGATAAGTATTGGATTGACGAGTGAGGTGTGATATGGGCATTCTCTTGGGTTCGAGCTCTGTCGTGTGGTGATGGGCGGATCACACTAACGACCCATTCACTGTACTGGCCACATCACGGTCGTCATTCTTACGGGGGTGTTTGGGTCAATGGTTCATATTGCCACTTTTATCGTTAATCCAATTACTCACTTATATACTGTAATTGTGTAGATATCATGATAAAATATGTTCTTATCCAATTACTAGAATCCTAGTTATATATATGTATACATTTTTATTTATATTTCCATATATTATTATCATGGGTAAATGTTTAAAATTGCATCTGTAATTGTGAAGCTCAATAGAATAATATTTAATTGTTGTGCTATATAAATGCTATGTATTTGTTTTTGTACCACTGCGTCATCAATGCAACACGAATCCCGGATGCATGTACAGGGATTGGAACAATGTATATATGCATCATAAATATATGTTGTATTACAGACGGATCTGTAGTCCAGTGGTAACACGCTTGACTAGTAATCCAGGGATCGCAGGTTCGATCCTCTGACCCCAATAAAAATAACAGTCTTTCAGATGGGACGTTAAACCGAGATCTCGTGTCAGTGCTTCACACCGTGCACGTAAAAGAACCAGAGGAGACTCTGGAATTGGTCTGTATCATTGCACTATCCTCCAAACACCGAAAATGACTAATCTCGTCAGGAGGCGTCGCTCATATGGGCAACCGGTAGCGACGATAAATAATCGTAAAACACACACATATGTTGTATTATACAGTGTGATGAGCTATTCTATCACAACAGACGTTTTCAGAATCCGTATCATAGTTGTAGCCATATTAAGTATCTCGCTTTAGAAACATATACACGAGTCCTGGCTCCAGCATGCTAGGCTGAGGAGAATAAGATGTCCGATTAGCACAGTGGTTAGCGCGCTCGCTTCTCACCAATGTAACCTGGGTTCGATCCTGGGACCAGGAAGTATGTGAGATGGTACGGTCATCGCCAGATCGGACTGGTGGGTTTTCTCCGTGTACTCCGGGTTCCCCCACAAGAATAATCACATTAACGCTGTCATCCGCGCCAAAGAGAGTGATTAATATAAGTTGTTAGAACTTGCTTTGCAATCATTGTAAAATAAATAGTTTAAATTTAAATAAAATTCATATATATATATTGTGTCTTCCAGGTACAAATATAGTGGAGAAATCAAGTCACGCGTTATATGTATATGCCTGTTTGGTCGTTGTATGCATAGCAAGAAACGTTTATATATGAAGGAGTTATACAGCAGATATACAACAGATTACCTTCATCAACATATATTATACACATTTACTCCGTCTCCGTGGCCTAGTGGTTAAGGCCTCCGCCTACGGAGCGGGAGGTCGAAGGATAGAATCTCGCCAGGGCTTCGTTCTGATATGGCCGGTTGGTGAGCCGCCAGCTAGTTAAATAATGGTTATGGATTGCCTACCAGCCTGGCATACAAGCATAGGATTCGGGTAGTACTGATGTTCATAAACACATGTGTCTCAGAAGTCAGTAACGGCTGGCCCGTTAAATAGGGTGACACTATAATAAATAAACACTTTACTTGTATACGCGTGCAGTAACAAGTGTCACCTTTGAAGAATATTTGGTCGGGAAGATATTCGAATATTTGGTTTTTCGTTGCAATCCCTAATTAATATAGAAGAATGTTATGTTATATTTATGTTATATTTCGGGTTTTACGCATGCATCAGCACCATTTTGGCTATATCGCCGGCGGGCAGTTTACCTAACAACACCTTTCCTGGTCAGGCTCCAACGGTTAACCAGTACTTGTGTGCACCAACCTCCGTAAGAAACTGCCAACTTTTTCATATAAATGAGACACGGTCTGAGCGGGGCTCGAACCCGTGAGCATTATTGATGATAGGTTACAGTGGTATACAAGTCAGCGACCTCATTCACTCGACCACAGAGGCGGACAATATAGAAGAATGACTATCGTTTAAAATCAGAGTTGATGTACATGTATTAATTGTCTTTCCGGTCGAAATTATTACAGTAGCTGTTGAGTATATTTATATGAATAGGTGTTTATCTGAATGAGCTGATACAAATGATAGTTTGAGTCATGCACAGGACGGTCTACTGTAGATGCGATTTTTGTGTTAAATGGTTGTATACAAAATGTATTTAGATCAAAAGGGTAGATTACATTGTGCCTTCGTTGACCTCAGTAGGGCCTTTGATAGTGTTAACTTTGATAGTCTATGGTACAAACTCTTCAAACTCCGAGTTCAGGGAAATTATTAAGAATAATAAAGTTCATGTACAGCAATATTAAATCCTGTGTCAGGGGGTGCAACTCGTACTCGTACTCGGACTTTTGCGACTGTGCTGTCGGGTTGAGGCAGTGTTTCATTGTTTGTAGACGACCTTGTGGTCTTAGCCTACATGAAATGGTTTTTATTTTGATGTTATTTGCTGATGATAGGTAACAAGCCTCAGGATTTTATAACATAGGCTAACTTTACTTAAAACGTACTGTGCCAGGTGGGTAGCCTGGGTGCCAGTCTGTCGATTTTTCACCTTTTAACTTCTGGCAAAATGACAGCCTGGGGAAACTTGATTTCCGATCGTAGCGCCATCTACTTACATCCTCATTTATGAGGGTGTATATTTGAAGAACGACAACACGTCTCTATAAGATAACATCGCTAAATATAGAAACGGAATTATATCGGAAATCGCCGAATATCCACGATTATACATGCTCATTTCCGAATATATTCAAATGCTCCCGTAGACTCATTTACATTACAAACATATACTTTTCCGTTTCTGTGTTATATCGACGAGATGGCGGATTTAAAATATTATGTTTAGATGGTAATGGGTCGATTCGGCGTAATTGAACTAGGGACGACTTAAATATTGAATAAATATGTCAAATCAGTCGCAATATATTGTACCTTTTAAAACTATTTATCTTTCCGTTAACCCGTAAACAATGGCCGCCAATTATAAAGTATTATCAACATTGCAGTGCCTCGCTTTCGATTCAAGTACGTCACTAATTAAGTCACATACTAATAGCCCTATTAATAGGATTAATGCGAGTCAATAATTACACGGACAATCCCCCAAGTTTCCCCAGGCGTTGATATGATCAGAAACTCAATACAATTAATAGTATCGGTGTTAAATTATATTTATTTGACTGACCAGGTAAAATATATCGACGTTCCCAGGCTACCAGGTGGGGCTTGCAAGTAAATACAGATAAGAGTAAAGTTGTTGTTTTTGGAAATCGTGGAAAGCTACGCAAAGATGAAAGTCTGGACATAAAATGACAATGTTTTAGAGGTGTTGAATACTTTTACTTACCATGGGACTGTTTCTAACTACACTTAACCAGGACACGCTTGCATGTAAAGGCCTCAAAGCTCTAAATGTATTGTTAAATAATATGCGTGACTTAGTACTTACAACTAACACTAAATGCCAATTATTTGATGCATATTTGGGTTCAATACTCGGCTATGAATGTGAAATCTGGGGTTTTGGCAAATCAAAAGAAATAGAGAGGATCCATTTAATGTGTTGTAAAAAGATTCTAAGTGTGAAATCTTCAACCTGCAGCGTGGGTGTTTATGGTGAGCGTGGCCGATTTCCCCTGTACATTAAACTCGTGTCTGTGCTTTACACCGTGCACGTAAACGAACCAGTATAGACTCTGGAATGGGTCTCTGTCTGTATCATTGCACTTTTCCTCCAAAATCGAAAATGACTAATCTCTTCAGGAGGTGTCGCTCATATGGGCAACCGGTAGCGACGATAAATAAACGTAAAACACACACTGCTCTTTGTCAGTATTTTATCTTATGTCTGTAACATAGGAGTATGTTAGAGTGAATAGTCTCTTTCACCAATGAATGCACACTATTTGTTCATGTGATTTACATATTTGGTTGTATTGTATCAAGGTAACATTAGTACCAGAATTCCGTGTAACAATCATGCATTATGTGGGAAAATCATGAAAATTGGCATGAATAATTTATTAGATATACCTGTAGTCACATAATAAGAGAGTCGGTTGATACCACCCAAGATGGCTGCCCTGACGGCCATTTTCAAAATGGTACGATTCTGGTGATATAACTCATAAGGTTCTGGTACTACATGTCCGTTTCGGACACTAAGATATTTCTTGGGAATAGTGACAAACACAGCAGCTCAATCTCAAACACTACATATTTAATAACTTCATTAATTATATAATTCCCCATTTCGTAACAATCTGACTGTTCTAGTCTAGTATATAGTGCTGCTCTGCTTTCTGAGAGATAACTCTATATTCTAACACGACCCAGCTAATAACATACATACTTGTAGAGTAAAATCTACCTCGGGTTATTCTGCGATATACCTACCCTGAACTATGCTGCGCGCGCACCATGTTTTGGCTATTCCATTTATACAATGCGTGTAAAGTTTTATGAATGAAAGTCACGTGATGTTTGTAAATACTACCGTGGGAATTCGTGAAAGTGACCTATTTTTAGAATCAGATAATCTCTTGTCCGTCTTGTTTTTCTGTAAAGTAACGTTTCAGTTACTATTCTGTACAGTTTTATTTGACAAAATAAATAAAATTATTGATCTTACAACTTTTATTCATTTATGCACTAGATTGATATTTTCCATAAAAAATAACGTCATCACCCCTTACGCGGGAGGAAATTTCGAAAGCCAAATGCAGAAAATACTCCTTTGATTCTCGTCTAAAATTATTAGAAGTAAGTCGTATTAGAATCGAAATAATACGCATCAACCGTGGTATATCGCAGAATAACCCTCGTTTGTCGCACTTCAAACTCGGGTTATTCTGCGATATACCACGGTTGATACTTATAATTATTATTAACATCCCAGATACTCGAGGTAATCTGCAATTCCACAACAGGGAATCTTGGATGGTAAGAACTACAATGCACCTATTCCGAGACCCAGTGATTGGAAACAGCTTGATCAAAATGTATATCTATATTATCTACCATTTTTTTCACTGCATGCAACTTGTATAGGTATTATTATGATGATGAGCTATGTAATGAATAAATCTAATACACAATATGTTCTGTTTGTTCTGTTCCAATCAGGTATCAATTGCTATGTAAGAGCGTGATATTGGTATTTCCAGAGGTAGAAGGAAATCAGGTGTCAGACACACACGCTGGATATTTAATCAGCCTCCGTCCGTCTTATGAGACGATGGATTGCGCTCTTGTTGAGGAACATCTTCTGCGGTGACTGAGTAGGCCTATTCTTGAGTGGCAATCTCTGTTGCAGTCATCGCAGATGAAGATCGAGTCATCCCGTTTGATTGATGCCTTTCGCTTCTGTCGTTTCTGCTCACGAAGCCCAGTTCGCTCAGCCTCGGCTCGTCTGACCCCAGCTTTCACAACGTGTCTACATGATGACCGGTTTGATGCTGTGTCTTCCCAAGACTCTATGTCACGCTGGATAAACGATTTGATATATACTGTTACAGTACTATTTACGTCATTTTCCAGCATTATAAAGCAACACAATATAGATTGAATAGGTCAATGTCTTAGCCTTAGGGAGGTATGTGAGATGGTACGGTGGTCGCCAGATCGGACAGTTGGGTTTTCCCTGGGTACTCCGGTTTCCTCCAGCACGAATGACCACATATACGCTTTCTTCCGCCTTCAGCGCCAACGAGAGAGGAAACCGGAGTACCCGGTGAAAACCCACCTGTCCGATCTGGCAACCACCGTACCATCTCACATAGTTCCCGATCCGAGGCTCGAACCCGGTTTACATTGGCGAGAAGTGCGTACGCTAACCACTGCGCTATTTGGACAGCCAACATAGCGAATATATGAACCATTGTATATAACTCTCATGCATCTGCATCACAATTCTCATTTACGACCATTCCGTTACCAAGATCAAGGCTTTGAGACTAATTTAAACTTTATTTATTTATATTACAATGATTGCAAAGCAAGTTATAACAACTTTTATTAATCACTCTCATTGGAGCGGATGAAAGCGTAAATGTGGTCATTCATGTGGGAGGAAACCAGAGTACCCGGCGAAAACCCACCTGTCCGATCTGGCGACCACCGTACCATCTCACATACTTCCCGGTCCGAGTCTTTGAGATACTAGTAAGTTCCTTTGTCATTTCATGCATATTTCAAGACATCGTTTGAATGGAATGCGACTCAAAACGATCCAATATGTAAACTAATGTGAGGTACTGTTGCCCGAGGCCGTTAAGCATATATATAATGCTCTATATAACTTGTAATTCGTTATTTTTGCCTGTTTCATTGCATTTTTTATCCTTCGCTCAGGTCTGGGCAACAGTTCGAACTGTTGATCGGGCAATAGTTTGAATTATTACATAATGCTCTATATAACTTGTAATTCGTTAATTTTGCCTGTTTCATTGCATTTTTTATCCTTCGCTCAGGTCTGGGCAACAGTTCGAACTGTTGACCGGGCAATAGTTTGAACTGTTTCATACTAGACTTTTGAACCAATCATACTCTGAGTATGCTTTCACTGTGCGCAGTAGGATGCGCAATAGGGTGTTATGGAAGTTAAAGTAACAAATACGTCCCGAATACATTTTAGCTCTGACTGCGCTTGAAGTCATCGATATACATTATTGTGAAGTCCTCCTTTCCGTTCATTAATTCCTTTCCGTATTTTATTGCATACTTACCGGTGTACTGGCTTTTAGACCAAAACTAAGCGTTTACAAATGATGATTGATTAGTCATTGATTTTAAAAATGTTTTATGAGTTAGTCAACTATTATAGAATATAAGGTATGTACAACAGTTATATAGAGCATTAGGTAATAAAACAGTTATTTCATGGGTGTTTGGGAAACAGTCAAAACTATTGTCCCGAGGTATCAGGGAAGACTTTCGAACTGTTGCCCGAGGCCGTTAGACATATAATATATATAATGCTCTATATAACTTGTAATTCGTTATTTTTGCCTGTTTCATTGCATTTTTTATCCTTCGCTCAGGTCTGGGCAACAGTTCGAAAGTCTACCCTGATACCTCGGGACAATAATTTTGACTGTTCCCCAAACACCCATGAAATAACTGTATACTGTTTACTGAAGGCAACCAACGGACATGAAACATGTATGCAGAAACATCGACGAGAAACTAGGTAAATTCGACCCAGATCACTGATATGCCCTTGTGGTCCCGACCGGAAGACCTTATTCTATCAACAAATACTTTTTATTTGATGGAGATCGGTCAAATAACACCAGAATGGCACATTATTTCACCATGAACAGCAGGAAATGCAATGTTGTAGTTTTCGCAAAATGTGTCTTCTGCCTGTGATCGGAAGCACATAGCAATGGTAATCTTTTCAATATTGTTTTTTTTAAATAAATAGAATATTTGCTATTTTCTGATCAATTTACAAAAGTTAGCCTCGTTACCAATTTTTTTTCCGGGTGCCATTTTTTCCGGTGCCATTTTTTCCTACACCCATTTCCAATACAATACTGAACCCAAAGAGAAAATGTGTCATTGCCTTAGAAGGTAAAATTCTGTATGTCCTTTTACAAAAGAAATATAGACAAATTTTGTATTCCGTTAAATAATTGCCAAAACAGTAACGTTAATTACTTGTATTCATTCTTTACGGCGTACATGAGTGCTTGCGTGTATCCAGGTCTGACCTCTGCTGACTGTGTTTTCCGTAAGTGTGTGTGTTTTACGTTTATTTATCGTCGCTACAGGTTGCCCATATCAGCGACGCCTCCTGAAGAGATCAGTCATTTTAGATGTTGGAGGAAAAGTGCAATGATACAAACAGAGATCCATTCCAGAGTCTCCTCTGGTTCTTTTACGTGCACGGTGTACAGCACCGACACGAGACATCGGATTAAAGTCCCTAGGTAGAAATAAGGTTTACTATTACTTACTATAAAGCACAGACACGAGACCTCGGTTTAACGTCCCATCTGAAAGACTGTTAATTTTATTAGGGTCAGACGGGGGATCGAACCTGCGATCCCTGGATTACCATTCCAGCGTGTTACCACTGGACTACATATCCGCCTGTGATTTATATCTTACTTAAAACACACACTTATATAACAAGAAGCCACTAATTAAGATTGTTATTTCGTACATGTACCCGTAGGATTTAATAAATTACGCTGGCCTTTTGACAGCAGTTCAATATTAATAATAATGGTATCGACTGTGGTCATAAACCATTAATTCTTAACAATTACAAAATTAACGGGAATACCGTTAGTTTAAACATATTTTATTTGATCAATATTTACATCATGTTGTAACATTAATGTACAAGATCAAATGGATTAAATCGGAAGCTAGTAGCTTATTTAGATGTTCTCCATGACAAACATAATTTTCATAAGCTATGGCAGAGTGTATATACATTTATGAACGTGACAAGTTTTATTCAACTGTAATGATACAAGTGTAAGTAAAAACAATATGGAGATGATGATGAAGTAATCAATCAGACTGGCTTACCAGTCAGATTACGTACAGTCAATTTAGGAAACGGTGAGGCGAGAGAGGGGACGAGAGAGAGCGAGAGAGGGGACGAGAGAGCGAGATAGAGAGAATGAGAGAGCGAGAGAGAGAGAGAACGAGGTGGGAATCATTTATACGAGGATGGAAGAGGAAGATACACAAATTACCTTAGGGAATACCTTTATACCGAATTTAATATTCGGAGGCCATCCTTAAAAAAAGACTGTCATAACATTACGAACCCAGCTAAATTCCCGCGATCTGAGGCGGTTTTTTTTAAAAAGTACAGCAGGTGGGACGGACTTTAGTTACTGACAATAATCGTTAGTGTTTTAATTAAAGTTATTGCAAAGTATCTACTATCGTGACGTCATACCTTTATACTTGCAATTCATTATTATTAATAGTGGACTGTTGTCAAAAGACCTGGGCCCCGTTTTATCAACGGTCGTAAGTCAGTATTAGTTAATAGTATTGCTTAAGACCGAGTTACGCCATCGTAACCTCTTAGTTAAGACCACGGTCCGTTTTATCAACAAAGTCGCAGCTAAGATCGTAAATAAAGTCTTAACTTTACGACTGGTTCGATGCAGTCGCAACTTCGGACAAAGTCTTAAAAATGGCGGCAGAATCAGCAGAATCCGTGCATCAGAGACGTTATGCAAGAATATAATATGCAGGGCCGGTAGAGACATTGGAGACGTGCGACACCAATATCCTTTCCCGATATCGCAGGACGAGGCTATGGGTTGTCTTGCTTGTGGATATGGTGGGGGCATGACTTGGACAAGGGAACGAACCACTCTCATTCGATACCCGGTTTGACCTAGGTAAAGTGAAATTGATATATTTCTACATCTTGCATTATTAAGGTGCAAATCAGTGTTATTTGCGTACACATTTCTGTACAGTAGGCCCTTATTTCTATTTTAAGATTACAAGGGACGCTACTTCCATAAGAATCTATCGCTATTTATATCGATACTACACACAAGTCATGACTTATTATGTATTAACTAAGTAAATTGATACAGTGTGCAGGTAGGGAATTAAATGCTTGTGTTTATAATGTCGTCTGTTTGTTTTTAAATGCTCGTTTATTGCTACAGTATTCGTACACATAATTAAACGTCCCCACGTGTCCAAATGCAATTGTTTTTCTGGACAGGCTTAGCCGACCTAAGCGGTTAACCAGTACTAAACTATGTCTGTGAGGTGACTTGCTCAATGACACTACATACGTGGACTGACCGAGTATCGAACATGGGACAGTTTGATTCCAAATCCGACACCATGCCACGGACGCCCGGAGGAAATCGTCCTGTTCAATATGTCACCGTACCATATCACATACTGTCCATCGAACCAGGGTTGAATTGGTGAGAAGCGAGTGCCTAACTACTGTGCGAATTGGACAGCCAAAAGAAGTGTAATCCATATTACAAGTTGTCATGATTGATCTTAATGCGATGATAGACACGATGAGTCGGGATGACCATAATTATATATAGATACACTGTCCAGTTTGAAATCAATCGGAATATATCGAACTCTGTGTTTACATGCATATTGGGTTACAAACTACTACCACAACCAATGACCCCAAAGTTGCATTGTAATATAATTATAGTGTATTGAAAACACTGACTGTTTTATGTATCAATAATAGTTGAACGTTTTGTTCATTTCAGATGCTTATTGATTTAGATACCTATCAAAGGGTGATGTATTGTCCAAAGTCGCAGATGTTCATGGCATCAACAGGTAGGTGAACTCTTTTCGACATGATCATTAATTGTTCGATTAGCTGTCTGATTAGCTTAGTGATTAGCATGCTCGCTTCTAGTCAATGCATTCCGGGTTCCTTACACTGACTGAGAAGCGTGTGAGATGGTACGGTGGTCCCCAAATCGGACATGTGAGTTTTCTCCGGTTATGTCCCACACGAATGACTACATAATTATACGCTTTTAACGAGAATGCTTAATATTATAATCTTGTTTCGAACATGTTGTAAAGTAATAATATTTATACAGTTGATTATTCTAACATTAACAATGAAGAACGATGTAAAAACACAAAAGTTAACCATAGTTTTTTCAAAAACAGAATTAGGTCGAACTCCAAATATATTTAGTTTCGTCACAGCAACCCAGATTTATGGAATAGTTTCCATCTTATTAATGTACATACACTGTACAAATCTCTTATACATTGTTCTTAAAAAACTAATATCTGTCAGATCCACCCTCACAAATGCTTAATATTAATGATGCATGTCCACATTTTGTTCACAATCATTCCAGTGTTCAAATTTAACAGATAGAAATGTAGAACTTTGATGTTAATAGAGTTTTTATATGTTATTTCTTGCAGATTCCCTGATGATATGGCTTTAATTGATGTACAGCAGGATTGTTATCGGAAGTGCCATATTATACAGAATACAGTTGGCTCAGTTGATGGTCTATTGATCTATGATTGTGTGATAGCATGGCCAAGAAAATCAAGAGTGGACAACACTATTTCAACAGATCAGTTCATGCCTCTGTCAACACCACTTGATTTAAGGACACTAATCTTAGCTGTCATATTTACAGTTTAGAAATCTGAAAACTGATGAAAACTGAGCAACTATCCGGTGATACAAATGCATACTGTTTGGTACTTTTCTTTTATAGACTATTAAGAAAGATTTCATTTTGACAAGCCGCACAGTTTTAAAAATTATGAAAGAACTTTCCGGTCTTAATTTTTGTGATTTAAGGTTTCCACAAATAAAGCAAACAATAGATATATATATATATATGGATGCCAAACAAGCAAAATTAGATGTGCATGAAAACACCCTGGTAATTATATGGTATTGAAGCCTGTGTACAAACAAGATTGTCTATCATACTGTGTTCACTACAGATCTTCAATCTATATCTTGTGCAACAAATCTTTTACTATGAAATCAGAAATGTTGATGCAACAAATCACGAAAATTGATTCACGGTAAATATAATTTGTTGTATCAGATTGCATAGGGTGTGACAGACAGACTTTGGTGTGAAAATATAACTGCTTCAATATACTTCCCACTACACTGCAACAGAAGCTGTAACATTACACAAAGCAATCCGATACAATATATATGTTGATATACATAATACATGAATACCTGTGAGTGTTTTACGTTTATTTATCATAGTTACCAGTTGCCCATTTTAGCGACACCTACTGAAGAGATTAGTTATATTAGATTTGGAGGATAGTGCAATGATGTCTCCTCTGGTTCTTTTATTTCTACTATTGTATATAGCACCGACACAAGACCTCTGTTTAAATTCTCATCTGAAAGACTATGATTTTAGTATGGTATAGTGGGGTCTCGAACGGGGTAAAAAGCCCATGTGATCTAGTTTTTTATTGTTTTTTCTTTCTTGTTCCTATGATATAATTATAAGAGGATATGTGTTTGTTTCAGTGTATGATCGAATAATATTTCACCAAATGAACATTGAAAGCATTATTACCAAGTGTGAAGCTAGTCACGAGTGGTATTAATAGATTTCTATGTATTTGAGTAAAGTATTATTCGATCATTCACTTAACAAACAAATTTTCTTTTTATTTCGGCTGAAACGTGTTTTTATGATAGAAAATGATGCAACTGTGCCATCATACTTAGACAACAATATGTGACGTAATAAATGACTTTGCTCGAGTCCTTAAACGTACGTGCTGCCAACATTTCAACAAACAACATTCTTTGTACCACAAATTCAAAGCATTGTTACTTTTAGCTTCCTACTTAATCATTTTCATTATGTATGTTGTTGTATGTTATATGTGTTTTATGGTTTGCAATAAATATTGTTTAAACCAATTCATCTTGGCAATTCTATGATAATTCTATTCCATATATGCGAGGATTAAAAACTGCATTACCCATATTATCAGTAATGTTACAAGTGTCAATATGTATCTCTATATGTATTATACAATTGTATTGGAGTATATTTGCAGTGACATTATATATATTGAAATTTAGAATAGTTTCGTTGTTTTATTTCTACTTCCTAACATCCTGCCTGGGTAGAACCACAAACATTCCGAATAGTTTCCTTGCACGAAATAATCCGACACCCCTGGTGAGAGTCTAAACATCAACTGTGAGAGGCAAGTGATTCGAAGTCAACAACATTAACCAATCGACCACATACTCCGTCTCTGTCTCTATCACTGCAATATCCTCAAAAATCTAGAATGACTAATCTCTTCAAGAGGCGTCGCTCATATGGGCAACCGGTAGCGACGATAATTAAGCTCAAAAACACAATAGATCAAAGACGATGATAAATGGTCGCTTTAACTACCAAATCGTTGTCAAGTTAACTTGGTCGGCAAGTTATATTGAAACTAATTATAACCAGCACAATCATGGATGTTAGAAAGTAGAAATAAAACAACGGAAATATTCTAAATATAATTTTATAATACATATAGAGATACATATTGACACTTGTAACATTACTGATAATATGGGTAATGCAGTTTTTAATGCTCGCATATATGGAATAGAATTATCATAGAATTGCCAAGATGAATTGATTTAAACAATATTTATTGCAAACCATAAAACACATATAACATACAACAACATACATAATGAATCAAATCAAATTTATTCACTCAGTGCATCATACATGATACAAACATGAGGTATATATATAGTAATACTGTTTTAAACAGCGGTACATAGCAAATCTAATTTACAGAGAGCAAACAGAATATGTTTCGTAAAACGTAACCATCTATTGTTTACACATTATTTAAATAATTTGACTAGATATATTTGTTTTGTCGTATTACAGAATGGTTTGATTTTGTTCCCAGTGCGAACAGTGCAGATCATAATCAGACTCTTTTTTTCTGGTAATTGAAATTTCAGACCGTCAACAAAGTTACATCTCTTGTTAAAACACTCACCGTCTATCTTTTGTCCATGAATAATAGCGTTGGGCGGTTCATTCAAATAATGGTTTTGGAGAAATGATTAAAATTTAATTGCAACTCTATTTGAATTTTCTATGAAAGGGATATTAGTATAATGTGTATATTTGAATTGTGTGGCTAATTGTGCGTGCTGCATGCATTTCATGTTTTTTTTGTAGTTTAAGTTAAGATAACACACACGCTTGGACTTGCCGTTTCTGCGTGATATTATGAAGGTGTGTAACTTCAGTTGGAATATTATGAATGGAATGTGAAGGATGTTGTTATATTATGTTCGTGATTGGATTATAAGCGTTGTTAGGTTAGTGTCATCTATATATTGTTCTAATTGTGATGTGATGCTATATATATTGAGAGAAGTTTGTTTTTGTGCTGTTTAACTGTGTATTCTAATACGTGTGTTTGGATATTTTATTTGACAGATGCGGCTATTTGACAGATGAAATAATGGAGTTGCGGTTGCTTTGCTGTCAGACTGGCTGCTGGTCATGTTGTGTCATTGTGTAAGCTGGTAAGTAGTTTAATGTATTGATTGTTTTGAAATTAAGATATTTCAAACTGTTGGATTGATACCTGCTTCTGTCTATGGTCAGTGTATAAAATATATTTAATATTTTTCATCATTCAAGCAAATTGGTTAACATAACTATATGGCTATATACAGTAATATCGCTAGCATGTGCTATTAAACAATAGTACACTAGATGGATACCAACTTTCAAAATGTATACACATGCATGTATTCATAGTTGAAGAATAGGGAAGGGGGTACTGAAGTTATGAATTCTCTATATGTGAGATAATTTATACTTGTAGGACTTGGCTTCTTCTTACAACCGCAAATGCCTTGCAGGTTTAGATTGCAAGATAAAGATATTGGAGTTAAATGGTGTTGTGGTAATGGATAGGACAAGTCAATGTAGTCTCACAAGTGGTCTTACCGAAACGAAATGTAAGAATACTTTTTCATGCATGCCTATACTGTATATACATATTATTTACATTTAATTATATCATATAATATCATTTGCATTTCTTATACAATTGCACCATGAGCTTTGATGTGTACACATTTACATACATATATATACATTTATACATTGTTTTCTACATTTAATGTATTTAGCTAATTGTAATTAGCTTTTACATTTCTCTTTATAATATCAAGGAACTGACAAAGTTAAATTATTTCAAACTTATTATCACTATTGAACAACTGATTATATTTCAATACGTTTGGATATCTAAAATAGTATCTTTTAATAAATCTCCTTCTATCATCTACAACGTGTTTGCATTCTAAGACATAATGGAACTCATCTCCAATATTTTGATTACATAACTGACATTTTCTGTCTAATAAAGGAATACTATGCCACCTTCCTACCTATATTGGTAACCTATGGTTCCTACATAAAAAGGCTACCATTTGTTTACAATATTTCTTAGGCAACAATTTTATATATTTACCTTGTGCAAAAGTTTTCTTGACAAGCTTATAACAATTTGCACTAGACATTTGTGAAATAGCATCATTCCAATTTTGCATATATTGGTCTTTAATTTTCTGTTTAAAAGCCAATGTTAACTACTTGGCATTTACATTAGCAAATAAGTTCCATAGATATGCATAACCATTTGATACAATTAAATTTTTAACATTTTCTAGCCACTTGGATTTAACTTGAGTCTGATTAACAAACATATTAAGATAGAGCTTACTAGACAATTTATTACATTCAACATTATGCAATCTACTCCAAAAAGCAACAATTCTGCTTTTTATCTCTACTTCTAAAGGCATAATTCCTAGTTCTCCATATAGCATATTTGATGTTGTGCTCTTTTTGAGATTTAGAATAAGTTTGAACAATTTCAGCTGTACTCTTTCCACTATATCCAAATTTCCAAAACCCCATATTTCACATCCATATAATAATATTGGTCTAATTGTTTTACTAAAAATATCAACTTGTAAATCAATAGGTAAATTTAGTACTCTTCTTTTCCTTAAAAGTGAAAACATTGTTTTGTTAGCCTGCTCAGCAATGTGTTGTTTGGCTGCTAAGTTGCTACCACTTCTTGAAACATATATACCCAAGTATTTGTATTCATTGACTATCTCTAATTCATGACCATTTAATACAAATCTGTGAATATAATTTTTTCTTCTTGTACCTGTTAACAATATTTTTGTTTTACTGACATTTACAGTTAATTTCCAGTGTCTGCAGTAATTTTCAAAAATATTTAAACTATTTTGCAGATCAGTTTCATTTTCACTAACAATAACTGTATCATCAGCATATAATATAATGAAAATTTCTAAATATTGGTAAAACCCACCTGTCTGTACAGCACTATTTACACTTGTTGCTCTATGAAAATGATTAAGTAGGAAGCTAAAAGTAACAATGCTTTGAATTTGTGGTACAAAGAATGTGTTTGTTGAAATGTTGGCAGCACGTACGCTTAAGGACTCGAGCAAAGTCACATTGTTGTCTAAGTACGATGGCACAGTTGCATCATTTTCTATCATAAAAACAATTTTCAGCCGAAATAAAAAGAAAATGTGGTTGTTCGAATAATACTTTACTCAAATACATAGAAAGCTATTAATACCACTCGTGACTAGCTTCACACTTGGTAATAATGCTTTCAATGTTCATTTGGTGAAATATTATTCGATCATACACTGAAACAAACACATATCCTCTTATAATTATATCGTAGGAACAAGAGAGAAAAAACAATAAAAAACTAGATCACATGGGCGTTTTACCCCGTTCGAGACCCCGCCATACCATACTAAAATCATAGTCTTTCAGATGAGAATTTAAACAGAGGTCTTGTGTCGGTGCTTTACACAATAGTAGAAATAAAAGAACCAGAGGAGACATCATTGCACTATCCTCCAAATCTAATATAACTAATCTCTTCAGTAGGTGTCGCTAAAATGGGCAACTGGTATCTATGATAAATAAACGTAAAACACTCACAGGTATTCATGTATTATGTATATCAACATATATATTGTATCGGATTGCTTTGTGTAATGTTACAGCTTCTGTTACAGTGTAGTGGGAAGTATATTGAAGCAGTTACATTTTCACACCAAAGTCTGTCTGTCACACCCTATGCAATCTGATACAACAAATTATATTTACTGTGAATCAATTTTCGTGTTTTGTTGCATCAACATTTCTGATTTCATAGTAAAAGATTTGTTGCACAAGATATAGATTGAAGATCTGTAGTGAACACAGTATGATAGACAATCTTGTTTGTACACAGGCTTCAATACCATATAATTACCAGGGTGTTTTCATGCACATCTAATTTTGCTTGTTTGGCATACATATATATATATATTGTTTGCTTTATTTGTGGAAACCTTAAATCACAAAAATTAAGACCGGAAATTTCTTTTATAATTTTTAAAACTGTGCCGCTTGTCAAAATGAAATATTTCTTAATAGTCTATAAAAGAAAAGTACCAAACAGTATGCATTTGTATCACCGGTTAGTTGTTCAGTTTTCATCAGATTTCAGATTTCTAAACTGTAAATATGACAGCTAAGATCAGTGTCCTTAAATCAAGTGGTGTTGACAGAGGCATGAACTGATCTGTTGAAATAGTGTTGTCCACTCTTGATTTTCTTGGCCATGCTATCACACAATCATAGATCAACAGACCATCAACTGAGCCAACTGTATTCTGTATAATATGGCACTTCCGATAACAATCCTGCTGTACGTCAATTAAAGCCATATCATCAGGGAATCTGCAAGAAATAACATATAAAAACGCTATTAACATCAAAGTTCTACATTTCTATCTGTTAAATTTGAACACTGGAATGATTGTGAACAAAATGTGGACATGCATCATTAATATTAAGCATTTGTGAGGGTGGACCCGACAGATATTAAATTTTTTAAGAACAATGTATAAGTGATTAGTACAGTATATGTTCATTAATAAGATGGAAACTATTCCATAAATCTGGGTTGCTGTGACGAAACTAAATATATTTGGAGTTCGACCTAATTCTGTTTTTGAAAAAACTATGGTTAACTTTTGTGTTTTTACATCGTTCTTCATTGTTAATGTTAGAATAATCAACTGTATAAATATTATTACTTTACAACCTTTTCGAAACAAGATTATAATATTAAGCACTCTCCTTGAAAGCGTATAATTATGTAGTCATTCGTGTGGGACATAACCGGAGAAAACTCACATGTCCGATTTGGGGACCACCGTACCATCTCACACACTTCTCAGTCAGTGTAAGGAACCCGGAATGCATTGACTAGGAGCGAGCGTGCTAATCACTACGCTAATCAGACAGCTAATCGAACAATTAATGATCATGTCGAAAAGAGTTCACCTACCTGTTGATGCCATGAAAATCTGCGACTTTGGACAATACATCACCCTTTGATAGGTATCTAAATCAATAAGCATCTGAAATGAACAAAACTTTCAACTATTATTGATACATAAAACAGTCAGTGTTTTCAACACACTATAATTATATTACAATGCAACTTTGTGGTCATTGGTTGTGGTAGTAGTTTGTAACCCAATATGCATGTAAACACAGAGTTCGATATATTCCGATTGATTTCAAACTGGACAGTGTATCTATATATAATTATGGTCATCCCGACTCATCGTGTCTATCATCGCATTAAGATCAATCATGACAACTTGTAATATGGATTACACTTCTTTTGGCTGTCCAATTCGCACAGTAGTTAGGCACTCGCTTCTCACCAATTCAACCCTGGTTCGATGGACAGTATGTGATATGGTACGCTGACAGATTGAACAGGACGATTTCCTCCGGGCGTCCGTGGCATGGTGTCGGATTTGGAATCAAACTGTCCCATGTTCGATACTCGGTCAGTCCACGTATGTAGTGTCATTGAGCAAGTCACCTCACAGACATAGTTTACTACTGGTTAACCGCTTAGGTCGGCTAAGCCTGTCCAGAAAAACATTTGCATTTGGACACGTGGGGACGTTTAATTATGTGTACGAATACTGTAGCAATAAACGAGCATTTAAAAACAAACAGACGACATTATAAACACAAGCATTTAATTCCCTACCTGCACACTGTATCAATTTACTTAGTTAATGGGTTGCAGAAACATAATACGTATCGTCATTCAGTTCCAAAAACATAATAAGTCATGACTTGTGTGTAGTATCGATATAAATAGCGATAGATTCTTATGGAAGTAGCGTCCCTTGTAATCTTAAAATAGAAATAAGGGCCTACTGTACAGAAATGTGTACGCAAATAACACTGATTTGCACCTTAATAATGCAAGATGTAGAAATATATCAATTTCACTTTACCTCAGTCAAACCGGGTATCGAATGAGAGTGGTTCGTCCCCTTGTCCAAGTCATGCCCCCACCATATCCACAAGCAAGACAACCCATAGCCTCGTCCTGTGATATCGGGAAAGGATATTGGTGTCGCACGTCTCCAATGTCTCTACCGGCCCTGAATATTCTTGCATCACGTCTCTGATGCACGGATTCTGCTGATTCGGCCGCCATTTTTAAGACTGTTTCCGAAGTTGCGACTGCATCGAACCAGTCGTAAAGTTAAGACTTTATTTACGATATCCTAGCTGTGACGTTGTTGATAAAACGGACCTTGGTCTTAACTAAGAGGTTACGACGGCGTAACTCGGTCTTAAGCAATAATCTTAACTAAGACTGACTCATGTAGAACAATTTTCGTCATAGGCGTCCATATCCGTAGCTTATCGATACCCGATATCCATGACTGACCACTACCTCACCTGTACGCAACAGCTGATAATTTTACATTACATTACATAGCAAACTGATTGTAATCTCTAAATAACGTCTTTATTGTTAAAATTATCAAATTATTCCTGTTATAGCCGTATTCATTGTTCAATTGTCTTTTATTTGGTATAAATTCTGACAAAATAAGTATTTGGGAAATTGCTTCCCTTAGGCCTCTATATAAATTATATAGATTATGTGGAACCATTGTGTTCATCCATATTTGATGATTGATTGAACAGGGGTTAAGTGCATTCATATAACTGATTTTATAAAACATTTCTTAATTACGCATTAGCGCTTTATTTCCATTTCAGTATTTCAAATATTTTCGTTTTAGGCATTATTTAATTGTTCCTCGGTCTTACTAGTTTTCATCTTTATTAAAATCTCATCTCTGTACATAACGGGAAAAAACATTTAGCATATAAAAACCTATAACATAAAGCAAAATGAAAATAATTGTTACAATGGCTCAATTACGATAGGTAGTACGTGTCCCCTTTGATGGTAGTCATGGTGCAATAATAATTAACGGGATTTTTCGACAAAACAAAAACTGTAATAATAACAAGTTGTTAGTTTAAACGTATTTGAGAGGTAAGCGGGTGAAAGTCCATTTTTCATCTTATAAAATCTTATAACAAGGTGTTAAATTACCAGTGTCGACCAATTTCCGGTAGAACACGACTTTGAAGCCATTGAAAGGTCCCTAGCTGGCCCCAATTCCACCGGAAACAGGGCCATAATTAACAGGGTGTCGTTGTATTGTGTCAATTTTGAAACTACTAGTGTCCTTGGCATATCACTCATTCGACTGTTTCACACTGTTTGTAATATCAAATCTGGAGACTGTCACTATGTCTGAATATACATATCTCTGTAACAGAAATACTGAAAGGTTATTTGAATAATTATGATAGTCTCTTATAGCTCAGTTATGAGCGGCAATATACTGATTTTATTGTGAACTGTATAAAGTTGTATATATATATGCTTGTATGTTGATGAGACTTAAATAAATAATAAATAAAGAATATACGCAATGTTGAAGTGTATAATATAATGTTGACATATACTAAATACCTGACTTCTTAAAAGAAAATTAAATGACATATTATATTAGAGCTTGTCCTCCGTGCTCGTAGCACTTTGTATATAATAATATGTTATTCAATTGATTGATTGCTAGATATGATTATGTATACAATTTTATTTACATTATACACTCCACAAAATATCCTAATCGTGGTGTTTTATATTATTTGAAGCAAACTAATAACCATAACATATCAGTATTCATATGATCTTATTTGATGCATTTTATTACAGATCTTTATGCGATGAATCGCTGAATAATAATCTGGAATAAAATGATTTAATGACGATATGAAACTATTTATATTATAGTTATTAGTTTGCTCCAAATATTATAAAACACCGTTTACAAATGATGTTGGAGTATATGTGTGCATGTATGTTTCTATGAAATGTACTTATGTATAAATGTCTATTCAGTTCAACATTCTTGAATTAAGCACTGTACTGTTATGGTTATATATTTTAACGTCCATATTTATTATTATTAACCTTTAGACATTTTAGCTATTAAGACCACCGCCGAAAACTGTCAATTTTGACATATTTCAGATAAGATACTGTGTATTTGGTGAAATAAAATCTTCTTAATACTTCGAAATAAACTTCTGTTTTATTCTATGATTATTCCCAAATATAAAAATATCACCAATCAGACCCGGTATATACAATACAAGAGATAACCCATGAGATAATAGCTCTTATTACAAAATTACCCTCAACAACAGCGATATTTGTGATAAACGAAGCGTAAAAGTGGGTGCCAACTGACGCGTGACGACTGACCATTCTCGTCACTGATAATCAAGATATTTGGCGAAGTATTATCTACTAAGGGGATTAACTCAATTGTGAATTGGTTGACTTTGCAGTATTTTACAGAGTAACTACACTTGCCCAATGATGATTATAGTTGCGTATGCTTACGACCGTTGATAAAACGGGGCCCAGAGTAGTAAATATTAAATACTAAGCGTAGATGTACGAAATCAACAATTTTAATTAGTAGAATCGTGTTATATACGTGTGTGTTTTATGTAAGATATCAGCCTCACACTGATCCATTTATATGTAAAAAATGGTTCGCTCGCTTCTCACCAATGTAACCCAGGTTCGATCCTCGGACCGGGAAGTATGCGAGATGGTCAGTGGTCGCCAGATTGGACAGGTGGGTTTCCTCCGGGTACTCCGCTTTCCTCCCACAGGAATGACCACATATACGCTTTCATCCGCGCCAACGTGCGTTATTAATATAAGTTGTTAAAGCTTGTTTCGCAATCGTTGTAAAAATAAATAGAGTTTAAACTTTAAACTTTACCTACAACAATATTATCAAATTAAAATATTAATCAACACGTTACATAATTAATAACCCAATGTTCGAGCAATTGTTAAAATAGATATGTTAATAATTAACAATCTGCAGACACTCCATGCTGGTGTAGCGAAATTGTGCGCACTAAATCAAAACACTTGTCTGGTCACCTGACGGTATTAATCAAACATGCTCAACATCCTAAGATACATTTTAAGAGGTCATCAACACATGTACATGGGTGTCACGGTGTGTAAGTAAGTTGGCAAGTAAGTAAGTAAGTAAATGAGCAAGTAAGTAAATTGTGATAGCGCAGTGGATGCGCGTTCGCTTCAGGTGCGAAAGGTCCGGAGTTCGAGCCCCACTGGAGCCGTTACGATTGTTCCCTTAGGCAAGGCATTTAAATTCCACATTGCCTCTTTTCCCTCCCTCGTGGCGATGGATTCCACCAGGAATGAGGTCTCGAGAGTGATTTATATAAGTTGAAATAACTTGTCGAGCTAAAATAAATTTGTATAAACTAAGGCAACTAGTTACTGTTTCTACTATACTATCACAACTTCCACTAGTTGCCTTGTCCGTAACATGTGCGCAAATCGGTCGATCCAGAACGGTATCAGAAGTCCCTCATATATTGTCAGATCAAAGATTTGTCTCGTCTTCTAGTATTATACAACGTCTGTTAGTATTTATGTAATCTATGTACAATAAATAAAATATTCATAGCAAATTATCATGGCAAAGTACATAGCCATTGGTATTTTAATATTTATACACATTTATTTTAGCTCGATTGGGAAACACGTTCTTTCAACTAATCACTATCGAGACCTCATTCCTGATGGAATCCATCGCAACGAAGGAGAGAGAAGAGGCATGTGGAATTTGAATTCCTTGCACAAGGGCACAATCGTAACGGCTCCAGTGGGGGCTCGAACTCCGGACCGTTCGCACCTGAAGCAAACGTGCATCCACTGCGCTATCACGACTGTCAGCCATTGGTATTCATGGGCGTTGCTCATACAAGGCACTAACCAGGGCCTGTGAGATGATTGTCACAGAAAATGAAATTTCAAATAGTCCAAAAACGTAATCAAAAGTGGAGTAGGTATTGACGTATCTGTATTGTATAGAATCTAGATCAGCGGTCACATATCTCACTGCACGATCGTATATTGTTGACATAAATGTATGTTTATAGCAATTTTAGACCGCTGGTATCATTTTGAAAAATACACGACATTTCACAAGTATATTCAACGGGTAGGTTGAGCCTACAAGCATATGCAACGGGAGGATTGAGCCTACTAGCATATTCAATGGGTGGGTTGAGTCTACTAGCATATTCAATGGGAGGGTTGGGCCTACTAGCATATTCAATGGGTGTGTTGAGCCTACAAGCATATTCAACGGGTGGATTGAGCCTACAAGTATATTCAATGGGTGGATATAGCTTACTAGCATATTCAACGAGTGGATAGAGCCTACTAGCATATTCAATGGGTGGGTTGAGCCTACTAGCATATTCAACGGGTGGGTTCAGCCTACAAGCTTATTCAACTGGTAGATTGAATTTACAAGCATATTCAACAGGTGGATTGATCTTACAAGCATATTCAACGGGTGGGTTGAGCCTACTAACATATTCAAAGGGTAGATAGAGTCTACTAGCATATTCAACGGCTGGATTGATCTTACACGCATATTCAACCGGTGGGTTGAGTCTACCAGCATATTTAACAGGTGGATTGGTCCTACAAGCATATTCAACGGGTGGATTGATCCTACAAGCATATTCAACGGGTGGATTGATCCTACAAGCATATTCAACGGGTGGATTGAGCCTACTAACATATTGTAAGGTGAGTACTATACGCGAATACTGATGACAATACGATAGTGATAGCTTTACTGTGGAAACTGTTAAATCAAATATGAAATACGAACTAACAATATATGACCCAATAAGGTCGCTTCATTAGTGTATCCGTTAGACATCCTCCCGTGCTTCTGGATCGTACATTTACCGAGAGACGAACATCTTATCCAATATTTGTCATCTGAATCTGGACAGGTACTTACATACCCTAATCACAGAAACTGGCTTGTATTAGCACATTGGTATTTCGCGGAAGGTATTTGACAACACCTAGTGACTATAAACATGTTGATCATTCTATCTGTTCAGTGAACTATTCCGTTCTGATGGCGGCTCCTTTGATGATTTGGAGAGTAAACGGATCTACATTTTGAACGGCGCACGCTCGTGGAACTAATTGCTGAAATGTTGTTGTATTGGAGCGCGCCGATTGGTGAACGGATTTTTATACAGTTATGATTGGCTAATAGGGACACACCTACATGGTGAAACTGAATTGATATGCCCCCAAAGTCTATATAAAGGAGGACAACACTCATTCGACAGCTTCCAAAATATCCGTTCCCCGATTTAACAACTGTGACATAAATCCGCTAAAGATTCTATATAAATGGGAAATTCTTGAATCCATTCTGTCAATAAATTGAATAATATCAAATGAAGTGTTGAAATGCCTATCATTGCTTTTCGTCTGCGTTCCCGTCCTTGTATGCAAAGGCCGTAGGTAACAATATTCAACGGGTGGATTAAACCAACTAGCATATCCAACGGGTGGATTGAGTCTACTAGCATATTCAACGGGTGGATTGAGTCTACTAGCATATTCAACGGGTGGATTGAGCCTACTAACATATTCAACGGGTGGATTGAGACTACAAGCATATTCAACGGGTGGATTGAGCCTACTAGCATATTCAACGGGTGGATAGAGTCTACAAGCATATTCAACCGGTGGATTGAACCTACAAGCATAGTCAACGGGTGGATTGAGCTTACTAGCATATTCAAAGGGTGGATTGAGTCTGCTAGCATATTCAACAGGTGGATTGAGCTTACAAGCAGAGTCAACGGGTGGATTGAGCTTACTAGCA
Source organism: Archivesica marissinica (assembly GCA_014843695.1). NCBI lineage: Eukaryota > Metazoa > Mollusca > Bivalvia > Venerida > Vesicomyidae > Archivesica > Archivesica marissinica. The sequence continues at coordinate 41,541,244 of CM026400.1, forward strand.
TATTCAACGGGTGGATTGAGCCTACTAGCATATTCAACGGGTGGATTGAGTGTACTAGCATAGTCAATGGATGGATGGATCCTACAAGTATTATCAACGGGTGGATTGAGTCTACTAGCATATTCAACGGGTGGGTTGAGCATACTAGCATATTCAACGGGTGGATTGAGCCTACTAGCATATTTAACGGATGGATTGGGTCTACTAGCATATTCAACCGGTGGGTTGAGCCTACTAGCATATTCAACGTGTGGGTTGAGCCTACTAGCATATTCAACGGGTGGATTGAGCCTACTAGCATATTCAACTGATGGATTGAGTCTACTGACATATTCAACGGGTGAGCTGAGCCTACTAGCATATTCAACGGGTGGATTGAGCCTACTAGCATAGACAACGGATGGATTGAGTCTACTAGCATAGTCAACGGATGGATGGATCCTACAAGCATTATCAACGGGTGGATTGAGTCTACTAGCATATTTAACGGGTGGGTTGAGCTTACTAGCATATTCAACGGGTGGATTGAGCCTACTAGCATATTCAACGGGTGGGTTGAGCCTACTAGCATATTCAACGGGTGGGTTGAGCCTACTAGCATATTCAACGGGTGGATTAAGCCTACTAGCATATTTAACGGATGGATTGGGTCTACTAGCATATTCAACGGGTGGGTTGAGCCTGCTGGCATATTCAACGGGTGGATTGAGCCTACTAGCATATTCAACGGGTGGATTGAGTCTATTAGCATAGTCAACGGATGGATGTATCCTACAAGCATTATCAACGGGTGGATTGAGTCTACTAGCATATTCAACGGGTGGGTTGAGCCTACTAGCATATTCAACGGGTGGATTGAGCCTACTAGCATATTTAACGGATGGATTGGGTCTACTAGCATATTCAACGGGTGGGTTGAGCCTAATAGCATATTCAACGTGTGGGTTGAGCCTACTAGCATATTCAACGGGTGGAATGAGCCTACTAGCATATTCAACTGATGGATTAAGTCTACTAGCATATTCAACGGGTGAGTTGAGCCTACTAGCATATTCAACGGATGGATTGAGCCTACTAGCATATTCAACGGGTGGATTGAGCCTACTAGCATATTCAACGGGTGGATTGAGCCTGCTAGCATATTCAACGGGTGAATTGAGCCTACAAGCATAGACAATGGATGGATGGATCCTACAAGCATTTTCAACGGGTGGATTGATTCTACTAGCATATTCAACGGGTGGATTGAGTCTACTAGCATATTCAACGGGTGGATAGAGTCTACTAGCATATTCAACGGATGGATTGAGTCTACTAGCATATTCAACGGGTGGATAGAGTCTACTAGAATATTCAACGGGTGGATTGAGTCTACTAGCATATTCAACGTGTGGATTGAGCCTACTAGCATATTTAGCGGATGGATTGAGTCTACTAGCATAGGCAACGGGTGGATAGAGTATACTAGCATATTCAATGGAAGGATCGAGTCTACTAGCATATTCAACGGGTGGATTGAGCCTACTAACATATTCAACGGGTGGATTGGGTCTACTAGCATATTCAATGGGTGGATTGGGTCTACTAGCATATTCAACGGGTGGATTGAGCCTACTAGCATATTCAACGGGTGAACTGAGCCTACTAGCATATTCAACGGGTAGATTTAGCCTACTAGCATATTTAACGTGTGGACAGAGCCTGCTAGCATATTCAACGGGTAGATTGAGCCTACTAACATATTCAACGGGTGGATAGATTCTACTAGCATATTCAATGGATGGATTGAGTCTACTAGCATATTGAACGGGTGGATTGAGCCTACTAGCATATTCAACGGGTGGATTGGGCCTACTAGCATATTCAAAGGGTGGTTTGAGTCTACTAGCATATTCAACGGGTGGACTGAGCCTACTAGCATATTCAACGGGTAGATTTAGCCTACTAGCATATTCAACGTGTTGATTTAGCCTACTAGCATATTCAACGGGTGGGTTGAGCCTACAAGCATATTCAACGGGTGGGTCGATCCTACAAGATGGGGACGATACGATTGTGTCCTTAGGCAAGGCATTTAAATGCCACATACCTCTTCTCTCTCCCTCCTGGCAATGGATCCCATCAGGAATGAAGTCTCGAGAGTGATTAATATAACTGTATAAGTTGTAAGAACCTGTTTCGCAATCGAGCTAAAATAAATGTGTATAAACTAACGGGCATATACTAATTATTCAAACTATTCAGTACTATTCGAACATTTCAAGTAAAGAAACAACACAATTTACCTTGTCTCTGGCAGCGTAATTGTCCATCTGTTACATATACCCTTGTGTTGTGTTCAGCGCAGTGTAGTTCACGATTATCCCGTGCGTTTCTCCGCATCGTAGCATACAGATTCAGTTATTAGGCCAAAGGAATAATATGTTTGTTTGCGGTGATATAGGACCGATTGCAAACTAATTTTCACTTCCATCATAACAACTAGTTAAATAACAACAATACATGTATTGCATTAAACATTCATACAATGTCTATAGCAAGTACATGTATACATTTCTACTAATAGATTTTGATTTTTGTGACATTAAATTAGTAAATTTATCAATAGTTGGCCATGTATAGTTATAACGTTTGAAATATTTCTGTCTAAGATCTCTAAATTTCGGACAAATAAGAAGGAAATGATATTCACTTTCTATCATACCTGTATTGCAATATATACATATTCTTTGATTTCTGGGCATGTTTTGATATCTTCCACGTTCGATAGCTAAATCATGGGATGAAGTTCGGAATTTTGTAAATAATGGTTACCGATTGCCTGGCGTCTGACATCCAAGGATAGAATTCGGGAAGTACTGATGTCCATAAAAAATGGTGTTTCATAAGTCAGTAATGGCTGGCCCTTGCAATAGGAGTAACACTATAATGAACAAACACTACTTTATGTTGCACTTTTATATTATGGCGCACCATTTCTTGCATGTTCTTTTTACGTGAATATTGAATACTTGTGACGTCATATCGCTGTGACGTAAGTATATTATTCAATCGGAAGCACATAGAAGACGCACATTATTTTTATTTGCCCTATGGTCATATAGTAAGTACTGTTTACTGAAGGCAACCAACGGAAATGAAACATGTATGCAGAAACATCGACGAGAAACTAGGTAAATTCGACCCAGATCACTGATATGCCCTTGTGGTCCCGACCGGAAGAACTTATTCTATCAAAAAATACTTTTTATTTGATGGATATCAGTCAAATAACACCAGAATGGTACATTATGTCATCGTGCAGGAAATGCAATGTTGTCGTTCTCGCAACATTTGTCTTCTGCCTGTGATCGGAAGCACATAGCAATGGTAATCTTTTCAATATTGTTTTTTTTAAATAAATAGAATATTTGCTATTTTCTGATCAATTTACAAAAGTTAGCCTCGTTTCCAATGGGGTGCCTTTTTTTCGGGTGCCATTTTTTCCGGTGCCATTTTTTCGTTTTTCCGGTGCCATTTTTTCCGGTGCCATTTTTTCCTACACCCGTTTCCAATACAATACTGAACCCAAAGAGAAAATGTGTCATTGCCTTAGAAGGTAACATTCTTTATGTCCTTTTACAAAAGAAATATAGACAAATTTTGTATTCAGTTAAATAATTGCCAAAACAGTAACGTTAATTACTTGTATTCATTCTTTACGGCGTACATGAGTGCTTGCGTGTATCCAGGTCTGACCTCTGCTGACTGTGTTTTCCGTAAGTGTGTGTGTTTTACGTTTATTTATCGTCGCTACCGGTTGCTCATATGAGCGATGCCTCCTGAAGAGATTAGTCATTTTAGATTTTTGGAGGAAAAGTGCAATGATACAGACAGTGACCCATTCCAGAGTCTCCTCTGGTTCTTTTACGTGCACGGTGTAAAGCACCGACACGAGACTTCGGTTTAAAATCCCTATGGTAGAAATACGGTTTACTATTACTTATATACATTATTGTGTGTTTATATTATTATGGGTGAGTGATAATGAGTGATGGTCAAGTCAGGTGAGTGAATGAGTAACATAACTAATTATGTGCACTTCCCGCTAAATATGTTTAGACCGACACGAGACCTCGGTTTAACGTCCCATCTGAAAGACTGTTAATTTTATTAGGGTCAGACGGAGGATCGAACCTGCGATCTCTGGATTACCAGTCCAGCGTGTTACCACTGGACTACAGATCCGTCTGTTTTCCGTAAGGCACTTAGATCTCTATTTAAATCACTGTTGTGACGTCATACATTTGTACTTATTAATATTGAACTGCTTTCAAAAGGTCAGTATATAAAATTAAATCCTACACGTACATGCATGAAATTAACAATTTTAATTAGTAGGATCTCGTTATATAAGTGTGTGTTTTAAGTAAGATATAAGCCTCAAACGGATCCAATAGGTATAATATTGGTACTATCTTCAGCGATACGCGCCTCACACAATCAAATATTTTACATATTGGATCGTTTTCGCTGAAGTCGTATTCCAATTCAAACGATGTCTTGAAATATGCATGAAATGACAAAGGCACTTACTAGTCTCTCAAAGACTCGGACCGGGAAGTATGTGAGATGGTACGGTGGTCGCCAGATGGGCACAGGTGGGTTTTCGCCGGGTACTCCGGTTTCCTCCAACAAGAATGACCACAGTTACGCTTTCATCCGCTCCAATGAGAGTGATTAATAAAAAAGTTGTTAGAACTTGCTTTGCAATCATTGTAAAATAAATAAATAAAGTTTAAATTAGTCTCAAAGCCTTGATCTTGGTAACGGAATGGTCGTAAATGAGAATTGTGAAGCAGATGCATGAACGTTATATACAATGTTTCATATCTTCGCTATGTTGGCTGTCCAAATAGCGTAGTGATTAGCGTACGAGCTTCTCACAACTGTGAACCGGGTTCGAGCCTCGGATCGGGAAGTATGTGAGATGGTACGATGGTTGCCAGCTTGGACAGGTGGGTTTTTTCCGGGTACTCCGGTTTCCTCTTTCGTTGGCGCGGAAGGCGGAAGAAAGCGTAAATATGATCATTCGTGCGAGAGGAAACCGGAGTACCCGGAGAAAACCCAACTGTCCGATCTGGCGACCACCGTATATCACCAGAATCGTGCCATTTTGAAAATGGCCGTCAGGGCAGCCATCTTGGGTGGTATCAACCGACTCTCTTATTATGTGACTACAGGTATCTCTAAAAAATTATTCATGCCAATTTTCATGATTTTCCCACATAATGCATGATTGTTACACGGAATTCTGGTACTAATGTTACCTTGATACAATACAACCAAATATGTAAATCACATGAACAAATAGTGTGCATTCATTGATGAAAGAGACTATTCACTCTAACATACTCCTAAGTTACAGACATAAGATAAAATACTGACAAAGAGCAGTGTGTGTTTTACGTTTATTTATCGTCGGTACCGGTTGCCCATATGAGCGACACCTCCTGAAGAGATGTCATTTTCGATTTTGGAGGAAAAGTGCAATGATACAGACAGAGACCCATTCCAGTCTCTTCTGGTTCGTTTACGTGGGCGGTGTAAAGCACCGACACGAGTTTAATGTACATGGGAAATCGGCCGAGCTCACCATAAACACCCACGCTGCAGGTTGAAGATTTCACACTTTGAATGTTTTTACAACACTTTAAATGGATCCTCTCTATTTCTTTTAATTTGTCAAAATCCCAGATTTCACATTCATAGCCGAGTATTGAACCCAAAAATGCATCAAATAATTGGCATTTGGTTTTAGTTGTGAGTACTAAGTCACGCAGAATATTTAACAAAACATTTAGAGCTTTGAGGCCTTTACCTGCCAGCGTTTCTTGGCTAAGTGTAGTTAGAAACAGTCACAGGGTAAGTAAAATTATTCAGCACCTCTAAAACATTGTCATTTTATGTCCAGACTTCATCTTTGCATAGCTTTCCACGATTTTCAAAAACAACAACTTTACTCTTAACTGTATTTACTTGCAAGCCCCACCTGGTAGCCTGGGAACGTCGATATATTTTACCTGGTCAGTCAAATAAATATATTTTAACACCGAGACTATTAATTGGGCCGTATTGAGTTTCTGATCATATCAACGCCTGGGGAAACTTGGGGGAATGTCCGTGTAATTATTGACTCGCATAAATGTTGATAAAACTTTATAATTGGCCGCCATTGTTTACGGGTCAACGGAGAGATAAATAGTTTTAAAAAGTATAAGTTTGCGTCTGATTTGACATATTTACTCAATATTTAAGTCGTCTCTAGTTCAATTACGCCCATTCGAACCATTACCATCAAAATGTAATATTTAAAATCCGCCATCTCGTCGATATAGCACAGAAACGGACAATTATATGTTTGCAATGTAAATGAGTCTACGGGAGCATTCGAGTATATTCGGAAATGAGCATGTATAATCGTGGCTGTTCGGCGATTTCCGATAGAATTCCGTTTCTATATTTAGCGATATTTTCTTGTAGAGACGTGTTGTCGTTCTTCAAATATACACCCTTATAAATGAGGATGTAAGTAGATGGCGCTACGATCGGAAATCAAGTTTCCCCAGGCTGTTATTTTGCCAGAAGTTAAAAGGTAAACATTCTACAGACTGGCACCCAGGCTACCCACTTGGCACAGTACGTTTTAAGTAAAGTTAACCTATGTTGCAAATCCTGAGGGCTGTTACCTATCATCAGCAAATAACATCAAAATAAAAACCATATCATGTAGGCTAAGACCACAAGGTCGTCTACAAACAATGAAAATAAAACAAGGGACATAACCTTCACCCTGCCTCAACCGGACAGAACAGTCGAAAAAGTCCGAGTACGAGTTGCACCCCCTGACACAGGATTTAATATTGCTGTACATGAACTTTATTATTCTCAATAATTTACCATGCACTCCGAGTTTGGAGAGCGTGTATCATAGAATATCAAAGTTAACACTATCAAATGCCCTACTGAAGTCAACGAAGGCACAATGTAATCTACCCTTTCGATTTAAATATATTTTGTATAAAACCATTTAACACAAAAATCGCATCTACAGTAAACCGTCCTGTGCATGACTGAAATTATCATTTGTGTCAGCTCATTCAGATAAACACCTATTCATATAAATATACTCAACAGCTACTGTAATAATTTCGACCGGAAAGACAATTAATACATGTACATCAAATCTTATTTTAAACGATAGACATTCTTCTATATTGTCCGCCTTCGTGGTCGAGTGGTTGAGGTCGCTGACTTGTATACCACTGTAACCTATCATCACTGAACCTCACGGGTTTGAGCCCCGCTCAGACCGTGTCTCATTTATATGAAAAAGTTGGCAGTTTCTTACGGAGGTTGGTGCACCCAAGTACTGGTTAACCGTTGGAGCCTGCCCAGGAAAGGTGTTGTTAGGTAAACTGCCCGCCGGCGATATAGCCCAAAATGGTGCTGATACAGGCGTAAAACCCGAAATATAACATAAATATAACATAACATTCTTCTATATTAATTAGGGATGGCAACGAAAAACCAAATATTCGAATATCTTCCCGACCAAATATTCTTCAAAGGTGATACTTGTTACTGCACGCGTATACAAGTAAAGTGTTTATTTATTATAGTGTCACCCCTATTTAAAGGGCCAGCCATTACTGACTTCTGAGACACCTGTTTTTATGAACATCACATCAGTACTTCCCAAATCCTATGCTTGTATGCCAGGCGCCAGGTAGGCAATCCATATCCATTAATTAAGCCCTGGCAAGATTCTATCCTTCGACCTCCCGCTCCGTAGGCGGACGCCTTAACCACTAGGCGACGGAGTATATTTGTATAATAATTATAATATATGTTGATGAAGGTAATCTGTTGTATATCTGCTGTATAACTCCTTCATATATAAACGTTTCTTGCTATGCATACGACGACCAAACAGGCATATACATATAACGCATGACTTGATTTCTCCGCTCCATGTGTACCTGGAAGACACAATATATATATGAATTGTATAAAAATTTAAACTTTATTTATTTAAATTTAATTTAACGATTGCGAAGCAAGTTCTAACAGCTTATATTAATCACTCTCTTTGGCGCGGATTAAAGCGTTAATGTGGTCATTCGTGTGGGGGGAAACCGGAGTACACGGAGAAAACTCACCAGTCCGATCTGGTGATGACCGTACCATCTCACATACTTCCCTGTCCGAGGATCGAACCCAGGTTACATTGGTGAGAAGCGAGTGCGCTAACCACTTCGCTAATCGGACATCTTCAAGAATATATATATATATATTATATTCTCTTCAGTCTAGTACGCTGGAGCAAGGGCTCGTGTATAGGTTTCTAAAGCGAGATACATATTCTGGCTACAACTATGATACGGATTCTGAAAACGTCTGTTGTGATAGAATAACTCATCACACTGTATAGTACAACATATGTGTGTGTTTTACGTTTATTTATCGTCGCTATCGGTTGCCCATATGAGCGACGCCTCCTGACGAGATTAGTCATTTTCGGTTTTTGGAGGATAGAGCAATGATACAGACCCATTCCAGAGTCTCCTCTGGTTCTTTTACGTGGACGGTGTAAAGCACTGACACGAGATCTCGGTTTAACGTCCCATCTGAAAGACTGTTATTTTTATTGGGGTCAGACGGGGGATCGAACCTGCGATCCCTGGATTACCAGTCCAGCGTGTTACCACTGGACTACATATTCTCTGTAATACAATATATATTTACGATGCATAGATACATTGTTCCAATCCCTGTACATGCATCCGGGATTCGTGTTGCATTGATGACGCAGTGGTCCATTGGGCCGGGTGTTGAATTAAGAAATAATATTTCCATTCCAAATACAAATACATAGCATTTATATAGCGCAAAAATTAAATATTATTCTATTGAGCTTCACAATTACAGATGCAATTTTAAACATTTACCCATGATAATAATATATGGAAATATAAATAAAAATGTATACATATATATAACTAGGATTCTAGTAATTGGATAAGAACATATTTTATCATGATATCTACACCATTACAGTATATAAGTGAGTGATTGGATTAACGATAAAAGTGGCATTATGAACCATCGACCCAAACACCGCCGTAAGAATGACAACCGTGATGTGGCCAGTACAGTGAATGGGTCGTTAGGGTGATCCGCCCATCACCACACGACAGAGCTAGAACACAAGAGAATTCCCATACCACACCTCACTCGTCAATCCAATACTTATCTTCCGTATAGTTCTGACGCGTAAGAATTAACCATGCAGGTTTGTAGAACGACAAACCATGCTTCATTTAAGAAATAATCGGGGGAAATGGACTATATATAACATGTATAAGCAATGTATACTAGAAGACATAGAAAACGCACACCTACATTATATACTAGAGGACATAGAAAACGCACACCTACAATATATACTAGAAGACATAGAAAACGCAAACCTACATTGTATACTAGAAGACATAGAAAACGCACACCTACATTGTATACTAGAATACATAGAAAACGCACACCTTCATTATATGATTATTATTCAATGAAAACGAAATACAAAGCATTCCATCAAAGATATATCACATCTTTATTACAAAACACAAACTTAACAACTAAAGATATTTCCCAAATGTTTAAAACTATGTATTTATATAGTTATTGTTTTTCATGTAAAAACACACTTATCCGAAGTTTGCGTTTTCTATGTCCTCTTGTATACATGAAAAAGACATAACTCTATCAATACTAGCCACTAATTATGTTCTGGTAAGCTCAATTTCCACATAAACTCTCAATTACACGACAACACTTACATACGTTCTATGAAATAATACAATTTATCAAGCACTCCCTTTATTCGACTATCGATCTACATTGGCGCCGACTGCCGACGCTTATCGCTAGGCTAAGCACAAGCAAGCAGACAATAATGTAGCAACGGGGCTGGAATATTACAAGGGGATGTAATTATTTTCGCACTAAGTAAGTTAGTGTTTGCTGGTAATGAGCACAAACATTTGAGGTTGTTTTTCTGTACCTGGCAACGAAAAAGTGATACATTCGAAATTGAAGGTTATGATTCCGTGTATGTACCCAGAAACGAAAGCCTAAGTGTAAAGTCTAAAAGAGGTCATGGGGGGATTTGTCTTTATTACAAAGAGAAATTCAAATGTGGGATCATAATTTCTGAAATAGACTATACTGGATTTATTTGGGTCAAATGTTGTAAACGATTTTTCGGATTAGAGGATGACCTTTATATTTGCTTTTTATATATCCCTCCTAGTAATTCTGTTTATTATGCAATGCACGAAATTGGTTATTTCGAAGTATTAGAACAAAATGTACGGAAATATTCAGAACTGGGCGATGTGTCCGTGATGGGGGATTTAAACGCAAGGTGTGGAAATAGACCTGATGTTTTACAAAATAGCACACACTTTAATAAATATATACATGTTATGAACAGAGACGAATCTATTGAATATGAATATAATATTCCGCATCGATTTTCAATGGATGATAGTGTAAATACATCTGGTATTAAGCTGCTAGAAATGTGTTTCAGTAGTAAATTAAAAATTGTAAACGGTCGATGTGGCGACGACGCTGGTGTTGGTAGTTATACAAATATGACTGTTCAAGGAAATAGCCTCATTGATTATGCTTTATGTTCTGGCGATGTGTTTCCACTTATTAATGATTTTATCATACACGATATATATACTTGCTCAACACACGCACCTATACAAATAAGTTTTGCTGTGAATAACACACGTGAGACGAATACTATTAAAGATAATTGTACTTATGATAAACTTAGATTTAACGTTGAAAATATACAACGTTATAGAGATGTAATGTTTTCTGAATTTCAAATTATTGATACTATTGTTAATGACATAGTATCAAGAAATGTTGATTTAAATATTGGTATTGACACTATGTCAACATGGTTTTACGATAAAGCTTTTTCTGTTTTTGGACAAAAACGAACATTTAACAGAGGCAGCAAGCGTAAACTTAAAAGCCCTTGGTTTAACAATGATTGTGAATATGCACGACGGGAATTTAAACTAGCAACTAGAAATTATAGAAAATGTCGATCAGTTGAAAATAATGAACTATTAATAATAAGACGCCGGCGGTATAAACAAGTTAAAAGGAGAGCTATTGCACGACATAAGAATAAACAAAAGAGTGAATTACACAATCTAGCTAATAATCAGCCACGCAAATTTTGGTCTGAGTTAAAACGGCTGAAATCAAAGAAATCAAAGCGCGGTAATATTAGTAAGCAAGAATTCTATGAACATTTTAAAGACTTATTTTCTACTGACAATATATTTTCAGATTCTATTGTTGAAGAGCAACTACGGAATGATGATTATAATCAAAATAATGTCGACGATTTAGATATGAACGTTAATGTATGTGAAGTAGAACAAGCCATTTCTTCATTGAAAAGAGGCAAAAGCGGAGGAAGTGACTTACTGATTCCTGAAATATTTTTAGAATGTAACGAATTATTGTCAACGGTACTTTGTAAATTATTTAATTATATGTATACAAATTGTATTTATCCTGAAAGTTGGACTACGGGAATTATTGTGCCTGTACCAAAAAAGGGTGACTTAAATAATGTTAATAATTACAGAGGAATCACACTTACTAGCATCTTTTCTAAAATATTTTCAATATTATTAGATAACAGATTAAGAAAATGGGCAGAAAGCAATAATTTATTATCTGACAACCAATTTGGTTTTCGAAAAGGAACAAGCACAACTGATTGTTTATTTGTGTTAAATAGCGTCATAAATAAAATTTTAAATTTTGAAAAGAAAAAGTTATATTTAGCTTTTGTGGATTTTCGAAAAGCATTCGATATGGTATACAGACATGGCATCTGGTTTAAATTGTTAAAATATGGAGCCTCAACAAAAATTGTTAGAATGTTAAAAGTTATGTATGAAAATGTGAAATCATGTGTTAGAGTCAATGGTACAACTTCCGATTATTTCGAAAGCTATATGGGTGTGAAACAGGGTGAACCATTATCCCCCTTATTGTTTTTGTTTTTTATTAATGACATGCAAGCATATGTAAATGCTGAATCAACTGATGTTTTCACTGTAGAGGAATTGCAACTGTTCCTTTTATTATTTGCTGATGACACAGTGCTTTTTTCGTATACGAAAGAAGGATTGCAGAACTTGTTAAATAAGTTGCATTGTTACTGTATGAAGTGGGGTATAACAGTAAATACAGAAAAAACAGTTGTTATGCTATGTAAACAGGGTAATAGGGACGAATCGTTTGATGTGTTTATGACAGTCGAAAACTTCAGAATGTTAAAACTTTTATTTATTTAGGAGTTACTATTTCGTCTAATGGACGTTTTTTTCAGTCGCAAAAGGCATTATCAAACCAAGCTTTAAAGGCTCTTTTTTCACTAAGTTCTTTATTTGATATTGTGTCCTTAGATATATCTGAAAAAGTACAGTTGTTTGATTCTATGGTTTTACCTATTTTAAATTATGGGTCTGAAATATGGGGTTTACATAAGGCCCCTAATATTGAACGTGTACATATGAAATTTATGAAACAATTGATTAATGTTCGACAGCAGACAACAAATGCTGCCGTGTATGGAGAACTAGGTCGAATTCCTTTAATTGTGCATAGAAAGATAAGAATAATAAAATATTGGTATAAATTATTGAAACAGCCTGATTCTCTCATGTATAAATTGCTTCATATGAAAGATAGGCATGGTAATAATTTGAACAAATGGTATGGTGATGTCAAATCGTTGCTAAACAACTTAGGATTTGCTTATTTATGTGACATTGTTGATGTAACTAATATACCAATAAATAGTGTTATACAGCGCATCAAAGATCAATATGTACAACAATGGTATTCTGAAATAAGCCATTTGCATAAATTAGAAACATATTGTACATTTAAAAGCGTTTTCCAACAGGAGAAATATTTAAGCTGTATCAATAGCATTAATCATCGCACAGCTCTAACTAGATTTAGATGCTCGGCACATAAATTGTTAATAGAAGAAGGAAGACATAGAAATATTGAAAGGGAAAATAGAATTTGTACAAAATGTAACATGAAAGCAGTAGAAACAGAGTACCATTTTCTACTCGTTTGTCCATTTTATAGAGAAATTAGGTGCAACTGCTTACCGAATTATTACTGTTCTTGGCCTACTTTACAGAAATTTAAAACTATTATGATATCGAACCAAAAAAGTGTATTAAATAAATTGTCGAGATATATAGTTTTAGCAAATAGTAAACGTGATATTACATGATTATTTTAGTATGTATATAGTATAGAGCACAATTGTCAACAGTAGGGTGTATTGATCTATAGTTTAATGATAAATAATTGTTATTATGTTAAAAACAATTATATATATATATGTGTGTGTGTGTGTGTGTGTGTGTGTGTGTGTGTGTATATGGATATTTATGTGTATGTATATATGTATATATATTTGTTTTAATAATACAATATATTCTAATTACATGTAATTAATAATACACACACTTTTCTCAATTTATAGAATGATGTATGTTAGTTTTATTATAACCGCCATGTTATTTGATTTATGGCGATGAACATGTTATATGTTTATGCCAAATAAAATATATTGAATTGAATTGAAATTGTACAGAATTATTCGCACAGTGGAAATATCCACGCTTTGAAGTGCTGACTGCGATATATATCCATACTTTAATCTACGATTACATATACCAATGTCTGTAAGTCATATGAACATTTGAATTGCTTAACTCGTGTCTGTGTTTTACGTTTATTTATCGTCGCTACCGGTTGCCCATATGAGCGATGCCTCCTGAAGAGATTAGTTATTTTATATTTTGGAGGATAGTGCATGATACAGACAGAGACCCAATCCAGAGTCTCCTCTGGTTCTTTTACGTGCACGGTCTAAAGCACCGACACGAGACCTCGGTTTAACGTCCCATCTGAAAGACTGTTAATTGTATTGGGGTCATATGGGGGATCGAACCTGCGATCCCTGGATTACCAGTCCAGCGTGTTACTGGACTACATATCCGTCTGTGTAACTCGTGTCAAACGGAACATACCTTTTTCTTCGCTGGTAGTTGCTGACGTAGTGGTATCTTTGTTTCCGTGTCTACTAGTAATTGCATTTGTAATTGCTGGAGTGAATTTGTCATTGGTTCCCGGTCTAACTGTATTTGTTACTGATGTATCGGTGTATGGTGTGTATTCAACAGTAGCTGCTGCGCGCGTCACAGTTTGTACACATACATAGGAACCAATCATGTTGACACATATACCACTGCAGTCCACATGTCTGGTACCCCAGCATTCGTCTATATCTATTGAGAAGAAATTTGGTTTATAAATCATATTCCAAATGAATATGAAACAAGACTGAATGCTTCATCCATCAGTTCAATCAGTCATTCACATACATATTACATATGTATATACATGTATTGCAATGTTTTATTATGAATTATTGTTGAGCCAGTGTTAATAGAGTAGCCTCTATTTAGCATTTGCCTGTGATAAATGGACACTACTTTGGTGGTATTAGTGACCACAGCAGATGGGGTGGTTCTCATTGTATATCTTGTGTATTTCTCTGTACAGGGTCAGAACCACATTTGATGATATACGAACGAGTTTCATAAAATATGGTATGAAACCACAACGGATATCAGATCCTTTTTTATCACATTACAACAGTAACAACAACCATATATTTGAAGACAAAATAACGTTTCTGTTTGCCAGTATATTGTTTAGCCTTATTTCATTAAGCTGCATCCATACGCCGTAGTAAATAGTCCCCGATAATCAAACAAATACACGCATATCCGGGAGGGTATGAACTATATAGGGCGTGCTTAAAGTTAGCGTGGATGCCTTCGGGCTCCACACACTTGTAGTCCATACCCCGATGGAAACTATTAACCCGCGATTCATTCCTTAATTGAAAGCAAAAGTATGTATGTATGTGTGCACACTTTCGCAGAACAGCCGTGAATGAATATTTATAAATATTTATTGCAAGTTCTATATATATCCAAGTTCGGACAATTTCAAGATAAGAAAATTATGTTTATTTCAGTCCTGCGGTCGTACCATCACATGTATGGCTATCGTTACCCAGCGTGTATCCAACATCACAGCTACAGGTGTAGGATCCCACGTCATTGGAACAGTTGTGATGACAACCGCCGTTGCTTATCAAACACTCATTTACATCTGAAATTGTAATGATTAGCAAGTATTCATGTATTTTAAAAAAATAATGGAATTATCATATATAGATATGTATTAATTTTATAGAGAAACTAGGAAATACGTCCATTATTCCATTGAACTTCAATTTTATAATAGCATAAATCGCGATGACTTAGACATGTTTTCCTGGGCAGGCTTAGCCGACCTAGAACATAGTTCGCGAACACTTTAATCATAGTATAGTATAAATATCCTAAGTTCGGACATTTTCAAGAGAAGATATGTTTATTTCAGTCCTGCGGTCGTACCTTCACATGCATGGCTATCAATACCCAGCGTATATCCAACATCACAGCTACATGTGTGGGATCCCATGTCATTGGAACAGTTGTGGTGACAACCGCCGTTGCTTATCAAACATTCATTTATATCTTAAATTATACATTATAAACATATATACGGTATTTTCAGAATTCTAGAAATAGCTTATAAATACGAATTATGTCCATTATTTCATTGAACTTCAGGTTTACGAAATCATATTTCGGATACACTTTGGTCGCTCTAATAGCGGCAGACGATTAGTTATATGTTATAGTTCAGGTTTTACGCCTGCATCAGCACCATATTGTGTTATATCTCCGGAGGGCAGTTTACCTAACAACACATTTCCTGGGCAGGCTCCAGCGGTTAACCAGTACCTGGGTGCACCCACCTCCGTAAGACACTGCCAACTGTTTCATATAAATGATACACGGCCTCAGCGGGGCTCGAACCCGTGATCATCAGTGATGATAGGTTACAATGGTATGCAAGTCAGCGACCTTAACCACTCGACCACGAAGGCGGACAGGCAGAATATTTGTGAAAATAGTTTGACATCAAAATCATTAAATATATAAATATCATAATTTTGGAAATATTCAAAGACGATCGTGTTTATTTCAGTCCTGCGGTCGTAACTTCACATGTATGGCTATCGTTACCCAGCGTGTATCCAACATCACAGTTACAGGTGTAGGATCCCACGTCATTGGAACAGTTGTGAAGACAGCCGCCGTTGCTTATCAAACATTCATTTACATCTGAAATTGTACATTATAAACATAGTTCTCGTATCATTTAGTGTGTGTTAGTTTAAACATATTTATTTTTACAATGATTGCGAAACAAGTTTCAACAACCTATATTAATCACTCTCGTTGGCGAGGATGAAAGAGCATATGTGGTCATTCCTGTGGGAGGAAACCGGAGTACCCTGATAAAACCAACATGTCCGAGCTGGCGACTACCGTACCATCTCACACACTTCCTGGTCCGAGGATCGAGCCCGGGTTGCATTGGTGAGGGCATGCTCGTATCATTTGCTAAAACGACTATATATAATATTAGTTGCATAACTTGGACAGTGAACTTGATACATATATAAATATCGCAAGGTCATAAATATGAACACAACGGGTGTTGAGTTCAGTAATGTGATCGTACCTTCACATGTATGGCTATCATTGCCCAGCGTGTATCCAACATCACAGCTACAACTGACGGGATTTGCATAATTCTAGAAATAGTAGATAGTATGTATGTATGTTCCGTTAATGTCAAACCCTTCGCGGGGACTTAGACATGTTTTCCTGGGCCGGCTTAGCCGACCTAAGTGATTAACCAGTACTAAGCAATGTGTGTGAGGTGCCTTGCTCAATGGCACTACATACGTGGTTCCCGCTGTCGGTCGCATTTGTCGCCAAATGCGCATAAAAATTAAATCTGGCTCCAAAAATCTTCAGTTGGCGAAAATCCTTGGCGCATGCCATAAATATCGGCAAAATAACTTTGTTCAAAAAACATAATCTGCCGAAAATCCATGAATGTGAAGGTCGCGTGTGCGGTCACGCGTGCGATGATGACAAGCGTTTGTTTATTGGAAATCATCTGTTTGGCACTTGATTGCATGGGGTGTTGAGAAGTTGGTGACATTTTATTTACGGATAATTGGATTAAATGGCAGTCTTTAATCCTACAACTGATTAGCACAGCTATTTCTGTATACCAGAATGTGATAATGCAGTGTTTTCTCACTGTGCGTTTCTTGTGGTTTTGATGCAATGAAATGGCCAGACACGCAATGAGAATCATTGAATGCGTGTTCTGTGACGCAACAATATTTTGACAGCCGATTATATGGACCTTTCTGCAAGGATAAAATGTACAAGATCACCGAGTACTTGTTCATTGATGAGACGCTTTTACTTGTTACAATTATGTACAACGAAAAGCGTTCAGATGATACAGATAAGTAAGTACGTCATATGCCGGGAAATGCCCACTGAAATAGATTTAGTTTCCAAGCAGAATAATTCTGCTAATCCTGAAACCCCAGAATATGATTCGGCCCAGACAATTTCCTGGCCTGACCGAGTATCGAACCCGGGGCCGTTCGATTCCAAATCCGACGCTCTACCACTGGACCACGGACGCCACACTATAAGATAGATATAGATATATTTCTTTATTTATAGAGGGTAGCCTAATTCTTTCTTAACTAATCGTCCTTATGGCCCTCTTACATTTCTGCAAACTATAGCATTAATGTACATACACAATAATTATAACCAAAGTCTTGAACATATTTAAAGATCTGGACGTCTTAATTTCCAATGGTAGACAATTCCATATCTTTGGACCAGAGTATTCTAAAGATTTCTTGTACATTTCACATCTAGGTCTTGGAATACAGAGATCAATATTTGAAGCATATCTCAATGTCATATCTGAAGTAACTGTATTGCGATGTCTTAATTGAAAATGTTCATTCAAATAATTCGGTACAGGATTGTGCATAATTTGTACATTGTTACTGCTTTATGAAAAATAATCCGTTGGTCAAAAGTCATTATCTTAATGTCAGACATTGATTCACACAAAGAAATATAATCTTGGCCCATAATGTATTTACATGCTCGTCTCTGCAATCTTAACAGTGTGTCAATATGTTGTTGGGTGGTGTTTCCCTATATGATAACAATAATCAAAATGTGGTTGGATATATGCCTGTAGTAAAGTATTCTGTAGTTCAGATTGACAATATACCGTATTTATATTATTATTTCATTATTTAACATAATAGCCAAATGTTAGTTGAAACCTTTTTCATAATCTAATTTATATGTGAGTCCCATTTTAATGAATCATGTATGTGTGTACTCCAAGCAACTTCTCTGATTTGCTGGTTTTCAATAATATATTGTCATATTTAAGAAAGAGTGTTAGATTAGGGAAACCATATTTTCGCTGGGCTGTCATAATAAATAGAACATTCGTTTTGTCTGTATTAATCTTCATTTCATTTTGAAAACACCAGTATTTCAAGTGTTCCAAAGCTTGCATATAAATCGCTGCCGGTGTTTTGATTGAAAACATTTTTTGGGTAAAATATAAATACTAATATGTGTGTGTTTACAAAAATCGAAATAGTCGCTCAGAAACGATAAAATTCCAATTTAAACCGTCGTATACGCGAATTTGTTTATCAACAGACGAAATGTAAACACGCACAGCGCGCATGCCTGAAACAACAGAGGATGTAGAAAACAACATATATATTTTGAACATGAAAGACTATCTATCCGTCTTCCTCTAATGTCGAAACCCTCGCGGGGATGTAGAAATTTCCCTAAAAGACTTAGCTAACAGAGGTATGAATCAACATATCAAGTAATTTAATTTGAAAAAAGACAATGTGGGACAAATGGGGGCGATGCATTCCGAATGTAAACAAGTGCGGACGATGCGTTCCAGTTGAAAACAAGTGCATGACCGATCGACTCGGAAAGTCCTACTTTCGGTTTCGAGTTTGTTTTATCGCAAAAAAAAAAACACTGTTTACCAAATGAACATAAGCATACAAAGTATAATGTTAGAATGTGTAGCAGCATTGCTACCCATATGCAAAAATTGAATTTTTCAAATATCTTTTATTTCATACGATGTAATATAATGCTGCTTTAATAAAAAGTAAGAATTAAAGTGATCCTAATATTGAACCCTGTTTTGTTTTCAGATAAAATGTCATTTATAGTAGATAATAAATACGAACTAAGTCCATTATTTCATTGAACTTCAGGTTTACGTGTACATAGTACGCATACACTTTGGTAGTCCTATTAACGGCGGAAGATTAGTGAACATATTATGACATCAAACTCGTTAAATATATAAATATCATAAGTTTGGAAATATTCAAAAACATTCATGTTTATTTCAGTCCTGCGATCGTACCTTCACATATATGGCTATCATTGCCCAGCGTATATCCAACATCACAACTACAACTGTAGGATCCCACGTCATTGGAACAGTTGTGATGACAGCCGCCGTTGCTTATCAATCATTCATTTATATCTGAAAATATAAATTATAAACATATATACGGTATTTTCAGAATTCTAGAAATAGTAGCTTATAAATACGAATTAAGTCCATTATTTCATTGAACTTCAGGTTTACGTGTACATAGTACGCATACACTTTTGTAGTTCTAATAACGGCAGAAGATTAGTGAAAATAGTTTTACATCAAAATCGTTAAATATATAAATATCATAATTTTGGAAATATTCAAAACCTATCGTGTTTATTTCAGTCCTGCGGTCGTACCTTCACATGTATGGCTATCAATGCCCAGCGTATATCCAACATCACAGCTACAACTGTAGGATCCCACGTCGTTGGAACAGTTGTGGTGACAACTGCCGTTGCTTATCAAACATTCATTTACATCTGAAATTGTACATTTTAAACATACATAGCGGTAGTTTCAAAATTCTACACACAGTAGCTTATAAATACGAATTGATTATATCGAGTATCGAGGAATTAAGTCCAGTATTTCATTGAACTTCATGTTTACGCAAACATAGTTCGCATACACTCGGGTAGTTCTAATAACGGCGGAAGATTACTGAAAATAATAAATTATTTACATCTAACTTGTTAAATATATAAATATTCTAATTTTGGAAATATTCAAAAAATATCATATCAAACATTCGTTTATATCTGAAATTGCAATTTGATACATATACACACAGATAGCTTCAGAATTATTGGAATTAATGAATAGTTATATGCTATATTTCGGGTTTTACGCCTGCATCAGCACCATTTCGGGCTATATCGCCGGCGGACAGTTTACTTAACAACACCTTTCTTGGGCAGGCTCCAGCGGGTAACCAGTACTTGGGTGCACCAACCTCCGTAAGAAACTGCCAAATTTTTCATATAAATGAAACAAGGCCTGAGCGGGGCTCGAACCCGTGACCATCAGTGATGATAGGTTAATGGGGTATAAAAGTCAGTGACCTTAACCACTCGACCACGGAGGTGGACGAATTAATGAATAAAGATCATGCATGGATTTGTATTGAATATCGATGAATTAAGTAACCGTTATTCCATAGTGAAACAAACTAATTAGCCGCATGTGCAGCTGTATAATTGAACATCCTTCCAAACTAGGATTAATAGTGAATGATGAACTTTAAAGTTTTATCAAATATAGTTCTCGTCTCATTTGCTAAAACGACTACACTGAAAGGATATTCTAACTAGACCTTTGGATAATCTGTGATTTCCCCACAATTTATTCATCGATTGGGTTGAAATTTGGAATATATATAAATAAACATGTAATGTGTATTTCATTTCAATTGAACTTCAATAAATGATAAAACAAATAAAAAGCACTACTATCAAAT
This sequence comes from Archivesica marissinica, assembly GCA_014843695.1. Lineage (NCBI taxonomy): Eukaryota > Metazoa > Mollusca > Bivalvia > Venerida > Vesicomyidae > Archivesica > Archivesica marissinica. The sequence goes on from CM026400.1 coordinate 41,562,335, forward strand.
TGAACAAAATGGCGACAATGAAATCAAATAAAATGCAAACAAAGTGAAAACTCACTCAAAATATCAGCATAAACTCGGCAATAATTAATATTTTGTTTAATGCCGAGACCTAAGTGTGTTTTTGGTGTGGTTTCCGTAACAGAACATTGAAATGAACACGAATATCGATGTTCTGCACACGCCATGAAATTCTCGTGTATATTGAGGTAACAATACCCGTGGCCACGTGCACGTGTGGGCAATCGTCACGGTGTATTATTGTACCATTTTTATATTGCCGTTCTATTATTATGATAAGGTGCAAACATTCAAACCAGTACCTTTAATCATATTTGAACAAAATCGAATTGAAAAAGGTTTAGTTAGGACATCCGTTCAGTGTATATAAAAGATGAGTTGCATAAATTTGACCGTGACCTTGATTCATATATAACTATCGCAAGGTCATAAATATGATATGAAACAAAGGGTGTTTATTTCAGTCCTGTGATCGTACCTTCACATGTATGGCTATTGTTGCCCTGCGTATATCCAACATCACAGCTACAGGTGTAGGATCCTACGTCATTGAAACAGTTGTGATGACAACCGCCGTTGCTTATCAAACACTCATTTACATCTGAAATTGTAATGTTTAGCACGTATACGTGTATTTTCAACATTAATGGAATTACCACATAGAAATATGTATTTATTTTATAGAGAAACGAGGAAATAAGTCCATTATTCCATTGAACTTCAGATTTTCTTAGAACACAGTTCGCGCACACTTTCACACTTTCGCAGATCTGCCGTGAAAGATTATTTATAAAGGATTTCCCGTTAGCTCGATTAATATATAAATATCCTAAGTTTAGAAATGTTCAATATCAGGAGTGTTTATATCAGTCATTTGGTCTTACCTTCACATGGATGGCTATCGTTGCCCAGCGTATATCCAACATCACAGACACAGTTGTAGGATCCTACGTCATTGGAACAGTTGTGATGACAACCGCCGTTGCTTATCAAACACTCATTTATATCTGAAATTGTAATATTAAAGTTGCACACCTGTAGTTTCAGAATTAATGAATGGAGATACGTATTGATTTTATAGAGTAGCACAGTAACAATGAATGAAGTCCATATTCCCATTGAACTTCTGGTTTTTTCCTAAACATAGTTCGCGAACACTTTCGCAGAACAGCCGTTAAAGATTATTTATAAAACAATTACCGCAATTTCGGACATTTTCAAGACAATATATGTTTATATCAGTGCTGCGGTCGTACCTTCACATGTATGGCTATCATTGCCCAGCGTATTCCCAACATCACAGTTACAGTGGTAGGATCCTACGTCATTGTAACAGTTGTGATAACAACCACCATTGCTTACCAAACATTCATTTATATCTGCAATTGTAATCTGAGTCACATTCCTGTGCAAAATGGATTATCGCAATTTATAAAAATGTTGCTATCGTGTAAGTATACTAAAAATATTATTGTATACAAATTTAGTTTAACTCGATTGCGAAACAAGTTCTTACAACTTATATTAATCACTCTCGAGACCTCATTCCTGATGGAATCCATCGCCACGACGGAGAGAGAAGAGGCAACGTGGAATTTAAATGCCTTGCCTAAGGGCACAATCGTAACGGCTCCAGCCGTCTCGAACTCCGGACCTTTCGCACCTGAAGTGAACGCAAACATATAGAGGCAGTATCACCTAAGCGTCTCTATCATGTGCGAAGCTCGAATCCGTGACCATTAGAAGTATAGAGATACGTATTACTTAGATATGAATTGTTGCCTATCCCCCACCCATTATTTCCCTACCACAATTACTGTCTACAACCCAAGTTTATACAATGTGTATTCCAATATGATAAACACTTGTTGATTTGATATCACGTTTTCTGGCTTGATACGGCCACGTGCTCGTATCTAACCAGTTCCAGCAGAAACTAACGACAGACGGATATATAGTCCAGTGGTAACACGCTGGACTGGTAATCCAGGAATCGCAGGCTCGATCCCCCGTCTGACCCTAATAAATTTAACAGTCTTTCAGATGGGACGTTAAACCGAGGTCTCGTGTCGGTGCTTTACACTGTGCACGTAACAGAACCAGAGGAGACTCTGGAATGGTTCTCTCTCTGTATCATTACACTATCCTCCAAAATCTAAAATGACTAATCTCTTCAGGAGGCGTCGCTCATACGGGCAACCGGTAGCGACGATAAATAAACGTAAAACACACACACTGATCTCCATTATTTCAATGAACTTCTGGTTTTATCAAACATTTTGGTGGAATGATGTTGGAAGATCAGATATATATATTTGAACTCGAACTTTGACATATTCAACATAACGGGTGTTATTTCGGTTGTGCGGTCATACCTTCACATGCATGAATGTCATTGCCCAGCGTATATCCAACATCACAGCTACAGGTGTAGGATCCAGCTTCGTTGAAACAGTTGTGATGACAACCGCCGTTGCTTATCAAGCATTCGTTTATATCTGAAATTGTAATTTTAAAGAGGCACACCTGTAGTTTCAGAATTATTGGAATTAATGGAGATAGGTATTGATTTTATAGAGAAATAGAATTACGAGGAATGGGAGGAAAGGTGTCCATTATTCAATTAGGCCTCTGGTTTTCCCAAACATAGTTCGCGTAGACTTTGGTATAACTACAGTTTACTATTAATTATATATATTCGACATCGACCTCAATAAAACTATATATATATATATATCCTGCTGACATACTGTATATTATAAATAACAATATATGTTCACATATTGAAATGATATATTGCTTAGATAAATATCGTTGTACACTGACATATATTCAACAGATCAGGTGTTTATTTCAGTTCTGCGTTCTACGGTCGTACATTCACATGTATGGCTATCAATGCCCAGCGTATATCCAACATCACAGCTACAGGTGTAGGATCCCACTTCATTGGAACAGTTGTGATGACAACCGCCGTTGTTGATCAAGCATTCATTTATATCTGAAATTGTAATTTTAAAGAGGCACACCTGAAGTTTCAGAATTATTGAAATTAATGGAGATACGTATTGATTTTATAGAGAAATAGAGCAACGAGGAATGGTGTCCATTATTCAATTACGCCTCTGGTTCTCCCAAACATAGTTCGCGTAGACCTTGGTATAACTACAGTTTACTATTAATTATATATATTCGACATCGACCTCAATAACACTATATATATGTCCTGCTGACACACTGTATATTATAAATAACAATATATGTTCACATATTGAAATGATATATTGCTTAGGTAAATATCGTAGTACACCGACATATATCCAACATATCAGGTGTTTATTTCAGTCCTGCGGCCGTACCTTCACATGTATGGCTATCAATATCCAGTGTATATCCAACATCACAGCTACACCTGTAGGACCCCACTTCATTGGAACAGTTGTGATGACAACCGCCGTTGTTTATCAAGCATTCGTTTATATCTGAAATTATAATATTAAAGATGCACACCAGTAGTTTTAGAATTATTGGAATTGATGAATAGAGATAGGTATTGATTTTATAGAGATACAGAGTAACAAGGAATGGTGTTCATTAGTCAATTGAACTAACTTCTTGTTTTCCCAAATATAGTTCGCGTACACTTTGGTACGGTTTACAATTAATTATATAAATATGTTGGAAGATTAGTTATATATATATTTGAACTCGACATATTCAACATAACGGGTGTTATTTCAGTTGTGTGGTCATACCTTCACGTGCATGACTGTCAATGCCCAGCGTATATCCAACATCACAGCTACAGGTGTAGGATCAAGCTTCGTTGGAACAGTTGTGATGGCAACCGCCGTTGTTTATCAAGCATTCGTTTATATCTGAAATTGTACTGGGTTTTTTTCACAGTTATTTGAATTATAGCAAAGAGATATGCTAACATTTGTTTTTGAACATTATTTGAAACATAGACTCACGATATACGTATGCTACATGATTAAATTTCGAACAAGAACTCACCGATTAACTGAAACAGGCACCTAGCATAACATACCGTATCATATGAGAATTTGTCAACATTGTAACAATGGTATTGGTGATGAATATCATTTGAGAATTTGTCAACATTGTAACAATGGTATTGGTGATGAATATCATTTTTTACTGTTGTTGCTTCTGATGCTGGAAAATTACACTTGAAATCATATTGCTATAAAAATAGTAATATTCATAAATTTGAACAACTAATTAATACATCTAACAATATTATGTACTCCAAATTACAATCAATCCTGTCTTAAGCAGCCATTCAATGGAATTACAGAAAATGGCTGCTTAGCACAGGCTGCTGCTTAATAGATGTCACGTGTATAATAAAACAACATATTGGGAATCTGGAGATTGGCTGCTTAATAGAGGTGACCACTAACACAGGTTTGACTGTATGTGCCTTTATGAAAAACATTTGTTTGTGTGTTACGTAATGCTCTGGTAACATGGAGTGTATAGGCACAGTTCAAGCTTCATAATGACACATGCAAACTATTAGATGTAAACAGCTGTTGATATATTTTGCCGATGATCGATGATGATTAAGCTTATTTACCCTCGCATCCGGCGAACCATGTGGGCGAAGTCATAGTCCTTTAATGTTACTATTTGGCCCCCAAGTTGCCCTCTAGAAAGAGACCTGCATGATTGGAAAGCATAAAGGAAATGTTCTTACCAGTTTCACAGTGTATTCCTTCAAATCCATCTGGACATGTGCATTGGTATTGATTTACTTCATCTACACACGTGGCGTCATTCTGACACGGATTAGATGCACATTCTTCAATATCTTGAAAAAATAATTATTGTGTTATATGCGATATGCTTCATCTACACGTGGCGTCGTTCATATCCTGGGAACAGGCGTCGATATAGTTTGCCAGGTCATTCAAATCAATATATATTAACACCGAGACCATGCCTGGAGGTTATAACACTTTCCTCCAATCTAAAATTCTGTCTCAAGCTCATGATTGGTTGAGTATAGTGTATATCTCAGCCTCAACCAATGAAATCACTTGAGCTCGAGTTCTGAGAAAATGTTTTGCAACCTAGGGCCCATTACTTGGGCCGTATTGAGTGTCTGATAATATCATTTTGCCAGAAATTAAAAAGTGAAAAATCGACAGACTGAAACCCAGGCTAGCACACTATGTATACTGTGTCTTTATTCAGTTTATTGTCCTGGTAATGCATCTATGTTACATAGATGCATACATATTTGATATACGTCATATAAATGTTATAAATTATGTTATAGCAATGTGTTGCTACGAGTAAAAAGACGTTGTGGGTGTAACTGTTAGTTTATCAAAGGAATAATTTGCATAATATGATCAAATAACAAATATTTACTAATTAATATAAACAGTTATTAAACACACACTAATGTGGGTGGGCAACGTATCTGCAATGTTCTTACATACCCAGCTTTCACGCCAATTCAGCTGGCTTATTGATGCGGCTTATCTCCCTTGAAAATGACCCGAAAACCAATACTGATTGTCTTATCGGCACATTTTTGAGCAATAGTTTATATAGGGAAATTATTATTTTCAATCGTTTATTTAGAAGAGACCTTTTAATTTTTATAAAGTTTAACTCCTATGGCGATAAAGTTTTATTTGTTCTCTTTAATGTGATTTAAAATTGGTTGTTCTAGGAGTAAAACTTATTGCTTCCCTATCAGATTTAAATGTATCACTGATACTTATATTTGTATACAGTGAAATGTCAAATCGTTAATATTGTGATTTTTAGAGGCACATAATTCATCTTTCCCATAAAATGAGAACTTTTTAACTCCTATCATGGTAAAGTATATGTTACTGACAATATTGTGAAGTTTTCATATTTAACATTAAATAATATCTTTTTGCTTCCCTGTGATGCTTAAGTTAAAGAAATCACATATTTTGTTCATCCTTAGTTAAATTACATTACATCAGGAACCTAGATAGATACGTCAATCACAAAGATCCTGATTGCATTTACTTTTACGGGGATCTAATGTCTTTGATAATTAAATGTACTTATTCTAATTTGATGTCAGTTTTTTAAACAAGACATGATTATAACAATTAAAGGTTAATATAGCATGTTGTTAATTATAATATTATCTCGCGTTCGTTCATCTTTCTTTTAAGGTTTGTTTTCATTAATAGTCATTATGTTAAATGCCTTTGTTGATTAGCTTTGTGTGAGAAGTTTTTAATTTTTAATTCATCTAGGCTAAAAAGCTCACGAGGACAATATATGCATGATATAGACGAACATTGATTAAACTCAATAGAGATGCTTACAGAATTAACTTGAAGTGTCTTAATGTACACTGTGTATAAATTCATGCAATATGACTTTGAGAAACATGCATACATAACGGCAAAATATTATTTTTAAAGAATGCGTTTAATTTGACATGTTACTTTGTACATTGATGTCACTTTCATGCAAATTGACAATGTTTTAATGATGTATATTAAAATTTCACAAGTGTTGGTCGATATTTCCGGGGGGCTGGGGGGAAGTATATAATGAAGTTCGTACGTCTACTATTCCGTGGTTACACTTTGGGCATATGCGTAAATGCGTATATTTACCGGGACTCTGTTCCAATTTCTCAATTGGGAATCTCTAATTTCTACTTTTAAATTTAATAATATAATTATTTTAAATAATTAGGAGGCATATATTTTATGTAATTTCAAAATTGTGTTTAAATAATCAACAGTTCTGGCAATTACTATAATTGTCAATGCCACGTTTTATTTCGTGAGTTTCCCAACTGTAACTAATTGCATATCATGTTATTTCTATTTCTATTGTGTACACCAATTGTCATTTGTTCCACTTCTACTTACCTATACCTTGGTAAAAGAACCAGAGGAGACTCTGTAATGGGTCTCTGTCTGTATCATTGCACTATCCTCCAAAATCTAAAATTACTAATCTCTTCAGGAGGCGTCGCTCATTATGGGCAACCGGTAGCGATGATAAATAAACGTAAAACACACACTCTCTACCAAAACGAGTTGCACAACATGCCTCATGTTCTATGCACAATCTGTTTATTACCATGATTTATAATCAGTTGGATTTACAAATGCAATTATAACACTGGTATTAATTTATTCGGCCGAATTCAGTCACAATCTGTTTATTGCCATTGATTTATAATCAATTGAAATTACCAATGCAATGGTGGTAAATATAACATCACTACATTTGTAATAGTTGACCAACAATTGTACTGGAAGGCAATTACATTTATCAGGTGTCAAGCAAGTGATAGTCTGTTAATCCACATTGTGCTGGGGCTGGGCGGATTTCACACACATATGAGATTTCTTGGTACCATTAGCCATCTTATGACTGGATCTGGACTGCAAGAACTATTAGAAATACCATATTCTAGCAACAGAATGTGTCATATTTTGCTGGTAAGGCTATGTCACGAGCAATAATGGTCACCTGCGTATAGATAATGCACTGCAGCCATTCTGATAGCCGATGCATATAATGTGCAAGTACCAACAACGGATACCACAGATGCCCATGAAATCGCGAAAGAGGCTACTGTTCATTCCGAACCCACACAACTACACATGTTGGACAATTTGAAGATCGAGATACTGTTATGACCTGATAGAGTCCAGAACGGTGTATGACAACTTTATATCTACGTCTATAACTATGGATGAAGTATGCTCATCTGACATATTATGTCGAATAAAAAGAAAAGTAAACACAATAAACGGAGTAAGGGTTACCATGAGAACATAATTGCTAGGTTTACAGTGTACGGAAATGATAGACATCATACGAAGGTTCAACAAAGCTGAACGTACAGTTAACTGGAAACTGTATCGTCAACCTGTCCGTGGCATGTTACGTTGTACTTTAATTAGCAGCATCATATTACAATTTGTATGTGAAATATGCATTAAGTATATCTGCAAATTACGAATGTCTTGCCTCGTACACATCCATATGTATATAAGAAATGTGAGGATGGAAATCATGCAAGTGAGAGGTACTGGGCTGGACTCTCTTACATAACTTATCATTGAATAGGTTTTGGTGAAACGTTTTAAGATGAATGGGGCTTGTCAGGAGGTAAGGGTATGGCAGAAATACAACGGTTGATATAGTCCATGCTGACATGCCCAAACACGAACGAGGTCATGCAGCCATTAACAGGCATAACATACCAAACAAATTACCAACATAATGTATGACAGAAATGCAACTGTTAATGTGGATACAGTCCATGCTGACATGCCCAAACACGAACGAGGTCATGCAGCCATTAACATGCATAACATACCAAACAAATTACCAACATAATGTGTGTACAAGATGGCGAGACAGAGAAGAGACGTGCTTGACATTCATGATCCATTTTCAGAGGTAGAGGAACCCATTTGTGCATACATCAGTATTGAACATAGCTAATGGAATAACAGAAGCGTTAGCATTGAGAGATCAAGAGAAGTAGGAGACACTACCATCAACACAATGAACAACACGTCTATAGACGAGTATACATTTAGAAAGGCTGCACACGCAGTTACACTTGGATCAAAGTCGGTCATCACGGTTAAAGACCGATCTATGCAGGTTGACATATAGCTATTGTTCCAATGACTAGTCTTTGTTGGTGACCGTTTGGTGGATTTGCCATCATTGTTCAAATATGAGCAATGAGGACATCCTCCAGCATTGTTTATTGCATACTGTCTTCCATTGGAATCCAAACAGTCAACACTTGCTGATGTTCTTTGGAAGTGCATCGTATATGAACAACGAGAACACAACGAACCTGTTCATTACATTATTGATGGTGGTGCCCCACTCCATCAGATAACATGGCCAAGAGGAGGCACATATAATGATGTTGCGAGTTATATGTTTCATATTTGATGGCGAAGTACGGTTCTGCAGACATCATCTTTGACGGATATAGTCACAAATCAACAACAAAAGATGTGATGATCCGGTCTAATACAAACGACTTCTTAAGCAACTCCAAAAACAAGCAACATGTTCTACATCATCCTGGAGAACACTGGTTGTGTCATAAACCACACAAGTCATGGTGCTGATGGTCTTATTGCATCTACCAGAATCCAAACTACTGGCGACGACATATGTTTGTTAGTCCTATTACTGCATCATACTGAGATGAATGCTGAAGACGTGTTCTTTGCGCATGGACCTAAGCAGATCCAGTACATGAACCGGGTATGGTGCATTAAGCAAACCAAATTGTTGTTGAATACATATGTGACTGATAATCTCCCAAGCTATTCCTGGTTGTGATTCAACATATTGTTCATTTGGTTAAGGGAAATGGTTAGTTAGTAATAAACTCCGATAGGTTAGTACTACATACAAAGGAACAAATTGATTGCCAATTTGACCTTTTGGAAAGGGTTGATGCAAATGTTTTCAAAACTTGTAGCCCAATCCTTTTGCATTTTGAAAATGGATATTATCAGGTTTTATGTATGTTATAAATGTGACAGTAATGTTATTGTGACATGTAATTTTAAATTGTATTCGTAATTATGAAAATATAGTTGCAACAAAATATTAGTAGACTCGCTTCTATTATTTTAGGCACTTCAGGTGATGGCATAGCTACACCGGATATACTGGTACGGGCGCCGGGTTCTTCGTTGTTTCTTGCAATCAAAGGAAAAATAAAATGTTTTATTCAGTCATATGTTGCTCTTTTTCATCTTTTACCCCCGCCTACTCAATTACACAACCTTACTGTAGATGTATCACAATACAACGTCCTTCCTAGTACTAGTTACTTCCTAGTAGCATAGCTATGTCATATGTACATACTACTTGTAAGAGGGATAAGTATGAGGAAAATCACGGATTAATACAGGAAAAACTTAGGAGTGGATAGAATGTCTGCGAAATTCATCAAAGTAGTGAGATTACATGTACCATATCGTTGGTTATTTCTTCCTAGCACTACTTAGTATGGGTAACTGTCGTGTAACAGAAGTAGGTAATGTGTACATATACTGTATGAGAGATCAGTCTCAGAAAAACACGGATTCAATGAGGAAACTACCATACTTTGGAGTAGAGAGAGTGTATGTCGAAATTATTCAAAGTAGTGAGAGTGCATGTACGATATGTGTATATCGATACTACCTCCTTCCTAGTACTGGTTGTTGTGGGTAACTGTGGTGTAACATAGCTAGGTAATGTATACACACACGCATATGAGAGATCAGCCTCAGTAAAGCACGGGTGCATGCAGGAAACTAACTTACTTTGGAGTAGAGAGCGTGTACGGCGAAATTCTTCAAAGTAATGAGAGTACATGTATGATATGCCCAGATCAATGATACGTCCTTTGTGTGTGTGTTTTACATTTATTTATCGTCGCTACCAGTTGCCCATATGAGCGACGCCTCCTGAAGAGATTAGTCATTTTAGATTTGTTTTGAGGATAGTGCAATGATACAGAGAGAGACCCATTCCAGAGTATCCTCTGGTTCTTTTACGTGTATGGTGTAAAGCACCGACACGAGACCTCGCTTTAACGTCACATCTGAAAGACTGTTAATTTTATTAGGGTCAGACGGGGGATCGAAACTACGATCCCTGGATTACCAGTACAGCGTGTTACCACTGGACTACAGATCCGCCTGTAAAAACTATAATTCGTATGCATATATATGCTATAGTAAAGTACCATATACAGAGTGATTGTTGTTAAGAAAATAACAATAAAGGGAGTTAATTTACAAATGGTAATTTCACAATAGCAGGTTCGTGTGTGTCGATATTTTACAAAGTTTTACCTTTTATAGTAATAATGTATTCTTGAAAAATGAAAATGTAAGGCAGTAATCACAATATCTAATCATCCGCTCCTTACACTATATTGTGTGCAGCACATTCTAAATAAACGGATATTGTGACTTTACGTTAGTTGACCGTCACAACTATTATTTGAATATATTATATGATTCGGGAAGTACCGTCTACACGTATGATTCGGGAAGTACTATTGTGAGGCTATGTATTATATGCTTACACATTACTTTTTATATTACTAAGTTTCCAATATTATTGGACGGAAAGTAGAGCCAAGCTTTCGCGATTTAGAGAACCTGTTTATTTATAGTAACGTATTTGCGGTCTCCAATCTGCATTGGGCAAACTGTATACACGCCGTATTGGTTTGTTATGTCTCGACACCGCTATTGAAATTTCCATAGGCCGCCATTATAAGATGCAGTGCATATGTTCCCCCAAAATACATTTGGACAAACGAGTTTTCAACTCAACATACATTTTGAGCCATACGAAATTGTACCATTTCAATATAATTAACACCCACACCCTACTCCGAGGGTACTTTGGTGGGATGTCCGCCTCCCTGGTAGAGTGGTTACGGTCGCTGACATTTATACCACTGTAACATATCATCACAAAGTTGGCAGTTTCTTACGGAGGTTGGTGCACCCAAGTACTGGTTAACCGCTGGAGCCTGCCCAGGAAAGGTGTTAAGTAAACTTCCCGTCGGCGATATAGTCCGAAATTGTGCAGATGCAGGCGTAAAACCCGAAATATAGCATAACTTTGGTGGGTGAATGTTGCACTGACATCTGCATTTATAAAGTATGGTGTCTTATTTGTCACCAAATAGTATGCACACATTCTAAAATGCAGTTCATATATTGTATTTTAATTTTTCAGAAGTCATTTTCACTATTGGTAACTATACCTACTCTGACAATACCTACTCTACCAATAGGCTCATGTATCGATAACTACACTTTTTCAACCAATCGGACTGCTATATCAATAAATGCGTCTGACCACGTAAGCTAGTTCGACGCTTTGATGTTTCTGTATATACTCCATAACAAACAACCATTCGAAACGAGAAATAACTACATGTATATCGTCAGCCTCAGTGGTCGAGTTAGGTCGCTGACTTGTATAACATTGTAACGGATCACGGGTTCGAGCTACTCTCAGTGTCTCCATTTATGTTGGCAATTTGTTACGGAGGTTGGTGCACCAACGTACTGTTAGCCTGCCCAGGACTTGTGCTAGATAAACTGCCCTCTGGCGCTATAGCCCAACATGATTCTGATGTAGACGTATAACATGTATGCATTTCCCCCTGGTAATTTACAGACTTAATGCAGCAAAGCAAAGAGAAGTATTCCAAGCAGGATGGCCCGGAGCAGAGAGAATGAAGTAGCCATTGTTCACAATATTCTACATGTTATGGATGAATATTCGACCGCAACCGTGACTTGTATGTATTCGGATTTTTGTTTTTGAATCAACATTTGTCCATTTTCGAACCCATAACGTATTCGACGTGAGGGATGGTATTGTAGCAAGGTGACACCATTGTAGTATTTCAGAGTATCGTGTCTGTACTCTGCACCCACACAAACGACCGTCGGCCGATGCCTAGCAGACCACTCGACCGTCGGCCGATGCCTAGCAGACCACTCGGCCGTCGGTATGACTGTCGTAATGTCGTTTGTCCATACGCATATTGTAATCCAATTGTATCTGGCTGAAACATCCGAGGATTAATTTGTATCAGCAATGTGGGCATAGAGGATTAACTTGTATCGGCAATGTGGGCATAGAGGACTAACTTGTATCGGCAATGTGGGCATAGAGGATTAACTTGTATCGGCAATGTGGGCATGAGGATTAACTTGTATCGGCAATGTGGGCATAGAGGATTAACTTGTATCGGCAATGTGGGCATATAGGATTAACTTGTATCGGCAATGTGGGCATAGAGGATTAACTTGTATCGGCAATGTGGGCATAGAGGATTAACTTGTATCGGCAATGTGGGCATAGAGGATTAACTTGTATCTGCAATGTGGGCATAGAGGATAAACTTGTATCGGCAATGTGGGCATAAAGGATTAACTTGTATCGGCAATGTGGGCATAGATGATTAACTTGTATCGGCAATGTGGGCATGAGGATTAACTTGTATCGGCAATGTGGGCATAGAGGATTAACTTGTATCGGCAATGTGGGCATAGAGGATTAACTTGTATCGGCAATGTGGGCATAGAGGATTAACTTGTATCGGCAATGTGGGCAAATGCTTAGTTTAGAGGCTGTGACTGGCAGTGGAAAGAGAGATCATAGGCGATATAGTCATACAAATGTATGGTTCGAAACCTTGATAACATAGCCTTCGCTTCGTTTTGATTGACGGCAACTTAACATGACATGTAATGGCGAGGTTTAGATTTGGGTGAATCGGTTAGCTGATCGCCAACATAAAACATATGTATTAGTATTTATAAGTAGATTTATAAGTTAATAATTGTGCATTTCTTCCGTGTGCATAATGTCCTGTTTTCTTAGTTTCAGTTCCTGGAGTGTTGATTACATCCTTGCTGTTTGTTGGTGCTACCCTAACGTAAAGATGACGACATGTGCTACCCTGACGTAAACATGACCCGGAGTTCAAACTAAGCATCACTGATCGACTGTTGCTCGCGTGTATTCCCTCCATTGTTGGAGAGCATGTTATATGTTAAAAGTATAATGTACATGTCTTGCCCGGCAATATATGACGTGCAGTATTGCCCGTCTTGCCCGGCAATATATGACGTGCAGTATTGCCCGTCTTGCCCGGCAATATATGACGTGCAGTATTGCCCGTCTTGCCCGGCAATATATGACGTGCAGTATTGCCCGTCTTGCCCGGCAATATATGACGTGCAGTATTGCCAATTTCCATTTTTTTAAATTGTAGCATGCCGTAAATTTCTGACTTTGTAAGAATCTGTTCTCGTTGTTGTGAACATAATTCTTTGAAAATAAGATGTACATACGCCTATCGAATCTTTCTTTACTGAACTGATACAGGGCGTTTCATCCGTCGCCATATATTTTCTAGTGCTCTGGGGCGGGAGGGTACAGGGTGTTTCATGCATTGCCATGTATTTTATACAGTGTTTGTGTTTGTTTTGTTACATGTATTTGTTACACTATGCATACATACAGGGTGATTAGTAATATCGTTACCATGTATTTCCTACATTATTCATACATACAGGGTGATTAGTAATATCGATACCATGTATTTCCTACACTATTCATACATACAGGGTGATTAGTAATATCGTTACCATGTATTTCCTACAATGTTTATACGGGTATTAACAACAACTTCTGATAACAATGTTATAACTGTTTTGACCAAGCATTTATTCCAAACGTCAATACGTACATTATTTTCATAAAGAAATGTAGAGCTTTTTAATTTGAAATATTATGAATGATCTTTCAAGACCAAGCTTATGAAGGCTTTCTACGAGCACAGTGTCCACAGGCGTGTAATGATTTATGGGTAATTTGTAATTGTAAAAGTATTTCAAATCTCTGTAGATGTATTTACTTTAATAAATGCACCTGTAGACACGAGCTTATTTACTTTAATAAATGCACCTGTAGACACGAGCTTATTTACTTTAATACATGCACCTGTAGACACGAGCTTATTTACTTTAATACATGCACCTGTAGACACGAGCTTATTTACTTTAATAAATGCACCTGTAGACACGAGCTTATTTACTTTAATACATGCACCTGTAGACACGATCTTATTTACTTTAATACATGCACCTGTAGACACGAGCTTATTTACCTTAATAAATGCACCTGTAGACACGAGCTTATTTACTTTAATAAATGCACCTGTAGACACGAGCTTATTTACTTTAATAAATGCATATGTAGACACGAGCTTATTTACTTTAATAAATGCACATGTAGACACGAGCTTCATCGTTTGCGTTGGAAATTGTAACGATCTGTTTGAAAAATGACATCTTATAAATGAAATCTTAATACACACCATGTATGACAAATGCAAAACATTCTATCGTAAACCGCCTTATGCATGTATAGTATATAAGCTGAAAACGGAGTCAATATGTAAAATATTGGACCGAGGTGCGTTGCGCCGTAGACGGTACCGACATTTTACATATTGGCTCAGTTTGAGGGTTATATCTTACTTAAAAAACACTTATATAACAATATCCTTATAATTAAAATTGTTTAATTTCGTACATTTACACTCTGTATGACGAATGTCGGAGGGGGCGGTGCTAGTGCCACTCTGTATGAAGTACTTATTTCGTTTCTTGTTATTTAACTTTATTTAGCATTAAAAAAAAAACGTTATGCGTAATTTTGTATTGGTTTATTTCTGCATCCGGTCTTAACATGGCAACGGGCGTCGATGGATTAGGCTTAACTGTCGTATACACACAAGCCAGTAATTTGGCTGTATATAGAGTTTCTGATATAAAGTCGCTTTGCCACCTGAAACTGCACAGAAACGGGATTCTCAAATCATCTGATTCGGTATCTCTGGTGAACGTATATTTTTCCCATTTAGTCCTAAATAACGTTACCTGCCAGGGTCGTACGAATCCACAACCGTTACCTGCCAGGGGCGTACGAATCCACAACCGTTACATGCCAGGGGCGTACGAATCCACCACCGTTACCTGCCAGGGGCGTACGAATCAACCACCGTTACCTGCCAGGGGCGTACGAATCCACAACCGTTACCTGCCAGGGGCGTACGAATCTACAACCGTTACCTGCCAGGGGCGTACGAATCCACCACCGTTACCTGCCAGGGGCGTACGAATCCACAACCGTTACCTGCCAGGGGCGTACGAATCCACCACCGTTACCTGCCAGGGGCGTACGAATCCACCGCCAACTATATACAATCAGAGGATCGTATACAGTCTGAAGATATAGAGCATCGCCTCTACAAATGTTTGGCAACATACATTGTACACTCGGAAGAATTGAGCAAATATTACCCAATTTCGACATCGTATTTTATTCTGCAATTTATAAACATGTCTGAACTATACTGTGCATCGCCTGAGTTTCATATACTTGACAGCATTAAAACGCAACTTTTGGATGGCATAGTTGTATTTTTTGGGATTCCTCAACACAAAGCGATGTAATTGACGGTATTCACTCTTAATTAAATTTGTTGCGATAAATTTAATGTGTACTAACAACGTTTTCCAGTGTCTTATTTCCAAAGTAGGCCAGCTGGACTAAACTTACATGAACTGTTGGAACTTTAAACCGAGGTCTTGTGTCGGTGCTTTACACCATACAACCGCTAGCGACGATAAATAAACTTGAAACTGCGTTGTGTAGGCCGGTTACAAACCTCTTGGTCTTTATTCCCGTATTTGAACTACCTACACTCTGCTACGTTCTCGCGTTTCGCACAGATATTTCAAATACACGAATGCGACGTCCGTAGTCGGGTCTTAAAATGTTGGGGTGCGAAATTAAATCTGTATTCCAAGAACGCTTACAAGGCTGTGGACTGTTGTAGGATCCAGATGCTCTGAAATGACATGTTCTGCATTCTAAGCATATCGTATGGCTCGGTTGTCCTACGAATAACAGTTTTGAGCATGTTGAGAGGGGTTTCCATGTATCCCCCCAAGACATCTGCGTCAATAACCACTTGTATACAATTTAAGTCTCTGATAGCGGTGGTATAACATGTTTAAGTCCCTAATAGTGGTTTTAAGGATTTGTTTGATACCATTTGTAATATACCGTGCGTCATTTATATATTTTTGACTGACCTTCATGTTTATGTCGAGGATATAAGCCGAAAATGATCAAATATGTAAAGTATTGGACTGAGGTTTATATCTTACTTAAAAACTCGTACTTATATATAACGAGATTTTACTAATTAAAAATTAATTTAATACATTTACGCATAGGATTCAATATAAAACTCTGGCCTTTTGAAAGCAGCAATGGACAGACTGTACAAAGGTATGACGTCACGACCGAGTTTCTTTTTCCAAAAACAGATCCGATGCGTATTTTAAAAAAGAAAACGAAACTGCAATTACTATTACACGGATACTTATGGTGAACAATGCTAACCCACTTGTGTTTTAATGGCCTGTCATAATGAAATAGCTCTTGAAATAGTCCATTACAACACTTTAAAACATTTAAGTGATAAGAGGGACTTGTTGGTGTATCTAGTACAAGTTCGTTCTCTATTCAGGCCGCAATGCCATTAAAGCGACATTGCATTGCAAAAACCAAATAAAATACATTTTTTCACGTATACATCTGTATAGCTACTACACATTCTACTGAATACATTCAAACATTGAATCAATAAACCGTGTGTATGTGGTACACACACTTTCAAAAGTGAAAGTAGGATTTCCGGTTATCCACGCTCGTAAATTTACGCTTGTCTATCAATGGAGTCGATACTAAACGCGCGCTACTATCGTTAAAGATCATTTTAGTCTACAAATAAATATGCATAGACACACATGTGAGATCACGGTCAATATGTACGATACCGCGTGCTACGCCTGGATGTCGACTCTATTTATATTATTTTGTTATGTCAACAAACCGGCGTATACGTTTGTTTTATTTGTTGAAACACTCCGATTTTGAGGCAGCTATTTGGAAACAAATTATACCATATAATAACAAATTACATTCTGCAGACATTTGCGCTTTCACCGATGTGTCGCTTTAAGTCAATTGCAGAGCAAGTGTCATGTGGTTTTGTGTCGGTTCCCATTTTTGTTTAAATGAAAATACAGAAAACATTTCATAATTGCGCATCAACGTTTTAGTTGCGCGTTTCAATCTTTTTTCTCTCGCTCTGCATCGTGAGTAAATCAATTATTCCCTTATCCCATGTTCTTACCAACTACAAATACAATAAAGAAACAAAATAGGATTCAGGCATTTGTATTTGACGGCATTCAATATTTATAATGTAATGTATGCATTGGTAGCAAATATCTTGTACATGCCCCCAAAGTAACCCGAGTGCGAATGGTTAAAATTCTCGTGGAATAAATATGTCTACGATGTTACACCATATGTTCTAACGTAAGCCAATCCCTCAGAAAATCACGTAAATACTAAACTGTAGTGCCGGCTGCTCCAACCCACTCCCCTAATTATACATGAAGTATAATCTCCTCCTCTTTTTCTATTATTTCTTTTTTGTGAAGGAGGAGGGGAAGTAGAAAGAATCCACGCAAACTATCCAGTGTGAAAAGGCCTTCTTTGCTGCCCTGCGACCGTCCCAGGGACTAGCATACCGATAAAACTGGTTATCATCTATAGACTAGTTCTAATTCCGTCTTAAATTGTTATTATAGTCACGACTCAATTCTGTCCATCGAATTCTCAATGATTAAACACGAATGGTAGACAATATAGAACGTAAGTGGATCCAGGTTGAACGTTTTAGACGGATCTTGATAAACCTGAAAAAATACTAACATAGTTTAAAGTAAAAGCATATTGAAAGTGTCTTAAGTAATAAATAATTATTCAAGATTACTATCAAAATTCAGTTTAAGATCGATGAAAAACAACAGCCTTGTTTAATGAGTCATATATCTTGTATTGGGAGGGCGGGCTGGGAATAACCATATATAACTAGAAAGTTCCTCACTGCTGTCAAAATATGCCTCGAGTGAAGATATTGTGTAAACTGGGCTTGTATATAGGTACACAGATGATAATCACGAAAATTACGTTCAAAACATGAATAGAAGGCATAGAGCAAACTTATTATACTGATGGCATGAATAAAGATGGACTAGAATAGAGCAACAATGATAACCGTGAATAATTTCATTTAAGCATTACTTAATTTTCAATTAGCAACTATTCCTATATTTTACGGTGCAACAATATTAATGTGTCGATAGACTGTGTTAGTTCGATTAACTGTCATACATTTAAGTATATTAGTACCTTATAATTCTTTTATAATGACAGGAGCGTAGCTAATCTTTTGAAATGTGTAGGCCCGACTAATGAATTGAGCACCGGTTGTACGGTGCTGCTGGAGGGGTCAGGGGTGGCGGTTGATGCCACCAAGACTAGTTTGAATCCTAGAACGCCGACTGTGGACCCTGACGCACCGCCGACTGTGGACCCTGACGCACGCCGACTGTGGACCCTGACGCACGCCGACTGTGGACCCTGACGCACACCGACTGTGGACACCGACGCACGCCGACTGTGGACCCTGACGCACGCCGACTGTGGACCCTGACGCACGCCGACTGTGGACCCTGACGCACGCCGACTGTGGACCCTGACGCACACCGACTGTGGACCCAGACGCACGCCGACTGTGGACCCTGACGCACGCCGACTGTGGACCTGACGCACGCCGACTGTGGACCCTGACGCACGCCGACTGTGGACCCTGACGCACGCGACTGTGGACCCTGACGCACGCCGACTGTGGACCCTGACGCACGCCGACTGTGGACCCTGACGCACGCCACACCACACCGACTGTGGACCCTGACGCACGCCGACTGTGGACCCTGACGCACGCCAACTGTGGACCCTAACGCACGCCGACTGTGGACCCTGACGCACGCCGACTGTGGACCCTGACGCACGCCGACTGTGGACCCTGACGCACGCCGACTGTGGACCCTGACGCACGCCGACTGTGGACCCTGACGCACGCCGACTGTGGACCCTGACGCACGCCGACTGTGGACCATGACGCACGCCGACTGTGGACCCTGACGCACGCCGACTGTGGACCCTGACGCACACCGACTGTGGACCCTGACGCACGCCGACTGTGGACCCTGACGTACGTTTATGTACGTATTATATATTGAAATTTCGAGTATTTTTCAAAATGATACCAGCGGTCTAAAATTGATATACACAGACATTTATGTCAACAATATACGATCGTGCAGTGAGATATGTGACCGCTGATCTAGATTCTATACAATACAGATACATCAATACCTACTCCACGTTTGGTTACTTTTTTTGGACTATTTGAAATTTCATTTTCTGTGACAATCAACTCACAGGCCCTGGCGGTCAGTGCCTTGTTTGAGCAACGCCCATGAATACCAATGGCTGATGGTGGAAGTCGTGATAGCGCAGTGGATGCGCGTTTGCTTCAGGTGCGAACGGGCCGGAGTTCGAGCCCCCTCGGGAGCCGTTTCGATTGTGCCCTTGTGCAAGGCATTTAAATTCCACATGCCTCTTCTCTTTCCTTCATGGCGATGGATTCCATCAGGAATGAGGTCTCGAGAGTGATTAGTTGAAAGAACTTGTTTCGCAATCGAGCTAAAATTAATTTATTTAAACTAAGGCAACTAGTTACTGATTCTACTATACTATAATTATATTAGACTGTAAGAACAAGTCTCCTAATACGAGACATTACTGGTTTTTCTATTACCTCCCTTGATGGATAAAGTCAGATTTATCCCTAAATGTATATAGTGTGCAAAAACAGCTGTTTTGCACACGATACTAAGTATTTTGGTTGTCTAATGTATATATTATAAATAGAAATGATGGTACTATATTTCTGCAATATTCGCGCCTAAAATCAACAAGCTATTTTGGCGCGCATAAAGATGATTACATGAGAAATTAATTTGTGTATCGTTAATTTATCTTACCGCGAGGCTGATGTACGTAAATATTATCTCACCGCGAGAGATTATGTAATAATTGTCGGTTTCTTTTGATGAGGCGTCAATATGTCTGGCTGTTTCATTAAAGTTACGATTTTGATTGCGTAAGGTAACAGGTGGTCAGCGCCACGCTGTCTGACTGAAATGTATATAATTCCGAGTAAATGTTAACAATTACATAATAACAATATCAATTATAAACATTGTGATATGTACTATGTACAATAGATTCACAGAAAACTATTATTCCGTATGTTTTATAATACATTGACTATGTAAATTGACAATGTCAAACATGAAACATAGAGTAGTAAAATTCACCTAATTAACTCATAATTCTTGCCACAATTTAGTAGTAGTCAATAAACTTTTTAAAAAAAGGAACCTCTTTACCTTTGAATTTAAAGTATTCTTTAATCATGTTGATTTCTTACAGAAATGTGTTTGAAACATTAAATGCCTTAGATCGTTGTTCGCTTATGAAATACGTTTTGTAAATACTGAAACCGACTATTGTTAAAATTAGATTCATTTCCCAATAGTTGTTGTTGTTGATGTTGTATCCCAACACAATTGATTTTAGATTTGCGGTTTGCTTGCATATTCCTAGCTGTCTAAATGTTTCAGTAATTGCATTCCAAAACGATATAACAGAGTGACAATGGATGAAAAAATGTTCCATATTGTCTATAACTTGACACAATTTGCAATTCGGATTTTCGTAAAGTTTCCATTTGTGCAAATTTTCGCCAGTTGGGATAATAGTGTGTATTACCTTATATCGAAATTGCTTGCATCGATTATCAATACATGTATAAACTTGTGAATAAATTTTAGACCACGGAATTTCTAATTCAAGTTTATTTTCCCAATAAGAGTGTATATATGGTTTTGAAGCCTTTTCCTTTATGAGTATTTTGTATATATATTTGTTAGTAATGCATTCAAGCGATATATTATCAAAAGGAAGGGGAGTTAAACTTGTTTTGACTAATGTTTTAGTGGATTTTTCAGATATTAATGTCAATTTCCAGGATTTCGGTATTGCATTTCGTATGATATTTATTTCTGCAATCCAATTAGATTTATTTTGAAGTTTTCTGAGCACACATTCTTCACTTATATTGCCATTATTACCAATTATGTCGTTCACAAACAATATACCAGAGTTAATCCAATGTAGGAAAAATAACCCTTTACCATTATGTTTAATGGATTCATTACCCCATATTAGTTCTTTGCGTATCTCATAATATGTTTGCGGTTGTTTATTATTTGTGTTTCTGAACGCTATCCATTTTCTTAGTAGTTCTTTGTAAAATTCTGGCAATGATGAATAGGTACTTGGTAAACATTTCACCGATTTTAGACTCGTGTAAAAGACAAGACAAGAATGACCTAATTTGTCAAGATAATATTTCGGAATAACTTTCCAATTTGCTGTGTCAGCTGAAAGTAGAGATTTTACCCATTTAATTTGTAACATTGTTGCATAACTTCCAAGATCAATCATATTAAGTCCTCCGTTTTCGACGTTGTTTATAAGTATACATCTTTTTATTTTTTCACGTTTACCATTCCAAATAAAGTTATAGAATAAGGTATTAAATCTGTTTAATATGTCTTTAGGAAAATTAAGTGATTGTATTAAATACGTGAGTTTTGGCAGCAGTATCGATTTAATTACTGTTATTCTGCCATAGAAAGTTAGATATCTTTTATTCCATTGCTTAATTATGTATTGGAAATTTTCAAGTTTAGAGGCCCGGTTCAAATGTTCGCAGTCTGTCGTATTTGTTCCAAAAAATACACCTAACACCTTTACTTTATCACTCCATTTTATATTACCTATTTGTTCTGTTGATAATTTGGATTTACCAATCCACATTCCTTCAGTTTGTTGATGTTTAGTGCTAATCCTGAGTATTTGCCAAATGTATTTATAGTTGAAATTGCATTTTGCATATCTTTTATGTCCTGTTTGTTTTCAGAAAATCATATATGCCCTTTAAGGCGTTTAATGGTATGTTTGTACAGTCACTTAAGTAATGATGCCCTTTACAGAAAACACATAATGCACTGTGGCCTTGATAGTTCTTAACTACAGTAGTCATAGTTTTACTTGTGTTGTTTCGTCGATTGGACATGCTTGAACTCGCATTCTTGGGTTGTTTACTTAGAAGCACCTCCTTTCCATATATTGGATCAACTGCCTTCCTGGCCTCCTTGCGAATAAATGAGGCAAGTGTTTCGAATTTAACCGGTTTGCCCCTGCCATTATGTTCATACACTATATTTCTCCATTTGTCGTGAAGGTAGAACGGCAATTTCTGTATGACAGACCGCAGGTTTTCCGAATACTCCAGTATCCTTGCAGCATCTACACTTTCCACCGCATACTGGCACTCTCTCAAGAATATAGCGAACTCGTCCAAAGCCTTTGGATCGCCAGCCTTGATGGACGGCCAATCCAGTACCATTCTCACATAGGTCAGAGCAATCAGCTCTGAATCACCATACCGCTCCTCAAACTCTTCGAATGCGGCGCGAAATCCTATGGCTGCTGGCAAGTTCGAGTACCCGGCGACAATCTTATTGGCTTCTCCATAAGTGAACTGCAAGAGAAAGTTCAATTTTTCGTCCTCCGAATCTGTATTTGCAGACACACGCGAGTTAAATTGCCTAACAAATCGGACATATTCGAGTGGGTTTCCTCCAAACCGTTGAACCTCTGCCTTAGGCTTGTTAATTTCTTAGAAACATTTAAGAGTCCTTTGGTTAAATGCTCCAACTGCACACTCGCTTTCGGCTGGCCATGCGTATTCCGCTATTTAATCCTCGCGTATAGACTTTTCCAGGGCTTTAATAACCTTCTCCTTAGCGCTTGTGATGTTTAGTTCTGTCTTAAGCCTGTGCGCTTCTTCCCTTTGTTTCAGTTTAAATGTTTCTTCCTCTAATTTTTGCTTCTCAACGAGAGATTCTGATTTTTCCAGTAGTTCGGCCTTTTTCTGGCTTTCTTTCAGACGAGCCATTGAAAAAATGCTAGATCTGGATGCTCTAGAGTTTGTACTGTGTTTGAAGGATTTCTGATTTGGAATCGCAGGCACTTTTTGTCTTGTTGGAAATAAATGCCACTGCGTTTTCCTTCAAACTATCAAATTTCTCTACATACCAATCCATTTGTAGATTATCCTCATCCTCTTCTTCCTGGCTCATTAGTTGTTGAATATCATTGTGAGACACTAGGAACTCTTCATAATTGCTCATCCAAACAATGTGTTCTGCCTTGGCGGTTATTAAGTCACTGTCCCTTTTAATTAGTTTCTCGAAAAGATCAGACTGTGAATTTAGTTTTTTCAAAAGTTTTTTCCGTTTAGCTTTTTTTCGATCCATCATGTATTCGAGTCCTTTTTCGGTCCTTGACCTATGGCGTTGCTCATCTTCCTCCTGGCTCATAATTGTTCATGTCATGTGCACGCAATAATTGGGACGAAATAGAAGACACGCCATTTTTATGGTTTCTTGTTGTGTATTCGTCTACCACAATTCCAGAGACCATGGGTAGGTACGATGAACTGTAAAATGACAAATAGCCCATTAGAGTTCATGTGTAACACAATAAAAAATAGATCAGTTCATGATCAGAAAACTCTCTAAGGCCAATGCTCAGAATAACTAAACATAAATTGATATCAAGTATATGTGCAGCCAATCCGAGCCCAGTGAAGTTCAAAAGGTCCAGCGAAGACATTGTTATTTACTAAAAATACTTAAAACAATGGATGCAATGCCAGAGTTGTCGAAACACGAACTGTTCTATATTCTTTACTGTAAAGTTCAACAATGACCCAAAATAACTTAATTATTTCAATTAAAAATAGTAATACTAAATTACTTCTACAAGTCAGCTGAAGAAACACCAAGACAACTGTCCCATTATCTATAAGACAGTTGCACCGATATTATACCAACCGCACTTACAGTTTAAATCCGGCACAACATAGGTAAACCTTTACATGTGTCTACGAGTACATAATCACAAACACAGCAAACGCAGAACTATGAGCAAAGCACATGTGAAAACACTGGAAACATCTACGTTTGTTTAATTAATATAAGCACATCAGCTTAAAGGATAGAACATATATCGGACTGCAATGCAATGCCAGTCTTGAATTTGTAAACACAATTATTTCATACAAAGGGAGAATACTCTGCACAATTTGTCTGTAAATCGTTAGGAAATTACGTCCCTTGGATTTAGCATCATGGTCTGCTGTTTTCGATATTATTGCAATAAATCATACATGGAGTTATTTAACACTGTCAATAATTAGAGCGCAGTAATTCTTGAATTATATAATCTCCCAAGACCATATAAAACAACGACCAAGCAGACTTGGAACTCTCTATGAAATTTGCAAATAGCGTTCTAAAAATCAACTGGTCTATTCAACTTGTAAACACTCTTTACACGAAGAAAAATACCACTAGGAATCAGATCACTCGAGTTTCGCGCGAAATGTAAACGTATTCGTCCAGTACAATATTCGCTCACAGCGATCTCGTAACCAAGCATTTCTGCGCTACACGTAACCAAGCATTTCTGCGCTAACAATAGCTAGGTAATGTATACACACACGTGTATGAGAGATAAGCCTCAGAATAGCATGGGTTCATTGAGGAAACTACCATACTTTGGAGTAGAGAGAGTGTATGTCGAAATTATTCAAAGTAGAGAGAGAGTGCATGTATGATATGTGTATATCGACCATACCTCCTCTCCAATCACAGTGCAAACAACATCCACTACTATACTTCACAATGGAACAACTCCAACAGTAGTTCAGCAACTGACAGGGCAGAGAAATGTTCAAAGGATAAATAACTATGCAAAAAGCCTCACCGAATTAATGTATTCTTTCACACAACCCCACATTCCATAACATACAGTTAGTAGTACAAACTAGTGAGTGAGTATTGGTTTAACGGCGCATCATAAAAGTTCAGGCTATATCGCGCCAGGTTAAGTATATTGTATACAACATTGAGAAAAATATAGTTGCAAAATGTATGTAGTAAAAATGTAATGACGAAAGGACAGTTGTTGTACAAGATACTCTGCTTACATTGCCTATGTGTATATCTAACAGCACTTGGCTGCACGTCCAACACAGCTAAGTATTGCTACCTACATTTACAAACTTAATTGGATGTCACATTTGAGAGAAATAAAGAAATAATCGTGTTATGTGAAAATGTACAATACCTCTCCAACTACATGGTTGCTGTGCTCTCTAATAAAGTTCAGGAACACAGTATATTGTTGATGAGTATTCACTCCAAATTCCTGTCTCAATTTTCTCGTGAGTACACGTCTTTTATACTCGTTCTTCAATCTAAATATACATGTAGGCTATATAATAAGAAAGTTAGATTTACACCAAATTTGATCTAATTATTGAAATACTGATTATACTGGTATATACTAAGGCATAGCTGAAGCATATTTAACCAGCCATTATTGAAGATATCATTGTCATTAAATACAATTGACCTTTCTGCAGACGCTACTTAGCCACGCCCACATAGTTACAGGTGCTCGTTGTAGCAACGCGATACAAGCAATCTAACAAAATGGCGTCTAACGCAGACCTGCATCGAGTTGATCTAG
This sequence comes from Archivesica marissinica, assembly GCA_014843695.1. NCBI lineage: Eukaryota > Metazoa > Mollusca > Bivalvia > Venerida > Vesicomyidae > Archivesica > Archivesica marissinica. The sequence goes on from CM026400.1 coordinate 41,588,648, forward strand.
ATACAATTCCGTCGAATGTCTCGGTTTTATTTCACCCAGATAAGAATATGTCGTTGAAAGCAAGACAGCAAGTGTTTAGGTTCTTCAGTGAAGGTTATTTCTCTAAAGTACATATATATTTAACGGGTGAGGACGTGTTGCCGTTGCCGAGGGTGTGCGCGAATGGTGCGATGCGATTGGCTAACGCCAGCTGTCAATCAAAATCGGCAGAAAGGTCAATTATAATACACAAAACTTCCATGCCAACTTGCCCAAAGTAAAACAAATGAAACAGGTAATTACGACACAATTTATTGTTTTACCACCTTGCTTATTGGAAACTGTATAACTCATACAGTATGTACCTTATAGGAAGGGACCGATATTATCATCCTCATCTTTATCTGGGATTGGCAGCCTTGTTTCTTGGAAACTTTATATCTCATATAGTACATACCGTATAGGAAGGGAACGGTATTATCCTCATCTATATCTGTGATTGGCAGCCTTGTTTCTTGGAAACTTGAGTGGATCTATTTGATTTGCTCAAGTAGCTGTGGTCATCAGAAGTCTAGTCAAATGAAATATACATATTATATAACAGTTTCATAATAACATATTCAAATAATAGTTGTGACGGTCAACTAACTTAAAGTCATAATATCCGTTTATTTAGAATGTGCTGCACACAATATAGTGTAAGGAGCGGATGATTAGATATTGTGATTACTGCCTTACATTTTCATTTTTCAAGAATACATTATTACTATAAAAGGTAAAATCTGGTAAAATATCGACACACACGAACCTGCTATTGTGAAATTACCATTTGTAAATTACCTCCCTTTATTGTTATTTTTTAACAACAATCACTCTGTATATGGTACTTTACTATAGCATATATATGCATACGAATTATAGTTTTTACAGGCGGATCTGTAGTCCAGTGGTAACACGCTGGACTGGTAATCCAGGGATCGCAGGTTCGATCCCCGTCTGACCCTAATGTCATAACAGTATCTCGATCTTCAAATTGTCCAACACGTGTAGTTGTGTGGGGTTCGGAATGAACAGTAGGCTCTTCCGCGATTCCATGGGCATGTGTGGTATCCGTTGTTGGTACTTGCACATTATATGCATCGGCTATCAGAATGGCTGCAGTGCAGTATCTATAAGCAGGTGACCATTATTGATCGTGAAATACCCTTACCAACAAAAATGTGACACATTCTGTTGCTAGAATATGGTATTTCTAATAGTTCTTGCAGTCCAGATCCAGTCATAAGATGGCTAATGGTACCAAGAAATCTCATATGTGTGTGATATCCGCCCAGCCCAGCACAATGTGGTTTAACAGACTATCACTTGCTTGACACCTGATAAATGTAATTGCCTACCAGTACACTTGTTGGTCAACTATTACAAATGTAGTGATGTTATATTTACCACCATGCGATGATACAAACTTCAGTGTAGTATAGTATAGAATGCATAATTAGGATCAAGATCGATCATGGGTAGAAATATAATAGTGTCACGTTGTAAAGTTTGCATCATACCAGACCATACTGGCCTTGGTGAGTGAAGGAGAGATAATACATGCAACTGAGGTCGAGTCTTTTATTGGTGTGTATACCAGAAGTCAATCAAATATAGGTGGAATATTGGGTATAAATTTGAAGTATTCAATGTATACGTCCAATTCCAGCAATGTCTACATTGTTTGCATGTATTATAGGAATAGATATACTCACTGTGTATAGTATTGGTGTGAATGCAACCATTAGGCCATCCCATGAAAAGTTCCTCTTCCACCAAGTGGTGCGATGATATCGGTGATATATTGTGAAACAATTAATTGTATTATGAAACACTCCATATTTCTTCTTCACTTCATCATATGAACACGAGAAGCCATACTCATGATATTTTTAAAATCTATCTTTTATTTGCATTGGAAACTAACTCACCATAATATAACATGTATCGCAACAAATAGTTTCCTAGTCGATAATAATGTACATGTATAACATGTATCGCAACAAATAGTTTCCTAGTCGATAATAGTGTACATGTATAATATTTATCGCAACAAATAGTTTCCAAGTCGATAATAGTGTACATGTATAACATGCGCATAGTAATGACAAATTAGAGATAAAATGAATCCTAAACCTCTAACATGTCATCTGTGAAAGGTAATAAACGAACATATTTCAGATTGGCAGCCATCTTGAAGTTATGCTAATTTGCATGAAGGGATCTTTTGGGACTTTTAGTATGGTGTGCTGGAGACATCACAGATATGCACTGTGGCAGAATAATTTATGTTGCTTTTTTTTCCAAGATGCCCTAAAATGTGCTCGATTGCTTGGACTATAAAAAATACGTTTTTCAAGAAAATTATTGTTTAGATTGATAAGAAAATGACAAAATACGCTTAACAGAATACTAAAATGAACAAGAAGAGATTCGGTGACAGAGTATCCCCTTGTCGAACACCAACGTCCACTGAAAACCAGTCAGTTAAGTTGTCATTAACACGGACATAGGCATCGACATATATAGTGTTTTGATAATATTATACTAGCTATTTCATTTATCAGTTAATTTGCATATGCCATTCCAAGAACACTCACCAGGAATAATTATCTTACAAATCCTTGCAATCAGAAGACACATTGGACAGAACTGATGTAAATACATGTGCATATTCTCTAACGGTGCTTCTCGGCTACGGTTATTGACTTTAAAGGCTGTCCGAATAGCGCAGTGGTGAGCACACTCGCTTCTCACCAATGCAATCCGGGTTCGATCCCCTAGTGGCTACGGTTGATGACTTTAAACAACATGCTCCTTACGTCTGTAGATTCGAATTTTGACAAGGGGAATCTAATTAATTTCAAATGTGGATGCTATTCTGTTGACTAGGCTGAAGGCTCACGGTTCAACCAGAGTGCCCAATCATACCTGAACCTGAATCAATGTTAGGAGGGGCGCATGTGTCTATCATTGCCGTTCATCGCTAAGCTCTATGATGGACCGTTGCTATATATCAGTATCGTTAGATGCAACCCGTAGATCCACAAACTATCAAACTATCAAACACATTTCCGTTTCAGCAAATTACTGTAGAGAAATTCAATAAGCTTTTAGATTTCATTTGTATGTATTGTGTACATAATTATTTATAATAAATTATGTTATATAATGTCGAATAAATATGTTTAAACCAATTTACTTTAAACTTTAAGCTTTCGATTAAATCCATTTTCATTCTGTATACAATTGATATGTACTGTACATTATGTATGAATAAATATGCTTAAACCAAACCAATTTACTGTACATTTCTTCAGAAAGATGTCCAGCTTTATCAGTTGTACCGAATGGAAGTTTTTCATCGAATGAATGTACATTGTCACCATCAGTTGCCGGTCTCGAATGTACATTAGACTGTAACCCAGGTTTCATGTCATCTACTCATTACATCGCGACATGTTTCGTAACCGGCGAATGGAGCACAGACAGTTCATCATTATCTTGCTCAGGTATGGGAGCTTCTGATAGTTCGATCCCCCGTCTGACCCTAATAAAATTAATAGTCTGAATATTTGTATTTGCTTTATCCTCAGGTTGTAAACATTTTAGTAACTGCTTGAAATAATTTATTATGTCTGTCTCCGCTGCAGCTATGATGGATTAAGATGTTTGTGCTTATTTACCCTCATCATCAGAGATGTACGCGAACCATACAAACGAATTTAACATATATATAGTAGTCTAAAAACACTGCAGGACGGATCTGTAGTCCAATGGTAACAGCCTGGACTGGTAATTCATTGATTGCAGGTTCGATCCCCCGCCGGACCCTAATGAAATTAACAGTCTTTCAGATGCGACTTTAAACCGAGTTCTCGTGTCGGTGTTTTACACCATGCACGTAAAAGAACCAGAGGAGACTCTGGAATATGTATCTGTCTGTATCATTGCACTATCCTCCAAAAATCTAAAATGACTAATCTCTTCAGGAGGCGTCGATCAAATGGGCAACCGGTCGCGACGATAAATAAACGTAAAACACACGCTTCTGTTATTCTCATTCCGAAGTATGTCGAGTCTCACTCAATATGTGGTCAATACAATACACTATCATAGCACCATATGTAATGTCACCATTGGGGAACTCCGTTCGTAGCCGTGTTGACCTAAGCTATCGGTGCGAAACAAGCAAACAAACAAGACAGTGTCACCACAAAGGCATTCCAATTTAAGAATTTAAACTACCGCTATGTATGTCAAAAGTTACAATTTCAGATATAAATATTATATTTTTATATTATTTAACGAGTTAGGTGTAAATAATTTATTATTTTCAGAAATCGTCCACCGTTATTAGAACTACCCGAGTGTATGCGAACTATGTTTGCGTAAAACTGAAGTTCATTGAAATAATGGACTTAACTCCTCGATACTTGTATCTATAAGCTACTATTTCTAGAATTCTGAAACTACCGTTAAAATTTCAGATATAAACGAATGCTTGACAATGAACGGCGGTTGTCAACACGACTGTTCCAATGACGTGGGATCCTACACCTGTAGCTGTGATGTTGGATATTCACTGGAAACTGATAGCAACACATGTACAGGTACCTCCTTATGACTGAAATATACGCCAGTTTATGTTTTTGTAAATTTGTAAATTAAACTTTAAAGTATGCATATTTCCATTTGCATTAGTACATGACGTTAATGATAATACAAATAATCATTTAAAAGCAAGTCCTGGTGCAATTAATAACGCTATGTAAAACATAAATTAATAGTGACGTCATTATAATTTGGTGACGTCATGACAATGTGCGCCAATCCATCTAAAGGCGAGTTCTAATTAATAATTATATGATTAATGAACTGGCTGCTGCGTTTCTTTCCGGGAGATAAACATTTATTAGATTATGTAAAAGCTTTGTAAGACAATTGCAGATACGTTGCCCACCCACATTAGTGTGTGTTTAATTACTGTTTATATTAATTAGTAAATATTTGTTATTTGATCATATTATGCAAATTATTCCTTTGATAATCTAACAGTTACACCCACAACGTCTTTTTACTCGTAGCAACACATTGTTATAACATAATTTATAACATTTATATGACGTATATCAAATATGTATGCATCTATGTAACATAGATGCATTACCAGGACAATAAACTGAATAAAGACACAGTATACATAGTGTGCTAACCTGGGTTTCAGCCTGTCGATTTTTCACTTTTTAACTTCTAGCAAAATGATAATATCAGACACTCAATACGGCCCAAGTAATGGGCCCTAGGTTGCAAAACTTTTTCTCAGAACTCGAGCTCAAGTGATTTCATTGGTTGAGTCTGAGATATACACTATGCTCAACCAATCAGAAGCTTGAGACAGAATTTTAGATTGGAGGAAATTGTTATAACCTCCAGGCATAGCCTCGGTGTTAATATATATTGATTTGAATGACCAGGCAAAATATATCGACGCCTGTTCCCAGGCTATGAATGATGCCACGTGTAGATGAAGTATATCGCATATAACAAAATAATTATGTTTTCAAGATATTGACGAATGTGCGTCTAATCCGTGCCAGAATGACGCCACGTGTGTAGATGCAGTAAATCAATACCAATGCACATGTCCAGATGGATTTGAAGGAATACACTGTGAAACTGGTAAGAACATTTCCTTTATGCTTTCCAATCATGCAAGTCTCTTTCTAGAGGGCAACTTGGGGGCGAACTAGTAACATTAAGGGACTATGACTTCGCCCACATGGTTCGCCGGATACGAGGGTAAATACGCTTAATCATCATCGGCAAAATATATCAACGGCTGTTCCCATCTAATAGTTTGCATGTTTCATCATGAAGTTTGAACTGTGCCTATACACTCCATGTTACCAAAGCATTACTTAACACCAAAATATAAATGTTTTTCATAAAGGCACATACAGTCAAACCTGTGTTAGTGGTCACCTCTAATCTCCAGATTCCCAATATGTTGTTTTATTATACACGTGACATCTATTAAGCAGCCGCCTGTGCTAAGCAGCCATTTTCTGTAATTCCATTGACTGGCTGCTTAAGACAGGATTGATTGTAATTTGGAGTACATAATGTTGTTAGATGTATTCATTAGTTGTTCAAATTTATGAATATTACTATTTTTATAGCAATGTGATTTCAAGTGTAATTTTCCAGCATCACAAACAACAACAGTCGAGTAAAAAATGATATTCATCACCAATACCATTGTTACAATATTGACAAATTGTCAAATGATATTCATCATCAATACCATTGTTACAATGTTGACAAATTCTCAAATGATATTCATCATCAATACCATTTTTACAATGTTGACAAATTCTCAAATGATATTCATCACCAATACAATTGTTACAATGTTGACAAATTTTCAAATGATATTCATCATCAATACCATTTTTACAATGTTGACAAATTCTCAAATGATATTCATCACCAATACCATTGTTACAATGTTGACAAATTCTCAAATGATATTCATCACCAATACCATTGTTACAATGTTGAAAATTCTCAAATGATATTCATCACCAATACCATTGTTTACAATATTAAAAAATTCTCAAATGATATTCATCACCAATACAATTGTTACAATGTTGACAAATTCTCAAATGATATTCATCACCAATACCATTGTTACAATGTTGACAAATTCTCAAATGATATTCATCACCAATACCATTGTTACAATATTGACAAATTCTCAAATGATATTCATCACCAATACCATTGTTACAATGTTGACAAATTCTCAAATGATATTCATCACCAATACCATTGTTTACAATATTAAAAAATTCTCAAATGATATTCATCACCAATACAATTGTTACAATGTTGACAAATTCTCAAATGATATTCATCACCAATACCATTGTTACAATGTTGACAAATTCTCAAATGATATTCATCACCAATACCATTGTTACAATATTGACAAATTCTCAAATGATACGGTATGTTATGCCAGGTGCCTGTTTCAATAGGTAATCGGTGAGTTCTTGTTCGAAATTTAATCATGCAGCATACGTATCTCGTGAGTCTATGTTTCAAATAATGTTCAAAAACAAATGTTATATCTCTTTGCTATAATTCAAATAACTGTAAAAAATAACAGTACAATTTCAGATATAAACGAATGCTTGATTAACAACTGGGGTTGCCATCACAACTGTTCCAACGAAGCTGGATCCTACACCTGTAGCTGCGATGTTGGATATAGGCTGGGCATTGACAGTCATGCATGTGAAGGTATGACCGCACAACTGAAATAACACCCGTTATGTTGAATATATCGAGTTCAAATATATATATAACTAATCTTCCAAAATATTTATATAATTAATTGTAAACTGTACCAAAGTGTACGCGAACTATATTTGGGAAACAAGAGGTTAGTTCAATTGACTAATGAACACCATTCCTTGTTACTCTGTATCTCTATAAAATCAATACGTATCTCTATTCATCAATTCCAATAATTCTAAAACTACTGGTGTGCATCTTTAATATTATAATTTCAGATATAAACGAATGCTTGATAAACAACGGCGGTTGTCATCACAACTGTTCCAATGAAGTGGGATCCTACAGGTGTAGCTGTGATGTTGGATATACACTGGATATTGATAGCCATACATGTGAAGGTACGGCCGCAGGAATGAAATAAACACCGGATATGTTGAATATATGTCGGTGTACTACGATATTTACCTAAGCAATATATCATTTCAATATGTGAACATATATTGTTATTTATAATATACAGTGTGTCAACAGGACATATATATATAGTTTTATTGAGGTCGATGTCGAATATATATAATTAATAGTAAACTGTAGTTATCCCAAAGTCTACACGAACTATGTTTGGGAGAACCAGAGGCGTAATTGAATAATGAACACCATTCCTCGTTGCTCTATTTCTCTATAAAATCAATACGTATCCCTATTCATTAATTCCAATAATTCTGAAACTACAGGTGTGCCTCTTTAAAATTACCATTTCAGATATAAATGAATGCTTGATCAACAACGGTTCCAATGTAGTGGGATCCTACAGCTGTAGCTGTGATGTTGGATATACGCTGGGCATTGATAGTCAAACATGTGAAGGTGCGACCGCAGAACACAACTGAAATAAACACCTGATATGTTGAATATATTTGAGTGTACAGCGATATTTACCTAAGCAATATTTTATTTCAATATGTGGACATATATTGTATTTATTATATACAGTGTGCGTCAACAGGACACATATATATGTATAGTTTTATTGAGGACGATGTCGCATTTAATGTAATTGGAAAACATAGTGTACGCTAACTATGTTTTGGAAAACCAGAAGCGTAATTGAATAAATGGAAATCATTTCTTTTGTAACATTATCTAGCCAGGTTTTACGTTCGGTGATCTAGTTCATAATGTCACACATTAGGTTGGTCAATATTTCGGTGATCTAGTTCATAATGTCACATTGGGTTGGTCAATATTTTCACAACACCGACGTTCTTCTATCAATCTATTTAATATTATATTCTCAACGAGAGCCTATAATTAAAACAATACATATACAAGACTATACAAATCATGGTACTTATACTTAGTTCAATACATACACATTTCAAGCATTACAAATATACATATTTACAACGTAAACTAATAATACAAAACCACACATTACCAGAGTCTCTGTGTTACTTAAGGCATACAAATCAACTTTGAACAGTAGTATGAACCTATCCTCTGGACTATTGAAAACGATGTGTTAGGGTACTAAACAATTTAGCGGGAAGTGCACATAATTAGTTCTGTTACGAATTCACTCATCCACTCACCTGACTTGACCATCACTCATTATCACTCACCCATAATAATATACACACACAATGATGTAATAGTATAGTAAGTAATAGTAAACCGTATTTCTACCATAGGGACTTTAAACCGAAGTATCGTGTCGGTGCTGTATACCGTGCACGTAAAAGAACCAGAGTAGACTCTTGAATGGGTATCTGTCTATATCATTGCACTATCCTCCAACAATCTAAAATGACTAATCTCTTCAGGAGGCATCGCTCATATGGGAAACCGGTAGCGATGATAAATAAACGTAAAACACACATACAGTTCTACCAAGTATACGCGAACTATGTTTGGGAAAAGCAGAAGCTTACTTGAATAACGGACACCATTCCTTGTTACTCGGTTTCTCTATTCATTAATTATAGTAAGTCTGAAGCTATATGTGTGTATCTAAAATATTACAATTTCAGATATAAACGAATGCTTCATAAGCAACGGCGATTGTCATCACAACTGTTTCAATGACGTGGGATCCTACAGTTGTAGCTGTAATGTTGGATATACCCTGGGCAACGATAGTCAAACGTGTGAAGGTACGACCACAGAACTGAAATAAACACATGTTATGTTGAATATATTTGAGTATACTACTATATTTACCTAAGCAATATATCATTTCAATATATGTACACACATTGTTATTTATAATATACAGTGTGTTAACAGGACAATTATATTTTATAATTTTATTGAGGTCGATGTCGCATTGATATAAGTAATAGTAAACCGTAGTTATACCAAAGTATGCGCGAACTATGATTGGGAAAATCAGAAGCTTAATTGAATAATGGACACCATTCCTTGTTACGCGGTTTCTCTATAAAATCAATACGTATCTCTATTCATTAATTACAGTAATTCTGAAGCTATAAATGTGTATCTTAAAAATTACAATTTCAGATATAAACGAATGTTTCATAAGCAACGGCGATTGTCATCACAACTGTTTCAATGACGTGGGATCCTACAGTTGTAGCTGTGATGTTGGATATACGCTGGGCAACGATAGTCAAACGTGTGAAGGTACGACCACAGAACTGAAATAAACACGAGTTATTGTGAATATATTTGAGTGTACTATGATATGTGTACAATATATTTTTATTTATTATAATTATACAGGACAATTATATATATATATATTTTTTTTTTTTTATAGTTTTATTGATGTCGATGTCGAATTTATATAAGTAATAGTAAATCGTAAACCAGTCTACGCGAACTATGTTTTGGAGAACCAGAAGCATAATTGAATAATGTACATCATTCCTTGTTACTCTATTTCTCTGTAAAATCAATACGTATCCCTATTCATTAATTCCAATAATTCTGAAACTACAGGTGTGCCTCTTTAAAATTAAAATTTCAGATATAAACGAATGCTTGATAAGCAACGGCGGTTGTCATCACAACTGTTTCAACGAAGCTGGATCCTACACCTGTAGCTGTGATGTTGGATATACGCTGGGCAATGACAGTCATGCATGTGAAGGTATGACCGCACAACCGAAATAACACCCGTTATGTTGAATATGTCAAAGTTCGAGTTCAAATATATATATCTGATCTTCCAACATCGTTCCACCAAAATGTTTGATAAAACCAGAAGTTCATTGAAATAATGGAGATCAGTGTGTGTGTTTTACGTTTATTTATCGTCGCTACCTGTTGCCCATATGAGCGACGCCTCCTGAAGAGATTAGTCATTTTATATTTTGGAGGGTAGTGTAATGATACAGAGAGAGACCCATTCCAGAGTCTCCTTTGGTTCTTTTCAGGGTTGGGGTGAATACATTAGGAAAGTATTTGAATACGAATACTCTGGAAATGTATGAATATGAATAGGAATACTCTGTTTTATAAATGTATTTGAATACGAATACTTTAGTAATGTATTCGAATACTTTTTTTGAATACTTTTGAATACATTCTCTTTGAATATTATATATGTATGACAAAACAAGAAAAAAACTAAAACAACATCTCATATATATATACACAATGTTTATTTTAGTTTATAATCTTCTGCACATGAAATCGGATATGGGCAAGATTCAAACTACTTCACAACCAACCTATACCATTTACATATATCAGTGTTTTAAAATATTGGTGTATTATTTATTCAACATGTTTTAATAGTATAACAAAACAAATAAACATTTATAGCACAATTATTAGAGAAGTTTAATTGTGAGAGACAGCATACTACAACTAATTCAGCACAGTATATTGCTCTGATCTTTAGTAATTATGCTATAGAAGTATTGAAGGTGTTATCATAAACCTGCTCACCTATTGACCAGGGTCACCTATGATGAACTCATGTTTTAATACCTTTTAGGAATATTAGCTGTTTGACATTTAAGATTAACTCCTATAATATAATAATTCAATGGAGATAATCATAAGATTTCCTCAACAAAGTTTATTTAAAATCACTGATTCTGTAATTAAAATGTTATGGAGCTAATTTCACAATTTTCTCACCTGCTTTTAAAATATTAACAATAATTATCAAGGACAATTAATTAAACAATTTATTTATAGTACTAATAAAAATATTTAGAAATTATAGATTGATTTATAGTGTCTGCTAATCTACAATAAGTAAGTAAGTAAGTAAGTAAGTAAGTAAATGGTTTATTATAGTGACATGTGCATGATATAACAAATTTGCAAAATATACTGAGTCAAAAAAGAAACGATACCAAACTAAAAATGATGTAAAACGGATAAAACCATAGAAAGGTTTAATATATTAGTACGTATCAGTACCGGGTATCTTATTGCAACGTCAGCCAACCATAAACACAGGTAAATAAACACCCGATAATCCTGGAACGCCGAATTGCCGATTTGCACGTGCTCCTCAACAAAGACAACTTCCTACACATGTACAAATCGGAAAACCGGTTTATTGTACTGGTATTGCATTATCATCGAGGTAAAACACCTTACATACCCATTGTTACCTCTAACAAAATGCCTAGGCTAAACCGCAATCAGAGAATGCGTGCCATTGGCATGATTGACGGCGGTTTACGTCAGCCTGACATCGCAAATCGATTCGGGGTTACGCGGATCACGATAACACGTCTACTTCGACGTTATCGAACACATGGATCGGTGGACGACCGTCCAAGATCTGGTCGACCACGTGTGACGACGCGTGAAAAGGACCGTCACATTCGGACGTCACATTTACGTGACCGGTTCCTACCTGCTACCCACACAGCTGCCGTTACTCCTGGGATGACCAACAATCGCATCAGTGCACAAACAGTCATGAACCGGCTCGGTGAACGTGGCATTCGTGCCTATCGGCCATACGTTGGACCCATCCTGACACGACGTCACCGTGACGTACGGCGGGAATGGACGACGGAACGTGCTCGCTGGACTCGGTTACAGTGGAATTCGGTGATGTTTAGGTGATGAATCGCGGTTCTGTTTGCGTCGAGCGGATGGCAGAGAGCGGGTATATTGCAGACGCGGTGAACGTTACGCCGACGCATGTGTACGTCAGGTCGATCTGTTCGGGGGCGGAAGCGCTATGGCGTGGGGCGGTATCACCTTCGGCAGTCGCACTGAACTGTTAGTGGTGGACGGGAACCTAAACGCCCAGCGGTACTGTGATGAGATCCTTGCGCCAGTTGTTGTGCCGTTCTTTAACGCCAACAGAAACGTCACACTGTTCCAACAGGACAACGCCAGGTGTCATACTGCTCGGATTTCCACCACATTATTGGAGCAGAACAATATTGAAACCCTGCCGTGGCCTGCTTTGTCACCAGACTTGTCACCCATATAACATTTGTGGGATACGTTAGACCTCCGCGTCAGACGACGTCAGCCGGTAACGCTAAACCAACTGAGGGTTGTTTTGCGTCAGGGGTGGACAAATATTCACCAGCAAGATATTCAGACACTCTTCCGTTCGATGCGACGGCGGTGCATTGCAGTGAGAGACGCAAATGGTGCCCATACTCGGTATTGACGTCTGTGTGAAAACTCCATTAGACCCCTGTCCGACGAATTACATCATCACGCAGCAGACAGTTTCGGAGGCTCATTATGCTTTATGTGCTCCTCTTTCAAACATGTTGGACTATCATCTTATGAATTGTCAAAGAATTTTCTTAATAAATGTTGAAATTATAGACACATAAACACCAGGTATCGTTTCTTTTTTGACTCAGTATATTACAAGAATTTACAAAACACCCGGCCCAACGGGCCTATTAGTCACCTATACATAATTTACAAAATTGATGTAGCATTTTAAGTTGGTTATAATGTGATTACAGCAATAATGATAGATTGCCAGTATATACATAAATATAACATAATGTATATATTCATATTAATATATCTATATTAATGGTTATACATACATGATCGTCTGTAAAGATACGATCTAACAAATAACAATAATAAAAATAATAATTTTCTAGTGATATATACTTTTAAAATTAGACTTTGTTAATTGTCACTTTTTATTGCATAGATGACTTAATTATGTTGTTTAAAAAGTAACATGCAAAAGTATTCAAAAAGTATTCAAAAAGTTTTCATGAATACAGTGATATTTCAAATGTATTCGAATACAATACGAATACTTGTATTCAAACAAAGTCATGAATACTGAATACTTACGAATACTGAAGAATCAGTATTCGAATACAGATGAATACGAATACTGAATACGAATACCCCAGCCCTGGTTCTTTTACGTGCACAGTGTAAAGCACCGACACGAGACCTCGGTTTAACGTCCCATCTGAAAGACTGTTAATTGTATTAGGGTCAGACGGGGGATCGAGCCTGCGATTCCTGGATTACCAGTCCAGCTTGTTACCACTGGACTATATATCCGTCTGTCGTTAGTTTCTGCTGGAACTGGTTAGATACGAGCATGTGGCCGTATCAAGCCAGAAAACGTGATATCAAATCAACAAGCGTTTATCATATTGGAATACACATTGTATAAACTTGGGTTGTAGACAGTAATTGTTGTAGGGAAATAATGGGTGGGGGATAGGCAAACATTTATATCTAAGTAATACGTATCTCTATACTTCTAATGGTCACGGATTCGAGCTACGCACATGACAGAGACGCTTAGGTGATACTGCCTCTATATGTTTGCGTTCGCTTCAGGTGCGAAAGGTCCGGAGTTCGAGCCCCGCTGGAGCCGTTACGATTGTGCCCTTATGCAATGCATTTAAATTCGACGTTGCTTCTTCTCTCTCCCTCGTGGCGATGGATTCCATCAGGAATGAGGTCTCGAGGGTGATTACTATAAGTTGTAAGAACTTGCTTCGCAATCGAGCTAAACTAAATGTGTATACAAAAATATGTTTGGTATACTTATACGATAGCAACATTTTTATAAATTGCGATAATCCATTTTGCACAGGAATGTGACTCTCAGATTACAATTGCAGATATAAATGAATGTTTGGTAAGCAACGGTGGTTGTTATCACAACTATTACAATGACGTAGGATCCTACCACTGTAGCTGTGATATTGGGTATACGCTGGACAATGGTAGCCGTATATGTAACGGTATGTCCGCAGAGCCGAAATAAACACCAGTTATAATGAATATATTCATGTGTACACTATCTATATATATATTTATTTATTTATTTATTTATTGATGTCAAATTTATATAAGTAATCGACCACCGTAGTTCTAATTTGATAAACAACGGCGGATGTCATCACAACTGTTCCAATGACGTGGGATCCTACAGTTGTAGCTGTGATGTTGGATATATGCTGGGCAATGATAGCCATACATGTGAAGGTTCGACCCCAGATCTGAAATAAACATATATTGTCTTGAAAATGTCCGAACTTGGGATATTTAACGAATTTGCGGTAATCGTTTTATAAATAATCTTTAACGGTTGTTCTGCGAAAGTGTTCGTGAACTATGTTTGGGAAAAACCTGAAGTTCACTTGGAAATTGGACTTCATTCATTGTTACTGTGCTACTCAATCAAATCAATACGTATCTCCATTCATTAATTCTGAAACTACAGGTGTGCAACTTTAATATTACAATTTCAGATGTAAACGAATGTTTGATAAGCAACGGTGGATGTCATCACAACTGTTCCAATGACATAGGATCCTACAACTGTGTCTGTGATGTTGGATATACGCTGGGCAACGATAGCCATACATGTGAAGGTAAGACCAAATGACTGATATAAAACTCCTGCTATTGAACATTTCTAAACTTAGGATATATATATATTAATCGAGCTAACGGGAAATCCTTTATAAATAATCTTTCACGGCAGTTCTGCGAAAGTGTACACGAACTATGTTCTGAGAAAATCAAATTCAATGGAATAATGGACTTATTTCCTCGTTTCTCTATAAAATAAATACATATCTCTATGTGGTAATTCCATTAATGTTGAAAATACACGTATACGTGCTAAACATTACAATTTCAGATGTAAATGAGTGTTTGATAAGTAACGGCGGTTGTCATCACAACTGTTCCAATGACGTTGGGTCCTACAACTGTAGCTGTGATGTTGGATATACGCAGGGCAACGATAGCCATACATGTGAAGGTACTATCACAGGACTGAAATAAACACCCGTTGTTTCATATCATATTTATGACCTTGCGATAGTTATATATGAATCAAGTTCACGGTCAAATGTATGCACCTCATATTTTATATACACTGAATGGATGTCCTAACTAAACATTTTTCAATTCGATTGTATTCAAATATGGTTAAAGGTACTGGTTTGAATGTTTGCACCTTATCATAATAATAGAATGGCAATATAAAAATGGTAAATTCATACACCGTGACGATTGCCCACACATGCATGTGGCCAAAGGTATGGATACATCAATATGCACGAGAATTTCATGGCGTGTGCAGACCATCGCTATTCGTGTTCATTTCAATGTTCTATTACGGAAACCACACCAAAAACACACTTAGGTTTCGGCATTAAACAAAATATTAAATATTGCCGAGTTTATACTGATATTTTGAGTGAATTTTCACTTTGTTTGCATTTTATTTGATTTCATTGTCGCCATTTTGTGAATTTCAATTTGATAATAGTGCTTTTTATTTGTTAAGTTTTATCATTTTTTGAAGTGAAGTGCAATTGAAATGAAATACGTATTACATGTTTATTTATATATACTGAACCAAAAAAGAAACTTTCGCAAAGTAGGTCTTAAACGTATAAGGTTAAATACAACATGTAGAAAAATGTGTATATGTAGTAGTTTACACTGATGTCCTACTTTGGGAAATCGGTCAGATAATCACCTCATGTCGAACGATATCGTCTGTTTTGACAAAACCTCCATTTTCACGTGCACGCACGGGGTGGACATATCTGGTTTACATGTGTTAACTTTTTTCACTGCAAGTTATTGCACTTGACGACTACAGTCATAAAAATACCTAAACACCTTTATAGCGATACAATTTGGGCAAAATTTCGATGCCTCGAATTGCGAAACATTTAAGAGAGAAAGCCGTTGGGATGCTTGAGGCAGGAGCTTCAACGGAAGAGGTTGCTGCGTACGTTTGATCATCTGTGCAGGCAGGTAGAAGTCTGAGACGGCGGTTTGTGCAGACCGGAAGCACGGAAGATCTTCCACGTAGCGGTAGACCACGTGTAACCACGTCGGCGCAAGACCGCTATATTTTGAACCAACATTTACGAAATCGTTTTTTAACTGCGACACCTACAGCGTCTGTCACCCCAGGTACTTATAACCCCAGGATTTCCTCTCAAACCGTACGAAATCGTTTGGCTGAGAACAATTTACGTGCACGTCGTCCCTACATCGGAACAGTATTAACGGATCGTCATCGCCGTGACAGGCTTCAATGGGCTGATAGACACATCAACTTGACATGGCAAGACTGGCGGATGATTCTTTTGTCAGATGAATCCAGGTTTGCATTGTCCAATAGTGATGGTCGAATCAGGGTCTACCGACGTAGGAATGAACGTTACGCTGACTGTTGCGTTCTTCAGCGGGATCGCTTTGGCGGTGGGGGTTCCGTGATGGTCTGGGCCGGAATAAGTTATGGGTATCGTACCCAATTAGTGGTCATTGATGGCAATTTGAATGCTCAAAAGTATAGAGACCGTGTCCTTGCCCCACACGTTGTTCCTCTCTTACAAAATCACGGCGTTATTTCTGTGTTTCAGCAAGACAATGCCAGACCTCACGTCGCCCGTGACAATATCCAGTTCTTGCGAAACAACGATATTGATTTCATAGACGACTGGCCCTCAAAAAGCCCGGATCTAAATCCCATCGAGCACCTTTGGGATAATCTTGACACACGTGTACAACGTCAAAATCCGCCTGGTAACGTCAATGAGCTCCGTGACGCTTTGCTAGAAGAGTGGAATAATAGGCTCAAATTAATAATCTCATCCACTCAATGCGTCGTCGCTGCCAAGCTGTTAGCAATGCTTACTAAAGCAAACAAAATATTAAATCGACAACTACCTCAAATGAAATTGAAAAATCCAATGAAATTGATAATTTTCAGACTGTAAATGAACTTTGATGAATTGATTTTAAATTATTGTGCAATAACAAATACGAATAAAAACTGTTAATATACACATATGTGGAAACTGTCCCATTGAAATCTCGCGAAAGTTTCTCTTTTGGTTCAGTATATATTCCAAATTTCAACCCAATCGATGAATAAAGTGTGGGGAAATCACAGATTATCCAAAGGTCTAGTTAGAATATTCTTTCAGTGTAGTCGTTTAGCAAATAAGACGAGAACGATATTTGATCAAACGTAATGTTCATCATTCACTAGTAATCCTAGTTGGGAAGTGTGTTCAATTATACAGCTGCACAAGCGGCTAATTAGTTTGTTTCACTATGGAATAACGGTTACTTAATACATCGATATTCAATACAATCCATGCATGATCTCAATTCATTAATTCCAATAATTCTGAAGCTATCTGTGTGTATATGTTTAAAATTGCAATTTCAGATGTAAATGAATGTTTGATAAGCAACGGCGGTTGTCATCATAACTGTTTCAATGACGTGGGATCCTACAGTTGTAGCTGTGATGTTGGATAAACGCTGGGCACTGATAGCCATACATGTGAAGGTACGATCCCAGGATTGAAATAAACACGATAGGTTTTGAATATTTCAAAAAGTATGATATATATATTTTACGAGTTACATGTAAATTATTTTTCAATAAACTTCCACCGTTATTAGAACTACCCGAGTGTATGCGAACTGTGTTTGCGTAAACCTGAAGTTCAATGAAATAATGGACTTAATTCCTCGATATTCGATATAATCAATTCGTATTTATAAGCTACTATATGTAGAATTCTGAAAATACCCTATGAATGTTTAAAATGTACACTTTTAGATGTAAATGAATGTTTGATAAGCAACGGCGGTTGTCGTCAGAACTGTTCCAATGACATGGGATCCTACACATGTATCTGTGATGTTGGATATACGCTGGGCATTGATAGCCATACATGTGAAGGTACGACCGCAGAACTGAAATAAACATGATAGGTTTTGAATATTTCCAAAATTATGATATTTATATATTTAAAGATTGTGATATAAAACTATTTTCACTAATCTTCTGCCGTTATTAGAACTACAAAAGTGTATGCCAACTATGTTTGCATGAACCTGAAGTTCAATGAAATAATGGACTTAATTCGTATTTATAAGCTACTATTTCTAGAATTCTGAAAATACCGTATATATGTTTATAATGTATAATTTCAGATATAAATGAATGTTTGATAAGCAACGGCGGTTGTCATCACAACTGTTCCAATGACGTGGGATCCTACAGTTGTAGCTGTGATGCTGGATATACGCTGGGCAACGATAGCCATATATGTGAAGGTACGACCGTATTACTGAAACTAACATGAGTGTTTTTGAATAATTCCAAAAGTATGCTATTTATATATTTAACGATTTTGATGTCAAACTATTTTCACTAATCTTCTGCCTGTCCGCCTCCGTGGTCGAGTGGTTAAGGTCGCTGACTTGTATACCACTGAAACCTATCATCACTGATGATCCCGGGTTCGAGCCCCGCTAAGGCTGTGTCTCATTTATATGAAAAAGTTGGCAGCTTCTTACGGAGGTTGGTGCACCCAAGTACTGGCTAACCACTGGAGCCTGCCCAGAAAATTTGTTGTTAGGTAATCTGCCCGCCGGCGATATATACCAACATATTGAGGACGCAGGCGTAAAACCTGAACTATAACATATAACTAATCTTCTGCCGCTATTAGAACGACCACAGTGTATGTGAAATATGATTGCATAAACCTGATGTTCAATGAAATAATTGACTTAATTCGTATTTATAAACTATTTGTAGAATTCTGAAAATACTGTATATATGTTTATTATGTATAATTTCAGATGTAAATGAATGTTTGATAAGCAACGGCGGTTGTCATCACAACTGTTCTAACGACTTGGGATCCTACAGATGCAGCTGTGATGTTGGATATACGCTGGGCAATGATAGCCATACATGTGAAGGTACGATCACAGGACTGAAATAAACATGAGTGTTTTTGAATATTTCCAAAAGTATGCTATTTATATATTCAACGATTTTGATGTCAAACTATTTTCACTAATCTTCTGCCTGTCCGCCTCCGTGGTCGAGTGGATAAGGTCGCTGATTGTATACCACTGAAACCTATCATCACTGATGATCACGGGTTCGAGCTCCGCTAAGGCTGTGTCTCATTTATATGAAATATTTGGCAGTTTCTTACGGAGGTTGGTGCACCCAAGTACTGGCTAACCGCTGGAGCCTGCCCAGGAAAGTTGTTGTTAAGTAAACTGCCCGCCGGCGATATAACCCAAAATAGTGCTGACGCAGGCGTAAAACCTGAACTATAAAATATAACTAATATTCTGTCACTATTAGAACGACCACAGTTTATGCGAAATATGATTGCATTAACCTGAGGTTCAATGAAATAATGGACTTAATTCGTATTTATAAACTATTTCTAAAATTCTGAAAATACTGTATATATGTATATAATGTATAATTCCAGATGTAAATGAATGTTTGATAAGCAACGGCGGTTGTCATCACAACTGTTCCAATGACGTGGGATCCTACAATTGTAGCTGTGATGCTGGATATACGCTGGGCAATGATAGCCATATATGTGAAGGTACGATCGCAGGACTGAAATAAACATGAGTGTTTTTGAATATTTCCACAGGTATGCTATTTATATATTCAACGATTTTGATGTCAAACTATTTTCACTAATCTTCTGCCTGTCCGCCTCCGTGGTCGAGTGGTTAAGGTCGCTGATTTTATACAACTGAAACCTATCATCACTAATGATCACGGGTTCCAGCCCCGCTAAGGCTGTGTCTCATTTATATGACCATTTGGCAGTTTCTTACGGAAGTTGGTGCACCCAAGTACTGGCTAACCGCTGGAGCCTGCCCAGGAAAGTTGTTGTAAAGTAAACTGCCCGCCGGCGATATAACCCAAAATAGAGCTGACGCAGGCGTAAAACCTGAATTATAACATATAACTAATATTCTGCCACTATTAGAACGACCATAGTGTATGTGAAATATGATTGCGTAAACCTGAAGTTCAATGAAATAATGGACATAATTCGTCTTTATAAGCTATTTCTAGAATTCTGAAAATACCGTATATATGTTTATAATGTATAATTTCAGATATAAATGAATGTTTGATAAGCAACGGCGGTTGTCATCACAACTGTTCCAATGACGTGGGATCCTACAGATGTAGTTGTGCTGTTGGATATACGCTGGGCAATGATAGCCATATATGTGAAGGTACGATCGCAGGACTGAAATAAACATGAATGTTCTTATCTTGAAATTATCCGAACTTGCAATCAATATTTATAAATATTCGTTCACGGCTGTTCTGCGAAAGTGTGCACACATACATACATAATTTTGCTTTCAATTAAGGAATGAATCACGGGTTAATAGTTTCCATCGGGGTATGGACTACAAGTGTGTGGAGCCCGAAGGCATCCACGCTAACTTTAAGCACGCCCAATATAGTTCATACCCTCTCGGATATGCGGGTATTTGTTTGATTATCGGGGACTATTTACTACGGCGTATGGATGCATCGTAATGTAATAAGGCTAAACGATATACTGGCAAACAGAAACGTAATTTTGTCTTCAAATATATGGTTGTTGTTACTGTTGTAATGTGATAAAAAAGGATCTGATATCCGTTGTGATTTCATACCATATTTTATGAAACTCGTTCATATATCATCAAATATGTAATATGTATGTGAATGACTGATTGAACTGATGGATGAAGCATTCAGTCTTGTTTCATATTCATTTGGAATATGATTTATAAATCAAATTTCTTCTCAATAGATATAGACGAATGCTGGGGTACCAGACGTGTGGACTGCGTGGTATATGTGTCAACATGATTGGTTCCTATGTATGTGTACAAACTGTGACGCACGCAGCAGCTACTGTTGAATACACACCCTACACCGATACATCAGTAACAAATACAGTTAGACCGGCAACCAATGACAAATTCACTCCCGCAATTACAAATGCAATTACTAGTAGTCAAGGAACCAAATATACCACTACGTCAGCAACTACCAGCGAAGAAAAAGGTATGTTCCGTTTGACACGAGTTACACAGACGGATATGTAGTCCAGTGGTAACACGCTGGACTGGTAATCCAGGGATCGCAGGTTCGATCCCCCGTATGACCCCAATAAAATTAACAGTCTTCAGATGGGACCTTAAACCGAGGTCTCGTGTCGGTGCTTTAGACCGTGCACGTAAAAGAACCAGAGGAGACTCTGGATTGGGTCTCTGTCTGTATCATGCACTATCCTCCAAAATCTAAAATAACTAATCTCTTCAGGAGGCGTCGCTCATATGGGCAACCGGTAGCGATGATAAATAAAAGTAAAACACAGACACGAGTTACGCAATTCAAATGGTCATATGACTTACAGACATTGGTATAGGTAATCGTATATTAAAGTATGGATATATATCGCAGTCAGCACTTCAAAGCGTGGATATTTCCACTGTGCGAATAATTCTGTACAGAAAAACAACCTCAAAGTTTGTGCTCATTACCAGCAAACACTAACTTACTTAGTGAGAAAATAATTACATCCACTTGTAATATTCCAGCCCCGTTGCTGCATTATTGTCTGCTTGCTTGTGTTTAGCCAAGCGATAAGCGTCGGCAGTCGGCGCCAATGTAGATCGAAAGTCGAATAAAGGGAGTGCTCGATAAATTGTATTATTTCATAGAACGTATGTAAGTGTTGTCGTGTAATTGAGAGTTTATGTGGAAATTGAGCTTACCAGAACATAATTATTGGCTAGTATTCATAGAGTTATGTCTTTTTCATGTATACAAGAGGACATAGAAAACGCAAACTTCGGATAAGTGTGTTTTTACATGAAAAACAATAACTATATAAATACATAGTTTTAAACATTTGGGAAATATTTTTAGTTGTTAAGTTTGTGTTTTGTAATAAAGATGTGATAAATTATATCTTTGATGGAATCCTTTGTATTTCGTTTTCATGGAATAATAATCATATAATGAAGGTGTGCGTTTTCTATGTCTTCTAATATAAAATATAGGTGTGCGTTTTCTATGTCTTCTAGTATACAATGTAGGATTGCGTTTTCTATGTCTTCTAGTATATAATGAAGGTGTGCGTTGTCTATGTCTTCTAGTATATATTGTAGGTGTGCGTTTTCTATGTCCTCTAGTATACATTGCTTATACATGTTATATATAGTCCATTTCCCCCAATTATTTCTTAAATGAAGCATGGTTTGTCGTTCTACAAAACTGCTTAGTTAATTCTTACGCGTCAGAACTATACGGAAGATAAGTATTGGATTGACGAGTGAGGTGTGGTATGGGAATCCCCTTGGGTTCGAGCTCTGTCGTGTGGTGATGGGCGGATAGCCATAACGTCCCATTCACTGTACTGGCCACATCACGGTTGTCATTCTTACGGCGGTGTTTGGGTCGATGGTTCATATTGCCACTTTTATCGTTAATCCAATCACTCACTTATATACTGTAATGGTGTAGATATCATGATAAAATATGTTCTTATCCAATTACTAGAATCCTAGTTATATATATGTATACATTTTTATTTATATTTCCATATATTATTATCATGTGTAAATGTTTAAAATTACATCTGTAATTGTGAAGCTCAATAGAATACTATTTAATTGTTGGGCTATATAAATGCTATGTATTTGTATTTGGAATGGAAATATTATTTCTTAATTCAACACCCGGCCCAATGGACCACTGCGTCATCAATGCAACACGAATCCCGGATGCATGTACAGGGATTGGAACAATTTATCTATGCATCGTACAATATATGGTGTATTACAGACGGATCTGTAGTCGAGTGGTAACACGCTGGACTGGTAATCCAGGAATCGCAGGTTCGATCCTCCGTCTGACCCCAATAAAAATAACAGTCTTTCAGATGGGACGTTAAACCGAGATCTCGTTTCAGTGCTTTACATCGTGCACGTAAAAGAACCAGAGGAGACTCTGGAATGGGTCTGTATCATTGCACTATCCTCCAAACACCGAAGATGACTAATCTCGTCAGGAGTCGTCGCTCATATGGGCAACCGGTAGCGACGATAAATAAACGTAAAACACACACATATGTTGTATTATACAGTGTGATGAGTTATTCTATCACAACAGACGTTTTCAGAATCCGTATCATAGTTGTAGCCAGACTAAGTATCTCGCTTTAGAAACATATACACGAGTCCTGGCTCCAGCGTGCTAGGCTGAAGAGAATATAATATATATATTAAGATGTCCGATTAGCGCAGTGGTTAGCGCGCTCGCTTCTCACCAATGTAACCTGGGTTCGATCCTCGTACCGGGATGTATGTGAGATGGTACGGTCATCGCCAGATCGGACTGGTGGGTTTTCTCCGTGTACTCCGGGTTTCCCCACACGAATAACCACAGTAACGCTGTCATCCGCGCCAAAGAGAGTGATTAATATAAGTTGTTAGAACTTGCTTCGCAATCATTGTAAAATAAATAAAGTTTAAATTTAAATAAAATTCATATATATATATTGTGTTTTCCAGGTACAAATGGAGCGGAGAAATCAAGTCACGCGTTATATGTACATGCCTGTTTGGTCGTGGTATGCATAGCAAGACACTTTTATATATGAAGGAGCTATACAGCAGATATACAACAGATTACTTTCATCAACATATATTATATTATACACATTTACTCCGTCTCCATGGCCTAGTGGTTAAGGCGTCCGCCTACGGAGCGGGAGGTCGAAGGATAGAATCTCGCCAGGGTTTCGTTCTGATATGGCCGGTTGGAGAGCCGCCAGCTAGTTAAATAATGGTTATGGATTGCATACCAGCCTGACATACAAGAATAGGATTCGGGAAGTACTGATGTTCATAAAAACATGTGTCTCAGAAGTCAGTAATGGCTGGCCCTTTAAATAGGGTGACACTATAATAAATAAACACTTTACTTGTATACTCGTGCAGTAACAAGTGTCACCTTTGAAGTATATTTGGTCGGGAAGATATTCGAATATTTGGTTTTTCGTTGCCATCCCTAATTAATATAGAAGAATGTTATGTTATATTTATGTTATGTTTCGGGTTTTACTCATGCATCAGTACCATTTTGGCTATATCGCCGGCGGGCAGTTTACCTAACAACACCTTTCCTGGACAGGCTCCAATGGTTCACCAGTACTTGTGTGCACCAACCTCCGTAAGAAACTGCCAACTTTTTCATATAAATGAGACACGGTCTGAGCGGGGCTCGAACCCGTGAGCATCATTGATGATAGGTTACAGTGGTATACAAATCAGCGACCTCAATCACTCGACCACAGAGGCGGACAATATAGAAGAATGACTATCGTTTAAAATCAGATTTGATGTAAATGTATTAATTGTCTTTCCGGTCGAAATTATTACAGTAGCTGTTGAGTATATTTATATGAATAGGTGTTTATCTGAATGAGCCGATACAAATGATGGTTTGAGTCATGCACATGACGGTCTACTGTAGATGCTATTTTTGTGTTAAATGGTTGTATACAACATGTATTTAAATCAAAAGGGTAGATTACATTGTGCCTTCGTTGACTTCAGTAGGGCCTTTGATAGTGTTAACTTTGATAGTCTATGGTACAAACTCTTCAAACTCGGAGTTCAGGGAAATTATTAAGAATAATAAAGTTCATGTACAGCAATATTAAATCCTGTGTCAGGGGGTGCAACTCGTACTCGGACTTTTTCGACTGTGCTGTCGGATTGGGGCAGTGTGAAGGTTATGCCTCTTGTTTTATTTTCATTGTTTGTAGATGACCTTGTGGTCTTAGCCTACATGAAATGGTTTTATTTTGATGTTATTTGCTGATGATAGGTAACAGCCCTCAGGATTGTATAACATAGGCTAACTTTACTTAAAACGTACTGTGCCAGGTGGGTAGCCTGGGTACCAGTCTGTCGAGTTTTCACCTTTTAACTTCTTGCAAAATGACAGCCTGGGGAAACTTGATTTCCGATCGTAGCGCCATCTACTTACATCCTCATTTATGAGGGTGTATATTTGAAGAACGACAACACGTCTCTACAAGATAACATCGCTAAATATAGAAACGGAATTATATCGGAAATCGCCGAACATCCACGATTATACATGCTCATTTCCGAATATATTCAAATGCTCCCGTAGACTCATTTACATTACAAACATATACTTTTCTGTTTCTGTGTTATATCGACGAGATGGCGGATTTAAAATATTATGTTTAGATGGTAATGGGTCGATTCGGCGTAATTGAACTAGGGAAGACTTAAATATTGAATAAATATGTCAAATCAGTCGCAATATATTGTACCTTTTAAAACTATTTATCTTTCCATTAACCCGTACACAATGGCCGCCAATTATAAAGTTTTATCAACATTGCAGTGCCTCGCTTTCGATTCAAGTACGTCATTAATTAAGTCACATGCTAATAGCCCTATTAATAGGATTAATGCGAGTCAATAATTACAAGGACAATCCCCCAAGTTTCCCCAGGCGTTGATATGATCAGAAACTCAATACAGCACAATTAATAGTCTCGGTGTTAAATTATATTTATTTGACTGACCAGGTAAATTATATCGACGTTCCCAGGCTACCAGGTGGGGCTTGCAAGTAAATACAGATAAGAGTAAAGTTGTTGTTTTTGGAAATCGTGGAAAGCTACGCAAAGATGAAAGTCTGGACATAAAATGACAATGTTTTAGAGGTGTTGAATACTTTTACTTACCATGGGACTGTTACTAACTACACTTAACCAGGAAACGCTTGCATGTAAAGGCCTCAAAGCTCTAAATGTGTTGTTAAATAATCTGCATGACTTAGTACTTACAACTAACACTAAATGCCAATTATTTGATGCATTTTTGGGTTCAATATTCGGCTATGAATGTGAAATCTGGGGTTTTGGCAAATCAAAAGAAATAGAGAGGATCCATTTAATGTGTTGTAAAAAGATTCTAAGTGTGAAATCTTCAACCTGCAGCGTGGGTGTTTATGTTGAGCGTGGCCGATTTCCCCTGTACATTAAACTCGTGTCTGTGCTTTACACCGTGCACGTAAACGAACCAGAATAGACTCTGGAATGGGTCTCTGTCTGTATCATTGCACTTTTCCTCCAAAATTGAAAATGACTAATCTCTTCAGGAGGTGTCGCTCATATGGGCAACCGGTAGCGACGATAAATAAACGTAAAACACACACTGCTCTTTGTCAGTATTTTATCTTATGTCTGAGTATGTTAGAGTGAATAGTCTCTTTCATCAATGAATGCACACTATTTGTTTATGTGATTTACATATTTGGTTGTATTGTATCAAGGTAACATTAGTACCAGAATTCCGTGTAACAATCATGCATTATGTGGGAAAATCATGAAAAGTGGCATGAATATTTATTAGAGATACCTGTAGTCACATAATAAGAGAGTCGGTTGATACCACCCAAGATGGCTGCCCTGACGGCCATTTTCAAAATGGTACGATTCTGGTGATAGAACTCATAAGATTCTGGTACTACATGTCCGTTTCGGACACTAAGATATTTCTTGGGAATAGTGACAAACACAGCAGCTCAATCTCAAACACTAAATATTTAATAACTTCATTAATTATATAATTCCCCATTTCGTAACATTCTGACTGTTCTAGTCTAGTATATAGTGCTGCTCTGCTTTCTGAGAGAGTACTCTATATTCTAACACGACCCAGCTAATAACATACATACTTGTAGAGTAAAATCTACCTCGGGTTATTCTGCGATATACCTACCTTGAACTATGCTGCGCGCGCACCATGTTTTGGCTATTCCATTTATACAATGCGTGTAAAGTTTTATGAATGAAAGTCACGTGATGTTTGTAAATACTACCGTGGGAATTCGTGAAAGTGACCTATTTTTAGAATCAGATAATCTCTTGTCCGTCTTGTTTTTCTGTAAAGTAACGTTTCAGTTACTATTCTGTACAGTTTTATTTGACAAAATAAATAAAATTATTGATCTTACAACTTTTATTCATTTATGCACTAGATTAATATTTTCCATAAAAAATAACATCATCACCCCTTACGCGGGAGGAAATTTCGAAAGCCAAATGCAGAAAATACTCCTTTGATTCTCGTCTAAAATTATTAGAAGTAAGTCATATTAGAATCGAAATAATACGTATCAACCGTGGTATATCGCAGAATAACCCTCGTTTGTCGCACTTCAAACTCGGGTTATTCTGCGATATACCACGGTTGATACTTATAATTATTATTAACATCCCAGATACTCGAGGTAATCTGCAATTCCATAACAGGGAATCTTGGATGGTAAGAACTACAATGTAATACCTATTCCGAGACCCAGTGATTGGAAACAGCTTGATCAAAATGTATATCTATATTATCTACCATCAGTTTAACACTCTTCATATATATTTTTTTTTCACTGCATGCAAATTGTATAGGTATTATTATGATGATGAGCTATGTAATGAATAAATCTAATACACAATATGTTCTGTTTGTTCTTTTCCAATCAGTTATCAATTGCTATGTAAGAGCTTCATATAACATCACTTGGTATTTCCAGACGTAGAAGGAAATCAGGTGTCTGACACACACGCTGGATATTTCATCAGCCTCCGTCCGTCTTATGAGACGATGGATTGCGCTCTTGTTGAGGAACATCTTCTGCGGTGACTTGAGTAGGCCTATTCTTGAGTGGCAATCTCTGTTGCAGTCATCGCAGATGAAGATCGAGTCATCCCGTTTGATTGATGCCTTTCGCTTCTGTCGTTTCTGCTCACGAAGCCCAGTTCGCTCAGCCTCGGCTCGTCTGACCCCAGCTTTCACAACGTGTCTACATGATGACCGGTTTGATGCTGTGTCTTCCCAAGACTCTATGTCACGCTGGATAAACAATTTGATATATACTGTTACAGTACTGTATACGTCATTTTCCAGCATTATAAAGCAACACAATATAGATTGAATAGGTCAATGTCTTAGCCTTAGGGAAGTATGTGAGATGGTACGGTGGTCGCCAGATCGGACAGTTGGGTTTTCTCTGGGTACTCCGGTGTCCTCCAGCACGAATGACCATATATACGCTTTCTTCCGCCTTCCGCGCCAACGAGAGAGGAAACCGGAGTACCCGGTGAAAACCCACCTGTCCGATCTGGCAACCACCATACCATCTCACATAGTTCCCGATCCGAGGCTCGAACCCGGTTTACATTGGCGAGAAGCGCGTACGCTAACCACTGCGCTATTTGGACAGCCAACATAGCGAAGATATGAACCATTGTATATAACGCTCATGCATCTGCATCACAATTCTCATTTACGACCATTCCGTTACCAAGATCAAGGCTTTGAGACTAATTTAAACTTTATTTATTTATTTTACAATGATTGCAAAGCAAGTTATAACAACTTTTATTAATGACTCTCATTGGAGCGGATGAAAGCGTAAATGTGGTCATTCATGTGGGAGGAAACCGGAGTACCCGGCGAAAACCCACCTGTCCGATCTGACGACCACCGTACCATCTCACATACTTCCCGGTCCGAGTCTTTGAGAGACTAGTAAGTGCCTTTGTCATTTCATGCATATTTCAAGACATCGTTTGAATTGGAATGCGACTCAAAACAATCCAATATGTAAACTAATGTGAGGTACTGTTGCCCGAGGCCGTTAAGCATATATTTAATGCTCTATATAACTTGTAATTTGTTATTTTTGCCTGTTTCATTGCATTTTTTATCCTTCGCTCAGGTCTGGGCAACAGTTCGAACTGTTGATCGGGCAATAGTTTGAATTATTACCTAATGCTCTATACAACTTGTAATTCGTTATTTTTGCCTGTTTCATTGCATTTTTTATCCTTCGCTCAGGTCTGGGCAACAGTTCGAACTGTTGACCGGGCAATAGTTTGAACTGTTTCATACTAGACTTTTGAACCAATCATACTCTGAGTATGCTTTAACTGTGCGCAGTAGGATGCGCAATAGGGTGTTATGGAAGTTAAAGTAAAAAATACGTCCCGAATACATTTTAGCTCTGACTGGGCTTGAAGTCATCTATATACATTATGTGAAGTCCTCCTTTCCGTTCATTAATTCCTTTCCGTATTGTATTGCATACTTACCGGCGTACTGGCTTTTAGACCAAAACCAAGCGTTTACAAATGATGATTGATTAGTCATTGATTTTAAAAATGTTTTATGAGTTAGTCAAATATTATAGAATATAAGGTATGTACAACAGTTATATAGAGCATTAGGTAATAAAACAGTTATTTCATGGGTGTTTGGGGAACAGTCAAAACTATTGTCCCGAGGTATCAGGGAAGACTTTCGAACTGTTGCCCGAGGCCGTTAGACATATAATATATATAATGCTCTATATAACTTGTAATTCATTATTTTTGCCTGTTTCATTGCATTTTTTATCCTTCGCTTAGGTCTGGGCAACAGTTCGAAAGTCTTCCCTGATACCTCGGGACAATAGTTTTGACTGTTCCCCAAACACCCATGACATAACTGTATACTGTTTACTGAAGGCAACCAACGGACATGAAACATGTATGCAGAAACATCGACGAGAAACTAGGTAAATTCGACCCAGATCACTGATATGCCCTTGTGGTCCCGACCGGAAGACCTTATTCTATCAACAAATAACTTTTATTTGATGGAGATCGGTCAAATAACACCAGAATGGCACATTATTTCACCGTGAACAGCAGGAAATGCAATGTTGTCGTTTTCGCAAAATGTGTCTTCTGCCTGTGATCGGAAGCACATAGCAATGGTAATCTTTTCAATATTGTTTTTTTTTAAATAAATAGAATATTTGCTATTTTCTGATCAATTTACAAAAGTTAGCCTCGTTACCAATGGGGTGCCTTTTTTTCCGGGTGCCATTTTTTCCGGTGCCATTTTTTCCTACACCCGTTTCCAATACAATACTGAACCCAAAGAGAAAATGTGTCATTGCCTTAGAAGGTAAAATTCTGTATGTCCTTTTACAAAAGAAATATAGACAAATTTTGTATTCCGTTAAATAATTGCCAATATAGTAACGTTAATTACTTGTATTCATTCTTTACGGCGTACATGAGTGCTTGCGTGTATCCAGGTCTGACCTCTGCTGACTGTGTTTTCCGTAAGTGTGTGTGTTTTACGTTTATTTATCGTCGCTACAGGTTGCTCATATCAGCGACGCCTCCTGAAGAGATAAGTCATTTTAGATGTTGGAGGAAAAGTGCAATGATACAGACAGAGACCCATTCCAGAGTCTCCTCTGGTTCTTTTACGTGCACGGTGTACAGCACCGACACGAGACATCGGATTAAAGTTCCTAGGTAGAAATACGGTTTACTATTACTTACTATAAAGCACAGACACGAGACCTCGGTTTAACGTCCCATCTGAAAGACTGTTAATTTTATTATGGTCAGACGGGGGATCGAACCTGCGATCCCTGGATTACCATTCCAGCGTGTTACCACTGCACTACATATCCGTCTGTGATTTATATGTTACTTAAAACACACACTTATATAACAAGAACCCACTAATTAAAATTGTTAATTTCGTACATGTAAGCTTAGGATTTAATATATTACGCTGGCCTTTTGATAGCAGTCCAATATTAATAATAATGATATCGACTGTGGTCATAAACCATTAATTCTTAACAATTACAAAATTAACGGGAATACCGTTAGTTTAAATATATTTTATTTTATCAATATTTACATCATGTTGTAACATTAATATACAAGAACAGATGGATTTAATCGGAAGCTAATAGCTTATTTAGATTATCTCCATGACAAACATAATTTTCATAAACTATGGCAGAGTGTATATACATTTATAAACGTGACGAGTTTTATTCAACAGTAATGATACAAGTGTAAGTAAAAACAGGTTGTTGATGATGATGAAGTAATCAATCAGACTGGCTTACCAGTCAGATTACGTTCAGTCAATTTAGGAAACGGTGAGGCGAGAGAGGGGACGAGAGAGAGAGAAAGAGAGAGAGAGCGAGAGAGCGAGCGAGCGAGAGAGAGGGGACGAGCGAGCGAGCGAGAGAGGGAGCGAGAGAGAGAGAATAAGAGAGAGAGAACGAGGTGGGAATCATTTATACGAGGATGGAAGAGGAAGATACACAAATTACCTTAGAGAATACCTTTATGCCGAATTTAATATTCTTGAGACAATCCTTAAAACATACTGTCAACATTACGAACCCAGCTAAAGTCCCGCGATCTGAGACGGGTTTTTACAAGTACAGCAGGTGGGACGGACCTTAGTTACTGACAAAACTCGTTAGTAGATACTAAACAATAAATTAATTAATTAAAACACTATCGTGACGTCATACCTTCCAATTCATTATTATTAATATTGTACTGTTGTCAAAAGACCAGTGTAATATATTAAATACTATGCGTACATGTACGAACTTAACACTTTTAATTAGTAGAATCGTGTTATATAAGTGTGTGTTTTAAGTAAGATATAAACCTCACACTGATCCATTTATATGTAAAAAAGGGTTCACTCGCTTCTCACCAATGCATCCCGGGTTCGATCCTCGGACCGGGAAGTATGTGAGATGTTACAGTGGTCGCCAAATTGGACAGGTGGGTTATCTCCGGGTACTCCGCTTTCCTCCCACATGAATGATCACATTTACGCTTTCATCCGCGCCAACGTGCGTGATTAATATAAGTTGTTAAAGCTTGTTTCACAATCGTTGTAAAATAAATAGAGTTTAAACTTTAAACTTTACCTACAACAGTATTATCAAATTAAAATATTAATGACAACGCTACATACTTAATAACCCAATGTTCGAGCAAGTGTTAAAATAGAAATGTTAATAATTACCAATCTGCAGACACTCCATGCTGGTGTAGCGAAATTGTGCGCACTAAATCAAAACACTTGTCCGGTCACGTGACAGTATTGATGGAGCATGCGCAACATCCTAAGATACATTTTAAGAGGTCATCAACACATGTACATGGATGTCACGGTGTGTAAATAAGTTGGCAAGTAAGTACGTAAGTTTGCAAGTAAGATCATGAGCAAGTAAGTATATTGTGGAAGTCGTGATAGCGCAGTGGATGCGCTTTCGCTTCAGGTGCGAAAGGTCCGGAGTTCGAGCCCCAGTGGAGCCGTTACGATTGTGCCCTTAGGCAAGGCATTTAAATTCCACATTGCCTCTTCTTTCAACCTCGTGGCGATGGATTCCACCAGGAATGAGGTCTCGAGAGTGATTTATATAAGTTGAAAGAATTTGTTTCGCAATCGAGCTAAAAATAAATGTGTATAAACTAAACTAAGTAAGTAAATTGGCCAAGTAAGTAACTGAGCAAGTAAGTAAATGAGCGTAAGTATATGAGCAAGTAAGTAACTAAGCAAGTAAGTAACTGAGCAAGTACGTAACTGAGCAAGTAAGCAGGTTAGTGGGCCCGTAAATAAGGCAGTAAGCGACTTGGATAGCGTCCTCACATGAATGAAATGGGCGGAAATCCTGGTGTTATAAGTACATGGGGTGACAGACGCTGTAGCTGTTAAAAAACGATTTCGTAAATGTTGGTTCAAAATATAGCGGTCTTGCGCCGGCGTGGTTACACGTGGTATACCGCTACGCGGAAGATCTTCCGTGCTTCCGGTCTGCACAAACCGCCGTCTCAGACTTCTAACTGCCTGCATAGATGATCCAACGTGCGCAGCAACCACTTCCGTTGAAGCTCCTGCCTCCAGCATCCCAACGACTCTCTCTCTTAAATGTCTCGCAATTCGAGGCATCGAAATTTTGCCCAAATTGTATCGATATAAAGGTGTTTAGGTATTTTTATGACTGTAGTCGTCAAGTGCAATAACTTGCAGTGAAAAAAGTTAACACATGTAAACCAGATATGTCCACCCCGTGCGTGCACGTGAAAATGGAGGTTTTGTCAAAACAGACGATATCGTTCGACATGAGGTGATTATCTGACCGATTTCCGAAAGTAGGACGTCAGTGTAAACTACTACATATACACATTTTTCTACATGTTGTATTTAACCGTATAAGTTTAAGACCTACTTTGCGAAAGTTTCTTTTTTGGTTCAGTATATTACATTATTGTGTGTGTATATTATTATTATGGGTGAGTGATAATGAGTGATGGTCAAGTCAGGTGAGTGAATGAGTGAATTCGTAACATAACTAATTATGTGCACTTCCCGCTAAATTGTTTAGGACCCTAACACATCGTACAGCATCGACACCGAGACCTCGGTTACATTTTTGGAGGATAGTGCAATGATACAGATTGAGACCCATTCCAGAGTTTCCTCTGGTTCTTTTACGTGCATATTGTAGGCTACAGCACCGACACGAGACCTCGGTTTAACGTCCCATCTGAAAGACTGTTAATTTTATTAGGGTCAGACGGGGGATCGAAACTGCGATCCCTGGATTACCAGTCCAGTGTGTTACCACTGGACTACAGATCCGTCTGTTTTCCGTGAGGCACTTAGATCTCTATTTAAATCACTGTCGTGACGTCATACATTTGTGCTTATTATTAATATTGAACTGCTTTCAAAAGGTCAGTGTACAGTCAAACCTGTGTTAGGGGTCACCTCCATTAAGCAGCCAACCTGTATTAAGCAGCCAGTTTCCAGATTACTAATCGGTCGTTTTATTATATATTTGACCTCTATTAAGCAGCCACCTGTGCTAAGCAACCACGTTCTCTGATTCCCTTGTATGGCTGATTAAGACAGGTTTGACTGTATATCATTAATTCCTACACGTACATGCACGAAATTAACAATTTTAATTAGTAGGATCTCGTTATATAAGTGTGTGTTTTAAGTAAGATATAAGCCTCAAACGGATCCAATATGTAAAATATTGGTACTGTCTTCGGCGATACGCGTCTCACATTATTTTACATATTGGATCGTTTTCGGCGAAGTCGCATTCCAATTCAAACGATGTCTTGAAATGTGCATGAAATGACAAAGGCACTTACTAGTCTCTCAAAGACTCGGACCGGGAAGTATGTGAGATGGTACGGTGGTCGCCAAATCGGACAGGTGGGTTTTCGCCGGGTACTCCGGTTTCCTCCCACAAGAATGACCACATTTACGCTTTCATACGCTCCAATGAGAGTGATTAATAAAAGTTGTTAGAACTTGCTTTGCAATCGTTGTAAAATAAATAAATAACGTTTAAATTAGTCTCAAAGCCTTGATCTTGGTAACGGAATGGTCGTAAATGAGAATTGTGATGCAGATGCATGAGCTTTATATAGAATGTTTCATATCTTCGCTATGTTGGCTGTCCAAATAGCGCAGTGGTTAGCGTACGCGCTTCTCACCAATGTAAACCGTGTTCGAGCCTCGGATCGGGAAGTATGTGAGATGGTACGGTGGTTGCTAGATCGGACAGGTGGGTTTTCTCCGGGTACTCCGGTTTCCTCTCTCGTTGGCGCGGAAGAAAGCGTAAATATAGTCATTCATGCGGGAGGAAACCAGAGTACCCGTAGAAAACCCAACTGTCCGATCTGGCGACCACTGTACCATCTCACATACTTCCCTAAGGCTAAGACATTGACCTATTCAATCTATATTGTGTTGCTTTATAATGCTGGAAAATGACGTAAATAGTACTGTAACTGTATATATCAAATTGTTTATCCAGCGTGACAAGAGTCTTGGGAAGACACAGCATCAAACCGGTCATCATGTAGACACGTTGAGAAAGCTGGGGTCAGACGAGCCGAGGCTGAGCGAACTGGGCTTCGTGAGCAGAAACGACAGAAGCGAAAGGCATCAATCAAACGGGATGACTCGATCTTCATCTGCGATGACTGCAACAGAGATTGCCACTCAAGAATAGGCCTACTCAGTCACCGCAGAGGATGTTCCTCAACAAGAGCGCAATCCATCGTCTCATAAGACGGACGGAGGCTGATGAAATATCCAGTGTGTGTGTCTGACACCTGATTTCCTTCTTCCTCTGGAAATACCAAGTGATGTTATATCACGTTCTTACATAGCAATTGATAACTGATTGGAACAGAACAAACAGAACATATTGTTTATTAGATGTATTCATTACATAGCTCATCATCATCATAATAATACATATACAATGTGCATGCAGTGAAAAAAATAAAAGTCATAAATATATGAAGAGTGTTAAACTGATGGTAGATAATATAGATATACATTTTGATCAAGCTGTTTCCAATCACTGGGTCTCGGAATAGGTGCATTGTAGTTCTTACCATCCAAGATGCTCTGTTATGGAACTTCAGATTACCTCGAGTATCTGGGATATTAATAATTAAGAAATAATAAGTATCAACCGTGGTATATCGCAGAATAACCCGAGTTTCAAGTGCGACAAACGAGGGTTACTCTGCGATATACCACGGTTGATACGTATTATTTCGATTCTAGCACGACTTACTTCTAATAATTTTAGACGAGAATCAAAGGAGTATTTTCTGCATTTGGCTTTCGAAATTTCCTCCCGGGTAAGGGGTGATGACGTTATTTTTTATGGAAAATATCAATCTAGTGCATAAATGAATACAAGTTGTAAGATCAATAATGTTATTTATTTTGTCAAATATAACTGTACAGAATAGTAACTGAAACGTTACTTTACAGAAAAACAAGACGGACAAGAGATTATCTGATTCTAAAAATAGGTCACTTTCACGAATTCCCACGGTAGTATTTACAAACATCACGTGACTCTCATTCATAAAACTTTACACGCATTGTATAAATGAAATAGACAAAACACGGTGCGCGCAGCATAGTTCAAGGTAGGTATATCGCAGAATAACCTGAGGTAGATTTTACTCTACAATATGTATGTTATTAGCTGGGTCGTGTTAGAATATAGAGTACTCTCTCAGAAAGCAGAGCAGCACTATATACTAGACTAGAACAGTCAGATTGTTACGAAAATGGGGAACTATATAATTAATGAAGTTATTAAATATGTAGTGTTTGAGATTGAGCTGCTGTGTTTGTCACTATTCCCAAGAAATATCTTAGTGTCCGAAACGGACATGTAGTACCAGAACCATATGAGTTATATCACCAGAATCGTGCCATTTTAATATGCCGTCAGGGCAGCCATCTTGGGTGGTATCAACCGACTCTCTTATTATGTGACTACATGTATCTCTAATAAGTATTCAAGCCAATTTTCATGATTTTCCCACATAATGCATGATTGTTACACGGAATTCTGGTACTAATGTTACCTTGATACAATACAACCAAATATGTAAATCACATGAACAAATAGTGTGCATTCATTGATGAAAGAGACTATTCACTCTAACATACTCCTATGTTACAGACATAAGATAAAATACTGACAAAGAGCAGTGTGTGTTTTACGTTTATTTATCGTCGCTACCGGTTGCCCATATGAGCGACACATCCTGAAGAGATTAGTCATTTTGATTGTGGAGGAAAAGTCCAATGATACAGACAGAGACCCATTCCAGAGTCTCTTCTGATTCGTTTACGTGCACGGTGTAAAGCACCGACACGAGTTTAATGTACAGGGGAAATCGGCCAAGCTCACCATAAACACCCACGCTGCAGGTTGAAGATTTCACACTTAGAATCTTTTTACAACACTCTAAATGGATCCTCTCCATTTCTTTTGATTTGCCAAAACCCCAGATTTCACATTCATAGCCGAGTATTGAACCCAAAATGCATCAAATAATTGGCATTTGGTTTTAGTTGTGAGTACTAAGTCATGCAGAATAGTTAACAAAACATTTAGAGCTTTGAGGGCTTTACCTGCCAGCGTTTCTTGGTTAAGTGTAGTTTGAAACAGTCACATGGTAAGTAAAATTATCAGCACCTCTAAAACATTGTCATTTTATGTTCAGACTTCATCTTTGCGTAGCTTTCCACGGTTTCCAAAAATAACAACTTTACTCTTATCTGTATTTACTTGCAAGCCCCAACTGGTAGCCTGGGAACGTCGATATATTTTACCTGGTCAGTCAAATAAATTTATTTTAACACCGAGACTATTAATTGGGCCGTATTGAGTTTCTGATCATATCAACGCCTGGGGAAACTTGGGGATTGTCCGTGTAAATATTGACTCGCATTAATCCTATTAATAGGGCTATTAGCATGCGACTTAATTAATGACGTACTTGAATCGAAAGCGAGGCATTGCAATGTTGATAAAACTTTATAATTGGCCGCCACTGTGTACGGGTCAACGGAAAGATAAATAGTTTTAAAAAGTACAATGTGCGTCTGATTTGACATATTTACTCCATATTTAAGTCGACTTAGTTCAATTACGCCCATTCGAACCATTATCATCTAAATGTAATATTTAAAATCCGCCATCTCGTCGATATAACACAGAAACGGAAAATTATATGTTTGCAATGTAAATGAGTCTACGGGAGCATTCTTGTATATTCGGAAATGAGCATGTATAATCGTGGCTGTTCGGCGATTTCCGATAGAATTCCGTTTCTATATTTAGCGATATTTTCTTGTAGAGACGTGTTGTTGTTCTTCAAATATACACCCTTATAAATGAGGATGTAAGTAGATGGCGCTATGATCGGAAATCAAGTTTCCCCAGGCTGTTATTTTGCCAGAAGTTAAAAGGTGAAAAATCGACAGACTGGCACCCAGGCTACCCACTTTGCACAGTACGTTTTAAGTAAAGTTAACCTATGTTGTAAATCCTGAGGGCTGTTACCTGTCATCAGCAAATAACATCAAAATAAAAACCATATCATGTAGGCTAACAAGGTCGTCTACAATGAAAATAAAACAGGGGACATAACCTTCACCCTGCCTCAACCCGACATCACAGTCGAAACAGTCCGAGTACGAGTTGCACCCCCTTACACAGGATTTAATATTGCTGTACATGAACTTTATTATTCTTAATAATTTCCCTGAACTCGGAGTTTGAAGAGTTTGTACCATAGACTATCAAAGTTAACACTATCAAAGGCCCTACTGAGGTCAACGAAGGCACAATGTAATCTACCCTTTTGATCTAAATACATTTTGTATACAACCATTTAACACAAAAATCGCATCTACAGTAGACCGTCCTGTGCATGACTCAAACTATCATTTGTATCAGCACATTCAGAAAAACACCTATTCATATAAATATACTCAACAGCTACTGTAATAATTTCGACCGGAAAGACAATTAATACATGTACATCAAATCTGATTTTAAACGATAGTCATTCTTCTATATTGTCCGCCTCCGTGGTAGAGTGTTTGAGGTCGCTGACCACGCATATTCTTACGGAGGTTGGTGCACCCAAGTACTGGTTAACCGTTGGAGCCTGCCCAGGAAATGTGTTGTTAGGTAAACTGCCCGCCGGCGATATAGCCCAAAATGGTGCTGATGCAGGCATAAAACCCGAAATATAACATAAATATAACATAACATTCTTCTATATTAATTAGGGATGGCAACGAAAAACCAAATATTCGAATATCTTCCCAACCAAATATTCTTCAAAGGTGATACTTGTTACTGCACGAGTATACAAGTAAAGTGTTTATTTATTATAGTGTCACCCTATTTAAAGGGCCAGCCATTACTGACTTCTGAGACACATGTTTTTATGAACATCAGTACTTCCCGAATCATATGCTTGTATGCCAGGCGCCAGGTAGGCAATCCATAGCCATTAATTAACTAGCTGGCGGCTCACCAACAGGCCATATCAGAACGAAGCCCTGGCGAGATTCTATCCTTCGACCTCCCGCTCCGTAGGCGGACGCCTTAACCACTAGGCCATGGAGACGAAGTATATGTGTATAATATAATATATGTTGATGAAGGTAATCTGTTGTATATCTGCTGTATAGCTCCTTCATATATAAACGTTTCTTGCTATGCATACAACGACCAAACAGGCATATACATATAACACATGAATTGATTTCTCCGCTCCATTTGTACCTGGAAGACACAATATATATATGAATTTTATTTAAATTTAAACTTTATTTATTTAAATTTAATTTAACGATTGCGAAGCAAGTTCTAACAACTTATATTAATCACTCTCTTTGGCCGAAAGCGTTAATGTGGTCATTCGTGTGGGGGGAACCCGGAGTACACGGAGAAAACTCACCAGTCCGATTTGGCGATGACCTTACCATCTCACATACTTCCTGGTCCGAGGATCGAACCCAGGTTACATTGGTGAGAACCGAGCGCGCTAACCACTGCGCTAATCGGACATCTTAATATATATATTATATTATATTCTCTTCAGCCTAGCACGCTGGAGCCAGGACTCGTGTATATGTTTCTAAAGCGAGATACCTAGTCTGGTTACAACTATGATACGGATTCTGAAAACGTCTGTTGTGATAGAATAACTCATCACACTGTATAATACAACACATGTGTGTGTTTTACGGTTATTTATCGTCGCTACCGGTTGCCCATATGAGCGACGCCTCCTGACGAGATTAGTCATTTTCGGTGTTTGGAGGTTAGTGCAATAATACAAACCCATTCCAGAGTCTCCTCTGGTGCTTTTACGTGCACGATGTAAAGCACTGACACGAGATCTCGGTTTAACGTCTCATCTGAAAGACTGTTATTTGTATTGGGATCAGACGGGGGATCGAACCTGCGATCCCTGGATTACCAGTCCAGCGTGTTACCACTGGACTACAGATCCGTCTGTAATACAACATATATTTACGATGCATATATACATTGTTCCACTACCTGTACATGCATCCGGGATTCGTGTTGCATTGATGACGCAGTGGTGCATTGGGCCGGGTGTTGAATTAAGAAATAATATTTCCATTCCAAATACAAATACATAGCATTTATATAGCGCAAA
Source organism: Archivesica marissinica (assembly GCA_014843695.1). Classification (NCBI taxonomy): domain Eukaryota; kingdom Metazoa; phylum Mollusca; class Bivalvia; order Venerida; family Vesicomyidae; genus Archivesica; species Archivesica marissinica. The sequence continues at coordinate 41,629,243 of CM026400.1, forward strand.
AATTAAATATTATTCTATTGAGCTTCACAATTACAGATGCAATTTTAAACATTTACCCATTATAATAATATATGGAAATAACAATGTATACATATATATAACTAGGATTCTAGTAATTGGATAAGAACATATTTTATCATGATATCTACACCATTACAGTATATAAGTGAGTGATTGGATTAACGATAAAAGTGGCAATATGAACCATAGACCCAAACACCGCCGTAAGAATGACAACCTGATGTGCCAGTACAGTGAATGGGTCGTTAGGGTTATCCGCCCATCACCACACGACAGAGCTCGAACCCAAGAGAATGCCCATACCACACCTCACTCGTCAATCCAATACTTATCTTCCGTATAGTTCTGACGCGTAAGAATTAACCACGCAGGTTTGTAGAACGACAAACCATGCTTCATTTAAGAAATAATCGGTGGAAATGGACTATAGATAACATGTATAAGCAATGTATACTAGAAGACATAGAAAACGCACACCTACATTATATACTAAAAGACATAGAAAACGCACACCTACATTATATACTAAAAGACATAGAAAATGCACACCTACATTATATACTAGAAGACATAGAAAACGCACACCTACGTTATATACTAGAAGACATAGAAAACGCACACCTACGTTATATACTAAAAGACATAGAAAACGCACACCTACGTTATATACTAGAAGACATAGAAAACGCACACCTACGTTATATACTAAAAGACATAGAAAACGCACACCTACATTATATACTAGAAGACATAGAAAATGCACACCTACATTATATCCTAGAGGACATAGAAAACGCACACCTACATTATATACTAGAAGACATAGAAAACGCACACCTTCATTATATGATTATTATTACACGAAAACGAAATACGAAGGATTCCATCAAAGATATATCACATCTTTATTACAAAACACAAACTTAACAACTAAAAATATTTCCCAAATGTTTAAAACTATGTATTTATATAGTTATTGTTTTTCATGTAAAAACACACTTATCCGAAGTTTGCGTTTTCTATATCCTCTACTATACATGAAAAAGACATAACTCTATCAATACTAGCCAATAATTATGTTCTGGTAAGCTCAATTTCCACATAAACTCTCAATTACACGACAACACGTACATACGTTCTATGAAATAATACAATTTATCAAGCACTCCCTTTATTCGACTATCGATCTACATTGGCGCCGACTGCCGAAGCTTATCGCTAGGCTAAACACAAGCAAGCAGACAATAATGCAGCAATGGGGCTGGAATAATATTACAAGGGGATGTAATTATTTTCGCACTAAGTAAGTTAGTGTTTGCTGGTAATGAGCACAAACTTTTGAGGTTGTTTTTCTGTACAGAATTATTCACAAAGTGGAAATATCCACGCTTTGAAGTGCTGACTGCGATATATATCCATACTTTAATCTACGATTAACTATACCAATGTATGTAAGTCATATGAACATTTGAATTGCGTAACCCGTGTCTGTGTTTTACGTTTATTTATCGTCGCTACCGGTTGCCCATATGAGCGACGCCTCCTGAAGAGATTAGTTATTTTAGATTTTGGAGGATAGTGCATGATACAGACAGAGACCCAATCCAGAGTATCCTCTGGTTCTTTTACGTGCGCGGTCTAAAGCACAGACACGAGACCTCGGTTTAACATCCCATCTGAAAGACTGTTAATTGTATTGGAGTCATACGGATGATCGAACCTGCGATCCCTGGATTACCATTCCAGCGTGTTACCACTGGACTACATATCCGTCTGTGTAACTCGTGTCAAACGGAACATACCTTTATCATCGCTGGTAGTTGCTGACGTAGTGGTATTTTTGGTTCCTTTTCTACTAGTAATTGCATTTGTAATTGCTGGAGTGAATTTGTCATTGGTTCCCGATCTAACTGTATTTGTTACTGATGTATCGGTGTAGGGTGTGTATTCAACAGTAGTTGCTGTGTGCGTCACAATTTGTACACAGGCATAGGCGCCAATCGTATTGACACATATACCACTGCAGTCCACATGTCTGGTACCCCAGCATTCGTCTATATCTATTGAGAAGAAATTTGATTTATAAATCATATTCCAAATGAATATGAAACAAGACTGAATGCTTCATCCATAGTATCAGTTCAATCTCATTCACATATATATTACATATATATATATACATGTATTGCAACGTGTTATTATGAATTATTGTTGAGCCTGTGTTAATAGAGTAGCCTCTATTTAGCATTTGCCTGTGATAAATGGACACTACTTTGGTGGTATTAGTGACCACAGCAGATGGGGTGGTTCTCCCTGTATATCTTGTGTATTGCTCTGTACATTGGAGGGTCAAAATAATTTCATAAAATATGGCATGAAATCACAACGGATGTCAGATCCTTTTTATCACATTACAACAGTAACAACAACCATATATTTGAAGACAAACTTACGTTTCTGTTTGCCAGTATATTGTTTAGCCTTATTACATTAAGCTGCATCCATACGCCGTAGTAAATAGTCCCCGATAATCAAACAAATACCCGCATATCCGGGAGGGTATGAACTATATTGGGCGTGCTTAAAGTTAGCGTGGATGCCTTCGGGATCCACACACATACCCCGATGGAAAATATTAATCCGCGATTCATTCCTTCACTGAAAGCAAAAGTATGTATGTATGTGTGCACACTTTCGCAGAACAGCCGTGAACGAATATTTATAAAATTTATTGCAAGTTCGATATATATCCAAGTTCGGAGAATTTCAAGATACGAAAATTATGTTTATTTCAGTCCTGCGGTCGTACCTTCACATGTATGGCTATCGTTACCCAGCATATATCCAACATCACAGCTACAGGTGTAGGATCCCACGTCATTGGAACAGTTGTGATGACAACCGCCGTTGCTTATCAAACACTCATTTACATCTGAAATTGTAATGTTTAGCAAGTATTCATGTATTTTAAAAAAATAATGGAATTACCATATATAGATATGTATTTATTTTATAGAGAAACTAGGAAATACGTCCATTATTCCATTGAACTTCAGTTTTAACATAGCATGTATATATGTATGTTCCTTTAATGTCAAACCCCTCACGATGACTTAGACATGTTTTCCTGGGCAGGCTTAGCCGACCTAGAACATAGTTCGCGAACACTTTCCGGCGCAGAACGGCCGTGAGAGATTATTTATAAATATTTGACAGCAAGCTCGATAAATATATAAATATCCTAAGTTCGGACATTTTCAAGAGAAGATATGTTTATTTCAGTCCTGCGGTCGTACCTTCACATGCATGGCTATCAATGCCCAGCGTATATCCAACATCACAGCTACAGGTGTAGGGTCCCATGTCATTGGAACAGTTGTGGTGACAACCGCCGTTGCTTATCAAACATTCATTAATATCTGAAATTATACATTATAAACATATATACGGTATTTTCAGAATTCTAGAAATAGCTTATAAATACGAATTAAGTCCATTATTTCATTGAACTTCAGGTTTACGCAATCATATTTCGCATAAACTTTGGTCGTTCTAATAGCGGCAGAAGATTAGTTATATGTTATAGTTCAGGTTTTACGCCTGCATCAGCACCATATTGTGCTATATCTCCGGCGGGCTGTTTACCTAACAACACATTTCCTGGGCCGGCTCCAGTGGTTAACCAGTACTTGGGTGCACCCACCTCCGTAAGAAACTGCCAACTTTTTCATATAAATGAGACACGGCCTGAGCGGGGCTCGAACCCGTGATCATCAGTGATGATAGGTTACAATGGTACGCAAGTCAGCGACCTTAACCACTCGACCACGAAGGCGGACAGGCAGAAGATTTGTGAAAATAGTTTGACATCAAAATCATTAAATATATAAATATCATAATTTTGGAAATATTCAAAAACGATCGTGTTTATTTCAGTCATGCGATCGTACCATCACATGTTTGGCTTTCAATGTCCAGCGTATCATTTGCTAAAACTAATATATAACATATTAGTTGCATAACTTGGACAGTGAACTTGATACATATATAAATATCGCAAGGTCATAAATATGAACACAACGGATGTTGAGTTCAGTAATGTGATAGTACCTTCACATATATGGCTATCATTGCCCAGGGTATATCCAACATCACAGCTACAACTGTAGACTCCCAGGTCATTGGAACAGTTGTGGTGACAACCGCCATTGCTTATCAAACATTCATTTACATCTGAAATCATACGATTTAAGCATACATACGGGATTTTCAGAATTCTAGAAATAATAGATAGATAGAGATAGATTTCTTTATTTATAGAGGGTAGCCTAATAATTTCTGAACTAATCGTTCTTGTGGCCCTCTTACATTTCTGCAAACTATAGCATTAATGTACACACACAATAATTATAACCAAAGTCGTGAACATATTTAAAGATCTGGACGTCTTAATTTCCAATGGTAGACAATTCCATATCTTTGGACCAGAGTATTCTAAAGATTTCTTGTACATTTCACATCTAGGTCTTGGAATACATATCTCAATGTCATATCTGAAGTAACTGTATTGCGATGTCTTAATTGGAAATGTTCATTCAAATAATTCTGTACAGGATTGTGCATAATTTGTACATTGTTAATGCTTTTTGAAAAATAATCCGTTGGTCAAAAGTCATTATCTTAATTGCAGACATTGATTCACACAAAGAAATATATTCTTGGCCCAGAATGTATTTACATGCTCATCTCTGCAATCTTAACAGTGTGTCAATATTTTGTTGGGTGGTGTTTCCCCATATGATACAACAATACTCAAAATGTGGTTGGATATATGCCTTGTAGTAAAGTATTCTGTAGTTCAGATTGACAATATACCGTATTATTATTTCATTATTTAACCTAATAGCCAAATGTTAGTTGAAATCTTTTTCATAATCTAATTTATATGTGAGTCCCATTTTAATGAATCCTGTATGTGTACTCCAAGCAACTTCTCTGATTTGCTGGTTTTCAATAATATATTTTCATATTATAGAAAGAGTGTTGGATTAGGGAAACCATATTTTCGATGGGCTGTCATAATAAATAGAACATTCGTTTTGTCTGTATTAATCTTCATTCCATTTTGAAAACACCAGTATTTCAAGTGTTCCAAAGCTTGTTGTAATCTTGTTTCTAACACTTCTTTCTGGGTATGGATATCATATAACGTAGTATCATCTGCATATAAATCGCTGCCGGTGTTTTGATTGAAAACACCAGTGGTACGTCATTAAAGCAGCATTACATCGTAATAAAGGATGTTTTGGGTAAAATATAAATACTATATGTGTGTGTTTACAAAAATCGAAATAGTCGCTCAGAAACGATAACATTCCAATAAATTTAAACTGTCGTATACGCGAATTTGTTTATCAACACACGAAATATAAACACGCACAGCGCGCATGCGTGAAACAACAGAGGATGTAGAAAACAACGTATATATTTTGAACATGAAAGACTATCTATCTTCCTCTAATGTCGAACCCCTAGCAGGGATGTAGAAAGTTCCCTAAAAGACTTAGCTAACAGAGGTATGAATCAACATATCATGTAATTTAATTTTAAAATAGACAATGTGGGACAAATGGGGGTGATGCATTCCGAATGTAAACAAGTGCGGACGATGCGTTCCGGTTGAAAACAAGTGCGTGACCGATCGACTCGGAAAGTCCTACTTTCGGTTTCGAGTTTGTTTCATCGCAAAAAAAACACTGTTTACCAAATGAACATAAGCATACAAAGTATAATGTTAGAATGTGTAGCAGCATTGCTACCCATATGCAAAAATTGAATTTTTCAAATATCTTTTATTGCATACGATGTAATATATTGCTGCTTTAATAAAAAGTAAGAATTAAAGTGATCCTAATATTGAACCCTGTTTTGTTTTCAGATAAAATGTCATTCATAATAGCTTATAAATACGAATTAAGTCCATTATTTCATTGAACTTCAGGTTTACGTGTACATAGTATGCATACACTTTAGTAGTCCTATTAACGTTGGAAGATTAGTGAACATATTATGACATCAAAATCGTTAAATATATAAATATAATAAGTTTGGAAATATTCAAAAACATTCATGTTTATTTCAGTCCTGCGGTCGTACCTTCACATATATGGCTATCATTGCCCAGCGTATATCCAGCATCACAACTACAACTGTAGGACCCCACGTCATTGGAACAGTTGTGATGACAACCGCCGTTGCTTATCAAACATTCATTTATATCTGCAATTATACATTATAAACATATATACGGTATTTTCAGAATTCTAGAAATAGTAGCTTATAAATACGAATTAAGTCCATTATTTCATTGAACTTCAGGTTTATGCAAACATAGTTGGCATACACTTTTGTAGTTCTAATAACGGTGGAAGATTAGTGAAAATACGTTGACATCAAACTCATTAAAGTCCTGCGGTCGTACCTTCACATGTATGGCTATCAATGCCCAGTGTATATCCAACACCACAGCTACAACTGTAGGATCCCACGTCATTGGAACAGTTGTGATGACAGCCGCCGTTGCTTATCAAACATTCATTTATATCTGAAATTATACATTATAAATATATATACGGTATTTTCAGAATTCTAGAAATAGTAGCTTATAAATACGAATTAAGTCCATTATTTCATTGAACTTCAGGTTTACGCAATCATATTTCGCATACACTATGGTCGTTCTAATAGTGGCAGAATATTAGTTATATGTTATATTTCAGGTTTTACGCCTGCGTCAGCACTATTTTGGGCTATATCGCCGGCGGGCAGTTTACCTAACAACAACTTTCCTGGGCAGGCTCCAGCGGTTAGCCAGTACTTGGATGCACCAAGCTCCGTAAGAAACTGCCAACTTTTTCATATAAATGAGACACAGCCTTAGCGGGGCTCGAACCCGTGATCATCAGTGATGATAGGTTTCAGTGGTATACAAGTCAGCGACCTTAACCACTCGACAACGGAGGCGGATAGGCAGAAGATTAGTGAAAATAGTTTGACATCAAAATCGTTAAATATATAAATAGCATACTTTTGGAAATATTCAAACACACTCATATTTATTTCAGTCCTGCGATCGTACCTTCACATATATGGCTATCATTGCCCAGCGTATATCCAGCATCACAGCTACAACTGTAGGATCCCACGTCATTGGAACAGTTGTGATGACAACCGCCGTTGCTTATCAAACATTCATTTATATCTGAAATTATACATTATAAACATATATACGGTATTTTCAGAATTCTAAAAATAGTAGCTTATAAATGCGAATTACGTCCATTATTTCATTGAACTTCTGGTTTATGCAAACATATTTGGCATACACTTTTGTAGTTCTAATAACGGTGGAAGATTAGTGAAAATACTTTGACATCAAACTCATTAAATTCCTGCGGTCGTACCTTCACATGTATGGCTATCAATGCCCAGTGTATATCCAACACCACAGCTACAACTGTAGGATCCCACGTCATTGGAACAGTTGTGATGACAACCGCCGTTGCTTATCAAACATTCATTTACATCTGCAATTATACATTATAAACATATATACAGTATTTTCAGAATTTTAGAAATAGCTTATAAATACGAATGAGGTCCATTATTTCATTGAACTTCAGGTTAACGCAATCATATTTCGCATAAACTATGGTCGTTCTAATAGTGGCAGAATATTAGTTATATGTTATAGTTCAGGTTTTACGCCTGCATCAGCACCAATTAGGGCTATATCGCCGGCGGGCAGTTTACCTAACAACAACTTTCCTGGGCAGGTTCCAGCGGTTAGCCAGTACTTGGGTGCACCAACCTCCATAAGAAACTGCCAACTTTTTCATATAAATGAGACACAGCCTTAGCGGGGCTCGAACCCGTGATCATCAGTAATGATAGGTTTCAGTGGTATACAATCAGCGACCTTAACCACTCGACTACGGAGACGGACAGGCAGAAGATTAGTGAAAATAGTTTGACATCAAAATTGTTAAATATATAAATATCATAATTTTGGAAATATTCAAAACCTATCGTGTTTATTTCAATCCTGCGATCGTACCTTCACATGTATGGCTATCATTGTCCAGTGTATATCCAACATCACAGCTGCAACTGTAGGATCCCAAGTCGTTAGAACAGTTGTGATGACAACCGCCGTTGCTTATCAAACATTCATTTACATCTGAAAGTATACATTATAAACATATATACAGTATTTTCAGAATTCTAGAAATAGCTTATAAATACGAATTAAGTCCATTATTTCATTGAACTTCAGGTTTACGTAATCATATTTCGCATACACTTTGGTCGTTCTAATAGCGGCAGAAGATTAGTTATATGTTATAGTTCAGGTTTTACGCCTGCGTCAGCACTATTTTGGGCTATATCGCCCGCGGGCAGTTTACCTAACAACAACTTTCCTGGGCAGGCTCCAGCGGTTAGCCAGTACTTGGATGCATCAACCTCCGTAAGAAACTAACAAGTTCCAGCAGAAACTAACGACAGACGGATATATAGTCCAGTGGTAACACGCTGGACTGGTAATCCAGGAATCGCAGGCTCGATCCCCCGTCTGACCCTAATAACATTAACAGTCTTTCAGATGGGACGTTAAACCGAGGTCTCGTGTCGGTGCTTTACACTGTGCACGTAAAAGAACCAGAGGAGACTCTGGAATGGGTCTCTCTCTCTGTATCATTACACCATCCTCCAAAATCTAAAATGACTAATCTCTTCAGGAGGCGTCGCTCATATGGGTAACCGGTAGCGACGATAAATACGCGTAAAACACACACACTGATCTCCATTATTTCAATGAACTTCTGGTTTTATCAAACATTTTGGTGGAACGATGTTGGAAGATCAGATATATATATTCGAACTCGAACTTTGACATATTCAACATAACGGGTGTTATTTCAGTTGTGCGGTCATACCTTCACATGCATGAATGTCATTGCCCAGCGTATATCCAACATCACATCTACAGGTGTAGGATCCAGCTTCGTTGAAACAGTTGTGATGACAACCGCCGTTGCTTATCAAGCATTCGTTTATATCTGAAATTGTAATTTTAAAGAGGCACACCTATAGTTTCAGAATTATTGGAATTAATGAATAGGGATACGTATTTATTTTACAGAGAAATAGAGTAACAAGGAATGATGTACATTATTCACTTATGCTTCTGGTTCTCCCAAACATAGTTCGCGTAGACTGGTTTACGATTTACTATTACTTATATAAATTCGACATCGACCTCAATAAAACTATAAACAAAAAAAACAAATATATATAATTGTCCTGTTAACACACTGTATAATTATAATAAATAACAATGTATTGTACACATATAATAGTGCACTCAAATATATTCACAATAACTCGTGTTTATTTCAGTTCTGTGGTCGTACCTTCACACGTTTGACTATCGTTGCCCAGAGTATATCCAACCGTACAGCTACAACTGTAGGATCCCACGTCATTGAAACAGTTGTGATGACAATCGCCGTTGCTTATGAAACATTCATTTATATCTGAAATTGTAATTTTTTAGATACACACTTATAGCTTCAGAATTACAATAATTAATGAATAGAGATACGTATTGATTTTATAGAGACACCGAGTAACAAGGAATGGTGTCCGTTATTCAATTAAGCTTCTGCTTTTCCCAAACATAGTTCGCGTATACTTGGTAGAATTGTATGTGTGTTTTACGTTCATTTACCGTCACTACCGGTTGCCCATATGAGCGACGCCTCCTGAAGAGATTAGTCATTTTAGATTTTTGGAGGATAGTGCAATGATACAGACAGAGACCCATTCCAGAGTCTCCTCTGGTTCTTTTACGTGCACGGTGTACATCACCGGCACGAGTCTTCGGTTTAAAGTCCCTAGGTAGAAATACGGTTTACTATTACTTACTATTACATTATTGTTTGTGTATATTATTATGAGTGAGTGATACTGAGTGATGGTCAAGTCAGGTGAGTGAATGAGTGAATTCCTAACATAACTAATTATATGCACTTCCCGCTAAATTGTTTAGGACCCTAACACATTGTTTTCAATAGTCCAGAGGATAGGTTCATACTACTGTTCAAAGTTGATGTGTATGCCTTAAGTAACACAGAGTCTCTGATAATGTGTGGTTTTGTATTATTATTTTGCGTTGTAAATATGTATATTTGTAATGCTTGAAATGTGTATTTATTGAACTAAGTATAAGTACCATGATTTGTATAGTCTTGTATATGTATTGTTTTAATTATAGGCTCTCGTTGAGAATATAATATTAAATGGATTGATAGAAGAACGTCGGTGTTGTGAAATATTGACCAACCCAATGTGACATTATGAACTAGATCACCGAAATATTGACCAACCCAATGTGACATTATGAACTAGATCACCGAAATATTGACCAACCTAATGTGACATTATGAACTAGATCACCGAAATATTGACCAACCCAATGTGACATTATGAACTAGATCACCGAAATATTGACCAACCCAATGTGACATTATGAACTAGATCACCGAAATATCGACCAACCTAATGTGACATTATGAACTATATCACCGAAATATCGACCAACCTAATGTGACATTATGAACTAGATCACCGAAATATTGACCAACCTAATGTGACATTATGAACTAGATCACCACAATATTGACCAACCTAATGTGACATTATGAACTAGATCACCGAAATATCGAACAACCTAATGTGTGACATTATGAACTAGATCACCGAAATATCGACCAACCTAATGTGACATTATGAACTAGATCACCGAAATATTGACCAACCTAATGTGACATTATGAACTAGATCACCGAAATATTGACCAACCTAATGTGACATTATGAACTAGATCACCGAAATATTGACCAACTTAATGTGACATTATGAACTAGATCACCGAAATATCGACCAACCTAATGTGACATTATGAACTAGATCACCGAAATATCGACCAACCTAATGTGACATTATGAACTAGATCACCAAAATATTGACCAACCTAATGTGACATTATGAACTAGATCACCGAAATATCGACCAACCTAATGTGACATTATGAACTAGATCACAGAAATATCGACCAATCTAATGTGTGACATTATGAACTAGATCACCGAACGTAAAACCTGGCTAGATAATGTTGCAAAAGAAATGATTTCCATTTATTCAATTACGCTTCTGGTTTTCCCAAACATAGTTAGCGTACACTATGGTATACAATTACTTTAAATGCGGCATCGACCTCAATAAAACTATAAATATATGTGTCCTGTTGACACACTGTATATAATAAATACAATATATGTCCATATATTGAAATAAAATATTGCTTAGGTAAATATCGCTGTACACTCGTGTTTATTTCAGTTATGTGGTCGTACCTTCACATGTTTGACTGTCAATGCCCAGCGTATATCCAACATCACAGCTACAGCTGTAGGATCCCACTTCATTGGAACAGTTGTGATGACAACCGCCGTTGTTGATCAAGCATTCGTTTATATCTGAAATTGTAATTTTAAAGAGGCACACCTGTAGTTTCAGAATTATTGGAATTAATGGAGATAGGTATTGATTTTATAGAGAAATAGAGCAACGAGGAATGGTGTTCATTATTCAATTACGCCTCTGGTTCTCCCAAACATAGTTCGCGTATACTTTGGTAGAACTACGGTTTACTTATATAAATTCGACATAGACCTCAATAAAACTATATATATATATATGTCCTGTTGACACACTGTATATTACAAATAACAATATATATTCACACATTGAAATGATATATTGCTTAGGTAAATATCGTAGTACACCGACATATATTCAACATATCGGGTGTTTATTTCGGTCCTGCGGTCGTACCTTCACATGTTTGGCTGTCAATGCCCAGCGTATATCCAACATCACAGCTACAACTGTAGGATCCCACGTCCATTGGAACAGTTGTGATGACAACCGCCGTTGCTTATCAAGCATTCGTTTATATCTGAAATTGTAATTTTAAAGTTGCACACCTGTAGTTTCAGAATTATTGGAATTGATGCATAGAGATACGTATTGATATTATAGAGAAATAGAGTAACAAGGAATGATGTACATTATTCAATTAAGTCTCTGGTTCTCCCAAGCATAGTTCGCGTATACTTTGCTAGAACTACGGTTTACTATTACTTATATAAATTCGACATCGACCTCAATAACATTATATATGTGTGTATGTGTCCTGTTGACACACTGTATATTATAGATAACAATATATGTTGACATATTGAAATGCTATATTGCTTAGGTAAATATCGCTGTACACTCAAATATATTCAACAGATCAGTTGTTTATTTCAGTTCTGTGTTCTGCGGTCGCACCTTCACATGTTTGACTATCAATGCCCAGCGTATATCCAACATCACAGCTACAGCTGTAGGATCCCACTTCATTGGAACAGTTGTGATGACAACCGCCGTTGTTGATCAAGCATTCGTTTATATCTGAAATTGTAATTTTAAAGACGCACACCTGTAGTTTCAGAATTATTGGAATTAATAGAGATACGTATTGATATTATAGAGAAATAGAGCAACGAGGAATGGTGTCCATTATTCAATTAAGCCTCTGGTTCTCCCAAACATAGTTCTCGTAGACTTTGGTATAACTACATTTTACTATTAATTATATATATTCGACATCGACCTCAACTATATATATATCCTGTTGACACACTGTATATTATAAATAACAATATATGTTCACATATTGAAATGATATATTGCTTAGGTAAATATCGTTGTACACTGATATATATTCAACAGATCAGGTGTTTATTTCAGTTCTGCGTTCTGCGGTCGTACCTTCACATGTATGGCTATCAATGCCCAGCGTATATCCAACATCACAGCTACAGGTGTAGGATCCCACTTCATTGGAACAGTTGTGATGACAACCGCCGTTGTTGATCAAGCATTCGTTTATATCTGAAATTATAATATTAAAGATGCACACCAGTAGTTTTAGAATTATTGGAATTGATGAATAGAGATACAGAGTAACAAGGAATGGTGTTCATTAGTCAATTGAACTAACTTCTTGTTTCCCAAATATAGTTCGCGTACACTTTGGTACAGTTTACAATTAATTATATAAATATGTTGGAAGATTAGTTATATATATATTTGAACTCGACATATTCAACATAACGGGTGTTATTTCAGTTGTGCGGTCATACCGTCACATGCATGACTGTCAATGCCCAGTCGATATCCAACATCACAGCTACAGGTGTAGGATCCAGCTTCGTTGGAACAGTTGTGATGGCAACCGCCGTTGTTTATCAAGCATTCGTTTATATCTGCAATTGTACTGGTTTTTTCACAGTTATTTGAATTATAGCAAAGAGATATGCTAACATTTGTTTTTGAACATTATTTGAAACAGAAACTCACGAGATACGTATGCGGCATGATTAAATTTCGAACAAGAACTCACCGATTACCTATTGAAACAGGCACCTGGCATAAAATACCGTATCATTTGAGAATTTGTCAATATTGTTATTGTGACTGCACCTGCTGGTGTAGTTACGATTTGCGGACGAACCCATTGGGACGAAGTGGCGCGGTTGCCAATCGTTTAACGGTTGCGCACCTTGTCGGTTTCCGTTCTCCATTTTGTAATGTAGGTAAACCACGGCTGCTATTTTCGGGCATTGGGGTAGCTCCAAAGAGGTAATTTCGGTGGTAAACCTTACTTGATATTCGCTGTATAAGTCATTCAACATTTATGTTTTATATTAAAAGAACTCCTTTTATTGTTGTTTTAATAATGTTTAGTTTATGCAGGTTTATTTTTGCTCGATTGCGAAACAGGTTATTTCAACTTGTGTAAATCACTTTCGAGACCTCATTCCTGATGGAATCCATCGCCACGAGGGAGAGAGAGGAGGCAACGTGGAATTTAAGTGCCTTGCCTAGGGGCATGATCGTAACTGCTCCAGTGGGGCTCGAACTCTGGGCCTTTCGCACATGAGGCGAGAGCGCATCCGCTGCGCTATCACGACTTCCTATAATAATGTATGTAACCAATATTCAGACAGGTAGAGTTGCCGATTGTTGCTATAATTTACTTAGGTCAATTTATTGTTTCTTTCAGTTTTGACAATGATAAGACTTGGTTGCGATATAAATAAAGTACATATGTAGTGTGAACCTTTGTCGTTGTTGCGCCCAGTGCGTTCGAAAGTGCGAAAGCGGCCAAATGCGTGCTGCCGTTACAGTTATAATGGTATTGGTGATGAATATCATTTGAGAATTTGTCAACATTGTAACAATGGTATTGATGATGAATATCATTTGAGAATTTGTCAATATTGTAACAATGGTATTGGTGATGAATATCATTTACGAATTTGTCAACATTGTAACAATGATATTGGTGATGAATATCATTTTTTACTCGACTGTTGTTGTTTCTGATGCTGGAAAATTACACTTGAAATCACATTGCTATAAAAAATAGTAATATTCATCAATTTGAACAACTAATGAATACATCTAACAACATTATGTATTCCAAATTACAATCAATCCTGTCTTAAGCAGCCAGTCAATGGAATTACAGAAAATGGCTGCTAAGCACAGGCGGTTGCTTAATATATGTCACGTGTATAATAAAACAACATATTGGGAATCTGGAGATTGGCTGCTTACTAGTGACCACTAACACAGGTTTGACTGTATGTGCCTTTATGAAAAACATTTTTGTGTGTGTTAAGTAATGCTCTGGTAACATGGAGTGTATAGGCACAGTTAAAACTTCATAATGACACATGCACACTATTAGATGGGAACAGCTGTTGATATATTTTGCCGATGATGATTAAGCATATTTACCCTCGCATCCGGCGAACCATGTGGGCGAAGTCATAGTCCCTTAATGTTACTATTTCGCCCGCAAGTTGCCCTCTAGAAAGAGACCTGCATGATTGGAAAGCATAAAGGAAATGTTCTTACCAGTTTCACAGTATATTCCTTCAAATCCATCTGGACATGTGCATTGGTATTGATTTACTTCATCTACACACGTGGCGTCATTCTGGCACGGATTAGACGCACATTCTTCAATATCTTGAAAAAATAATTATTTTGTTATATGCGACATATTTCATCTACACGTGGCGTCATTCATAGCCTGGCAACAGGCGTCGGTGTCATTCATAGCCTGGGAACAGGCGTCGATATATTATGCCTGGTCATTCAAATCAATATATATTAACACCGAGGCCATGCCTGGAGGTTATAACACTTTCCTCCAATCTAGTTTGTGTCAAGCTTCTGATTGGTTGAGTATAGTGTATATCTCAGACTCAACCAATGAAATTACTTGAGTTCGAGTTTGAGTTCTGAGAAAAAGTGTTGCAACCTCGGGCCCATTACTTGCGCCGTATTGAGTGTCTGATATTATCATTTTGCCAGAAGTTAAAAAGTGAAAAATCGACAGACTGAAACCCAGGCTAGCACACTATGTATACTGTGTCTTTATTCAGTTTATTGTCCTGGTAATGCATCTATGTTACATAGATGCATACATATTTGATATACGTCATATAAATGTTATAAATTATGTTATATCAGTGTGTTGCTACGAGTAAAAAGACGTTATGGGTGTAACTGTTAGTTTATCAAAGGAATAATTTGCATAATATGATCAAATAACAAATATTTACTAATTAATATAAACAGTTATTAAACACACACTAATGTGGGCAACGTATCTGCAATGTCCTTACAAAGCTTTTACAGCTAGTAAATGTTGATCTCCCGGAAAGAAACGCAGCAGCCAGTTCATTAATCATATAATTAATCAATTAATTAGAAATCGCCTTTATATGGATTGGCGCACATTGTCATGACGTCACCAAATTATAATGACGTCACTATTAATTTATGTTTTAAATAGCGTTATTAATTGCGTCAGGACTTGCTTTTAAATTATTATTTGTCTTATCATTAACGTCATGTACTAATTCAAATGGAAATATGCGTACTTTAAAGTTTAATTTACAAATTTATAAAAACATAAACTGGCGTATATTTCAGTCATACCTGTACATGTGTTGCTATCAGTGTCCAGTGAATATCCAACACCACAGCTACAGGTGTAGGATCCCACTTCATTGGAACAGTTGTGATGACAACCGCCGTTGTTGATCAAGCATTCGTTTATATCTGAAATTGTAATTTTAAAGAGGCACACCAGTAGTTTCAGAATTATTGGAATTGATGCATAGAGATACGTATTGATTTTATAGAGTAACAAGGAATGGTGTCCATTATTTAATTAAGCCTCTGGTTCTCCCAAACATAGTTCGCATAGACTTTGGTAGAACTACGGTTTACTATTACTTATATAAATTCGACATCGACCTCAATAACACTATATATATATATATATATATATGTGTGTGTCCTGTTGACACACTGTATATTATAAATAACAATATATTTTCACATATTGAAATGATATATTGCTTAGGTAAATATCGTTGTACACTGACATATATTCAACAGATCAGGTGTTTATTTCAGTTCTGCGTTCTGCGGTCGTACCTTCACATGTATGGCTATCAATGCCCAGCGTATATCCAACATCACAGCTACATGTGTAGGATCCCACTTCATTGGAACAGTTGTGATGACAACCGCCGTTGTTGATCAAGCATTCATTTATATCTGAAATTGTAATTTTAAAGAGGCACACCTGTAGTTTCAGAATTATTGGAATTAATAGAGATACGTATTGATATTATAGAGAAATAGAGCAACGAGGAATGGTGTCCATTATTCAATTAAGCCTCTGGTTCTCCCAAACATAGTTCTCGTAGACTTTGGTATAACTACATTTTACTATTAATTATATATATTCGACATCGACCTCAATAAAACTATATATATATCCTGTTGACACACTGTATATTATAAATAACAATATATGTTCACATATTGAAATGATATATTGCTTAGGTAAATATCGTTGTACACTGATATATATTCAACATATCAGGTGTTTATTTCAGTTCTGCGTTCTGCGGTCGTACCTTCACATGTATGGCTATCAATGCCCAGCGTATATCCAACATCACAGCTACAGGTGTAGTATCCCACTTCATTGGAACAGTTGTGATGACAACCGCCGTTGTTGATCAAGCATTCGTTTATATCTGAAATTATAATATTAAAGATGCACACCAGTAGTTTTAGAATTATTGGAATTGATGAATAGAGATACAGAGTAACAAGGAATGGTGTTCATTAGTCAATTGAACTAACTTCTTGTTTCCCAAATATAGTTCGCGTACACTTTGGTACAGTTTACAATTAATTATATAAATATGTTGGAAGATTAGTTATATATATATTTGAACTCGACATATTCAACATAACGGGTGTTATTTCAGTTGTGCGGTCATACCGTCACATGCATGACTGTCAATGCCCAGTATATATCCAACATCACAGCTACAGGTGTAGGATCCAGCTTCGTTGGAACAGTTGTGATGGCAACCGCCGTTGTTTATCAAGCATTCGTTTATATCTGCAATTGTACTGGTTTTTTCACAGTTATTTGAATTATAGCAAAGAGATATGCTAACATTTGTTTTTGAACATTATTTGAAACAGAAACTCACGAGATACGTATGCGGCATGATTAAATTTCGAACAAGAACTCACCGATTACCTATTGAAACAGGCACCTGGCATAAAATACCGTATCATTTGAGAATTTGTCAATATTGTTATTGTGACTGCACCTGCTGGTGTAGTTACGATTTGCGGACGAACCCATTGGGACGAAGTGGCGCGGTTGCCAATCGTTTAACGGTTGCGCACCTTGTCGGTTTCCGTTCTCCATTTTGTAATGTAGGTAAACCACGGCTGCGATTTTCGGGCATTGGGGTAGCTCCAAAGAGGTAATTTCGGTGGTAAACCTTACTTGATATTCGCTGTATAAGTCATTCAACATTTATGTTTTATATCAAAAGAACTCCTTTTATTGTTGTTTTAATAATGTTTAGTTTATGCAGGTTTATTTTTGCTCGATTGCGAAACAGGTTATTTCAACTTGTGTAAATCACTTTCGAGACCTCATTCCTGATGGAATCCATCGCCACGAGGGAGAGAGAGGAGGCAACGTGGAATTTAAGTGCCTTGCCTAGGGGCATGATCGTAACTGCTCCAGTGGGGCTCGAACTCTGGGCCTTTCGCACATGAGGCGAGAGCGCATCCGCTACGCTATCACGACTTCCTATAATAATGTATGTAACCAATATTCAGACAGGTAGAGTTGCCGATTGTTGCTATAATTTACTTAGGTCAATTTATTGTTTCTTTCAGTTTTGACAAAGATAAGACTTGGTTGCGATATAAATAAAGTACATATGTAGTGTGAACCTTTGTCGTTGTTGCGCCCAGTGCGTTCGAAAGTGCGAAAGCGGCCAAATGCGTGCTGCCGTTACAGTTATAATGGTATTGGTGATGAATATCATTTGAGAATTTGTCAACATTGTAACAATGGTATTGATGATGAATATCATTTGAGAATTTGTCAATATTGTAACAATGGTATTGGTGATGAATATCATTTACGAATTTGTCAACATTGTAACAATGATATTGGTGATGAATATCATTTTTTACTCGACTGTTGTTGTTTCTGATGCTGGAAAATTACACTTGAAATCACATTGCTATAAAAAATAGTAATATTCATCAATTTGAACAACTAATGAATACATCTAACAACATTATGTATTCCAAATTACAATCAATCCTGTCTTAAGCAGCCAGTCAATGGAATTACAGAAAATGGCTGCTAAGCACAGGCGGTTGCTTAATATATGTCACGTGTATAATAAAACAACATATTGGGAATCTGGAGATTGGCTGCTTACTAGTGACCACTAACACAGGTTTGACTGTATGTGCCTTTATGAAAAACATTTTTGTGTGTGTTAAGTAATGCTCTGGTAACATGGAGTGTATAGGCACAGTTAAAACTTCATAATGACACATGCACACTATTAGATGGGAACAGCTGTTGATATATTTTGCCGATGATGATTAAGCATATTTACCCTCGCATCCGGCGAACCATGTGGGCGAAGTCATAGTCCCTTAATGTTACTATTTCGCCCGCAAGTTGCCCTCTAGAAAGAGACCTGCATGATTGGAAAGCATAAAGGAAATGTTCTTACCAGTTTCACAGTATATTCCTTCAAATCCATCTGGACATGTGCATTGGTATTGATTTACTTCATCTACACACGTGGCGTCATTCTGGCACGGATTAGACGCACATTCTTCAATATCTTGAAAAAATAATTATTTTGTTATATGCGACATATTTCATCTACACGTGGCGTCATTCATAGCCTGGCAACAGGCGTCGGTGTCATTCATAGCCTGGGAACAGGCGTCGATATATTATGCCTGGTCATTCAAATCAATATATATTAACACCGAGGCCATGCCTGGAGGTTATAACACTTTCCTCCAATCTAGTTTGTGTCAAGCTTCTGATTGGTTGAGTATAGTGTATATCTCAGACTCAACCAATGAAATCACTTGAGTTCGAGTTTGAGTTCTGAGAAAAAGTGTTGCAACCTCGGGCCCATTACTTGCGCCGTATTGAGTGTCTGATATTATCATTTTGCCAGAAGTTAAAAAGTGAAAAATCGACAGACTGAAACCCAGGCTAGCACACTATGTATACTGTGTCTTTATTCAGTTTATTGTCCTGGTAATGCATCTATGTTACATAGATGCATACATATTTGATATACGTCATATAAATGTTATAAATTATGTTATATCAATGTGTTGCTACGAGTAAAAAGACGTTATGGGTGTAACTGTTAGTTTATCAAAGGAATAATTTGCATAATATGATCAAATAACAAATATTTACTAATTAATATAAACAGTTATTAAACACACACTAATGTGGGCAACGTATCTGCAATGTCCTTACAAAGCTTTTACAGCTAGTAAATGTTGATCTCCCGGAAAGAAACGCAGCAGCCAGTTCATTAATCATATAATTAATCAATTAATTAGAAATCGCCTTTATATGGATTGGCGCACATTGTCATGACGTCACCAAATTATAATGACGTCACTATTAATTTATGTTTTAAATAGCGTTATTAATTGCGTCAGGACTTGCTTTTAAATTATTATTTGTCTTATCATTAACGTCATGTACTAATTCAAATGGAAATATGCGTACTTTAAAGTTTAATTTACAAATTTATAAAAACATAAACTGGCGTATATTTCAGTCATACCTGTACATGTGTTGCTATCAGTGTCCAGTGAATATCCAACACCACAGCTACAGGTGTAGGATCCCACTTCATTGGAACAGTTGTGATGACAACCGCCGTTGTTGATCAAGCATTCGTTTATATCTGAAATTGTAATTTTAAAGAGGCACACCAGTAGTTTCAGAATTATTGGAATTGATGCATAGAGATACGTATTGATTTTATAGAGTAACAAGGAATGGTGTCCATTATTTAATTAAGCCTCTGGTTCTCCCAAACATAGTTCGCATAGACTTTGGTAGAACTACGGTTTACTATTACTTATATAAATTCGACATCGACCTCAATAACACTATATATATATATATATATATATGTGTGTGTCCTGTTGACACACTGTATATTATAAATAACAATATATTTTCACATATTGAAATGATATATTGCTTAGGTAAATATCGTTGTACACTGACATATATTCAACAGATCAGGTGTTTATTTCAGTTCTGCGTTCTGCGGTCGTACCTTCACATGTATGGCTATCAATGCCCAGCGTATATCCAACATCACAGCTACATGTGTAGGATCCCACTTCATTGGAACAGTTGTGATGACAACCGCCGTTGTTGATCAAGCATTCATTTATATCTGAAATTGTAATTTTAAAGAGGCACACCTGTAGTTTCAGAATTATTGGAATTAATAGAGATACGTATTGATATTATAGAGAAATAGAGCAACGAGGAATGGTGTCCATTATTCAATTAAGCCTCTGGTTCTCCCAAACATAGTTCTCGTAGATTTTGGTATAACTACATTTTACTATTAATTATATATATTCGACATCGACCTCAATAAAACTATATATATATCCTGTTGACACACTGTATATTATAAATAATAATATATGTTCACATATTGAAATGATATATTGCTTAGGTAAATATCGTTGTACACTGATATATATTCAACAGATCAGGTGTTTATTTCAGTTCTGCGTTCTGCGGTCGTACCTTCACATGTATGGCTATCAATGCCCAGCGTATATCCAACATCACAGCTACAGGTGTAGGATCCCACTTCATTGGAACAGTTGTGATGACAACCGCCGTTGTTGATCAAGCATTCGTTTATATCTGAAATTATAATATTAAAGATGCACACCAGTAGTTTTAGAATTATTGGAATTGATGAATAGAGATACAGAGTAACAAGGAATGGTGTTCATTAGTCAATTGAACTAACTTCTTGTTTCCCAAATATAGTTCGCGTACACTTTGGTACAGTTTACAATTAATTATATAAATATGTTGGAAGATTAGTTATATATATATTTGAACTCGACATATTCAACATAACGGGTGTTATTTCAGTTGTGCGGTCATACCTTCACATGCATGACTGTCAATGCCCAGTCTATATCCAACATCACAGCTACAGGTGTAGGATCCAGCTTCGTTGGAACAGTTGTGATGGCAACCGCCGTTGTTTATCAAGCATTCGTTTATATCTGCAATTGTACTGGTTTTTTCACAGTTATTTGAATTATAGCAAAGAGATATGCTAACATTTGTTTTTGAACATTATTTGAAACAGAAACTCACGAGATACGTATGCGGCATGATTAAATTTCGAACAAGAACTCACCGATTACCTATTGAAACAGGCACCTGGCATAAAATACCGTATCATTTGAGAATTTGTCAATATTGTTATTGTGACTGCACCTGCTGGTGTAGTTACGATTTGCGGACGAACCCATTGGGACGAAGTGGCGCTGTTGCCAATCGCTTAACGGTTGCGCACCTTGTCGGTTTCCGTTCTCCATTTAGTAATGTAGGTAAACCACGGCTGCGATTTTCGGGCATTGGGGTAGCTCCAAAGAGGTAATTTCGGTGGTAAACCTTACTTGATATTCGCTGTATAAGTCATTCAACATTTATGTTTTATATCAAAAGAACTCCTTTTATTGTTGTTTTAATAATGTTTAGTTTATGCAGGTTTATTTTTGCTCGATTGCGAAACAGGTTATTTCAACTTGTGTAAATCACTTTCGAGACCTCATTCCTGATGGAATCCATCGCCACGAGGGAGAGAGAGGAGGCAACGTGGAATTTAAGTGCCTTGCCTAGGGGCATGATCGTAACTGCTCCAGTGGGGCTCGAACTCTGGGCCTTTCGCACATGAGGCGAGAGCGCATCCGCTGCGCTATCACGACTTCCTATAATAATGTATGTAACCAATATTCAGACAGGTAGAGTTGCCGATTGTTGCTATAATTTACTTAGGTCAATTTATTGTTTCTTTCAGTTTTGACAAAGATAAGACTTGGTTGCGATATAAATAAAGTACATATGTAGTGTGAACCTTTGTCGTTGTTGCGCCCAGTGCGTTCGAAAGTGCGAAAGCGGCCAAATGCGTGCTGCCGTTACAGTTATAATGGTATTGGTGATGAATATCATTTGAGAATTTGTCAACATTGTAACAATGGTATTGATGATGAATATCATTTGAGAATTTGTCAATATTGTAACAATGGTATTGGTGATGAATATCATTTACGAATTTGTCAACATTGTAACAATGATATTGGTGATGAATATCATTTTTTACTCGACTGTTGTTGTTTCTGATGCTGGAAAATTACACTTGAAATCACATTGCTATAAAAAATAGTAATATTCATCAATTTGAACAACTAATGAATACATCTAACAACATTATGTATTCCAAATTACAATCAATCCTGTCTTAAGCAGCCAGTCAATGGAATTACAGAAAATGGCTGCTAAGCACAGGCGGTTGCTTAATATATGTCACGTGTATAATAAAACAACATATTGGGAATCTGGAGATTGGCTGCTTACTAGTGACCACTAACACAGGTTTGACTGTATGTGCCTTTATGAAAAACATTTTTGTGTGTGTTAAGTAATGCTCTGGTAACATGGAGTGTATAGGCACAGTTAAAACTTCATAATGACACATGCACACTATTAGATGGGAACAGCTGTTGATATATTTTGCCGATGATGATTAAGCATATTTACCCTCGCATCCGGCGAACCATGTGGGCGAAGTCATAGTCCCTTAATGTTACTATTTCGCCCGCAAGTTGCCCTCTAGAAAGAGACCTGCATGATTGGAAAGCATAAAGGAAATGTTCTTACCAGTTTCACAGTATATTCCTTCAAATCCATCTGGACATGTGCATTGGTATTGATTTACTTCATCTACACACGTGGCGTCATTCTGGCACGGATTAGACGCACATTCTTCAATATCTTGAAAAAATAATTATTTTGTTATATGCGACATATTTCATCTACACGTGGCGTCATTCATAGCCTGGCAACAGGCGTCGGTGTCATTCATAGCCTGGGAACAGGCGTCGATATATTATGCCTGGTCATTCAAATCAATATATATTAACACCGAGGCCATGCCTGGAGGTTATAACACTTTCCTCCAATCTAGTTTGTGTCAAGCTTCTGATTGGTTGAGTATAGTGTATATCTCAGACTCAACCAATGAAATCACTTGAGTTCGAGTTTGAGTTCTGAGAAAAAGTGTTGCAACCTCGGGCCCATTACTTGCGCCGTATTGAGTGTCTGATATTATCATTTTGCCAGAAGTTAAAAAGTGAAAAATCGACAGACTGAAACCCAGGCTAGCACACTATGTATACTGTGTCTTTATTCAGTTTATTGTCCTGGTAATGCATCTATGTTACATAGATGCATACATATTTGATATACGTCATATAAATGTTATAAATTATGTTATATCAATGTGTTGCTACGAGTAAAAAGACGTTATGGGTGTAACTGTTAGTTTATCAAAGGAATAATTTGCATAATATGATCAAATAACAAATATTTACTAATTAATATAAACAGTTATTAAACACACACTAATGTGGGCAACGTATCTGCAATGTCCTTACAAAGCTTTTACAGCTAGTAAATGTTGATCTCCCGGAAAGAAACGCAGCAGCCAGTTCATTAATCATATAATTAATCAATTAATTAGAAATCGCCTTTATATGGATTGGCGCACATTGTCATGACGTCACCAAATTATAATGACGTCACTATTAATTTATGTTTTAAATAGCGTTATTAATTGCGTCAGGACTTGCTTTTAAATTATTATTTGTCTTATCATTAACGTCATCTACTAATTCAAATGGAAATATGCATACTTTAAAGTTTAATTTACAAATTTATAACAACATAAACTGGCGTATATTTCAGTCATACCTGTACATGTGTTGCTATCAGTGTCCAGTGAATATCCAACACCACAGCTACAGGTGTAGGATCCCACATCATTGGAACAGTTGTGATGACAACCGCCGTTCATTATCAAGCATTCGTTTATATCTGAAATTGTAATTTTAACCATACATACGGTAGTTTCAGAATTCTAGAAATAGTAGCTTATAGATACAAGTATCGAGGAGTTAAGTCCATTATTTCAATGAACTTCAGTTTTACGCAAACAGAGTTCGCATACACTCGGATAGTTCTGATAACGGTGGACGATTTCTGAAAATAATAAATTATTTACACCTAACTCGTTAAATAATATAAATATATAATATTTATATCTGAAATTGTAACTTTTGACATACATAGCGGTAGTTTAAATTCTTAAATTGGAATGCCTTTGTGGTGACACTGTCTTGTTTGTTTGTTTGTTTCGCACCACTAGCTTAGGTCAACACGGCCACGAACGGAGTTCCCCAATGGTGACATTACATATGGTGCTATGATAGTCTATTGTATTGACCACATATTGAGTGAGACTCGACATACTTCGGAATGAGAATAACAGAAGCGTGTGTTTTACGTTTATTTATCGTCATTACCGGTTGCCCATTTGATCGACGCCTCCATAAGAGATTAGTCATTTTAGATTTTTGGAGGATAGTGCAATGATACAGACAGAGACATATTCCAGAGTCTCCTCTGGTTCTTTTACGTGCATGGTGTAACGCACCGACACGAGACCTCCGTTTAAAGTCGCATCTGAAAGACTGTTAATTTTATTATGGTCAGACGGGGGATCAAACCTGCAATCACTGGATTACAGATCCGTCCTGCAGTGTTTGTAGACTACTATATATACGTTAAATACGTTTATATGGTTCGCGTACATCTCTGGCAGACATAATAAATTATTTCAAACAGTTTCTAAAATGTTTACAACCTGAGGATAAAGCAAATAAAAATATTCAGATTATTAATTTTATTAGGGTCAGACGGCGGATCGAACCATCAGAAGCTCCCATACCTGAGCATGATAATGATGAACTCTCTGTGCTCCATTCGCCGGTTCCGAAACATGTCGCGATGTAATGAGTAGATGACACGAAACCTGGGTTACAGTCTAATCTACATTCGAGACCGGCAACTGATGTT
The DNA here is from genome assembly GCA_014843695.1 of Archivesica marissinica. Taxonomy (NCBI): domain Eukaryota; kingdom Metazoa; phylum Mollusca; class Bivalvia; order Venerida; family Vesicomyidae; genus Archivesica; species Archivesica marissinica. Next base: position 41,655,101 of record CM026400.1, read on the forward strand.
GGCAATGTACATTCATTCGATGAAAAACTTCCATTCGGTACAACTGATAAAGCTGGACATCTTTCTGAAGTAATGTACAGTACATTGGTTTGGTTTAAACATATTTATTCATTAATAATGTACAGTACATATCAATTGTATACAGAATGAAAATGGATTTACTCGAAAGCGTAAAGCTTAAAGTAAATTGGTTTAAAATTTAAATATATGTATTCGACATTATATAACATAATTTACTACAAATAATTATGTACACAATACATACAAATGAAATCTAAAAGCTTATTGAATTTCTCTCCAGTAAATTGCTGAAACGGAAATGTGTTTGATAGTAAGTAAATTGGCTTAAAATTTAAATATATTTATTCGACATTGTATAACATAATTTACTACAAATAATTATGTACACAATAAATACAAATGAAATCTAAAAGCTTATTGAATTTCTCTCCAGTAAATTTCTGAAGCGGAAATGTAAGTAAATTGGCTTAAATTTAAATATATTGTAGCCCAATCCTTTTGCATTTTTAACATGTTATGTAAATGGATATTATCAGGTTGTATGTATTAAATGTGACAGTAATGTTACTGTGATATGTAATTGTAAATTGTATTCGTAATTATGAAAAAATAGTTGCAACAACATATTAGTAGACTCGCTTCTATTATTTTAGGCACTTCCGGTGATGGCATAGCTACACCGGATATACTGGTACGGGCACCGGGTTCTTCGTTGTTTCTTGCAAACAATGGAAAAATAAACAGTCTTATTCAGTCAAATGTTGCTCTTTTTCATCTTTTATCCCCGCCTACTCAATTACACTACCATACTGTAAATTTATCACAATTCAACGTACTTCCTAGTACTAGTTACTTCCTAGTAGCATAGCTATGTTATGTGTACATACACTTGAAAGAGAGATAAGTATGAGGAAAATCACGGATTCGTACAGGAAACACATAGGAGTGGATAGAGTGTCTGCGAAATTCATCAAAGTAGTGAGATTACATGTACCATATCGTTGGTTACTTCTTCCTAGCACTGCTTAGTATGGGTAACTGTCGTGTAACAGAAGTAGGTAATGTGTACATATACTGTATGAGAGATAGTGTCACAAAAGCACGGATTCATTGAGGAAACTACCATAATTTGGAGTAGAGAGAGTGTATGTCGAAATTATTCAAAGTAGTGAGAGTGCATGTATGCCCATATCAATGATACGTCCTTTGTGTGTGTATTTTGCGTTTATTTATCGTCGCTACCGGTTGCCCATATGAGCGACGCCTCCTGAAGAGATTAGCCATTTTAGATTTTTGAGGATAGTGCAATGATACAGAAAGATACCCATTCCAGAGTATCATCTGGTTCTTTTACGTGCATGGTGTAAAGCATTGACACGAGACCTCGGTTTAACGTCACAACTGAAAGACTGTTAATTTTATTAGGGTCAGACGGGGGATCGAACCTACGATCCCTGGATTACCAGTCCAGCGTGTTACCACTGTTACCGCCTGTAAAACCTATAATTCGTATGCATATATATGCTATAGTAAAGTACCATATACATAGTGATTGTTGTTAAAAAATAACAATAAAGGGAGGTAATTTACAAATGGTTATTTCACAATAGCAGGTTCGTGTGTGTCGATATTTTACCAAATTTTACCTTTTATAGTGTATTCTTGAAATGTGAAAATGTAAGGCAGTAATCACAATATCTAATCATCCGCTCCTTACAATATCTTGTGTGCAGCACATTCTAAATAAACGGATATTGTGACTTTAAGTTAGTTGACCGTCACAACTATTATTTGAATATATTATTATGAAACTGTTATATATGTATATTTCATTTGACTAGACTTCTGATGACCACAGCTACTTGAGCAAATCAAATAGATCCACTCAAGTTTTCAAGAAGCCAGGCTGCCAATACCAGATAAAGATGAGGGTGATAATATCGTTCCCTTCCTATAAGGTATGCACTATATTGGTTATACACTTTCCAAGAAGCCAGGCTGCCAATCCCAGATAAAGATGAGGGTGATAATATCGTTCCCTTTCTATAAGGTATGCACTATATTGGTTATACAGTTTCCATCAAGCCAGGCTGCCAATCCCAGATAAAGATGAGGGTGATAATATCGTTCCCTTCCTATAAGGTATGCACTATATTGGTTATACACTTTCCAAGAAGCCAGGCTGCCAATCCCAGACACAGATTAGGGTGATAATACCGTTCCCTTCCTATAAGGTATGCACTATATTGGTTATACAGTTTCCATCAAGCCAGGCTGCCAATCCCAGATAAAGATGAGGATGATGATATCGTTCCCTTCCTATAAGGTATGTACTATATTAGTTATACAGTTTCCAATAAGCAAGGTGGTAAATTAATAAATTGTGTCGTAATTACCTGTTTCATTTGTTTTACTTTGGGCAAGTTGGCATGGATGTTTTGTGTATTATAATTGACCTTTCTGCCGATTTTGATTGACAGCTGGCGTTAGCCAATCGCACCGCACCATTCGCGCGCACCCCGGCAACGGCGACACGGCTTCATCCGTTAAATATATCTGTACTTTAGAGAAATAACCTTCACTGAAGAACCTAACCCCTTGCTGTCTTGCTTTCAACGAGATATTCTTATCTAGGTGAAATAAAACCGAGAAATTCGACGGAATTTTATCTAGATCAACTCGATGCAGGTCTGCTTGTCTCGCGTGGTTACAGCGAGCACCTGTAACTATGTGGGCGTGGCTAAGTAGCGGCGTCTGCAGAAAGGTCAATTGTATTTAATGACAATGATATATTCTATAATGGCTGGTTAAATATGCTTCAGCTATGCCTTAGTATATACCAGTATAATCAGTATTTTAATAATTATATAAAATTTGGTGTAAATCTCACTAACTTTCTTATTATATAGGCTACATGTATATTTAGATTGAAGGCACAGAGAACGAGTATAAAAGACGTGTACTAACGAGAAAATTGAGACAGGAATTTGGAGTGAATACTCATCAACAATAGACTGTGTTCCTGAACTTTATTAGAGAGCACAGCAACCATGTAGTTGGAGAGGTATTGTACATTTTCACATAACACGATTATTTCTTTATTTCACTCAAATATGACATCCATTTAAGTTTGTAAATGTAGGTAGCAATACTTAGCTGTGTTGGACGTGCAGCCAAGTGTTGCTAGATATACACATATACAATGTAGGCAGACTATTTTGTACAACAACTGTCCTTTCGTCATTACATTTTTACTACATACATTTTGCAACTATATTTTTCTCAATGTTGTATACAATATTCTTAACCTGGCGCGATATAGCCTGAACATTTATGATGCGCCGTTAAACCAATACTCACTCACTAGTTTGTACTACTAACTGTGTTATGGAATGTGGGGTTGTGTGAAAGAATACATTCATTCTGTGAGGCTTTTTGCATAGTTATTTATCCTTTGAACATTTCTCTGCCCTGTCAGTTGCTGAATTACCGTTGGAGTTGTTCCATTGTGAAGTATAGTAGTGGATGTTGTTTGCACTGTGATTGGAGAGGCGGTATGGTCGATATACACATATCATACATGCACTCTCACTACTTTGAAGAATTTCGACATACACTCTCTCTACTCCAAAGTATGGTAGTTTCCTGCATGAACCCGTGCATTTCTGAGGCTGACCTATGATAGGTCTGTGTATACATTACCTAGCTATGCTACACGACAGCTACCCACAACAACCAGTACTAGGAAGGAGGTATGGTCGATATACACATATCATACATGCACTCTCACTACTTTGAATAATTTCGTCATACACTCGCGCTCGCTCTCTCTCTCTCCCTCTCTCCCCCTCTCTCTCCCTCTATCTCCCTCTCTCTCTCTCTACTCCGAAGTATGGTAGTTTCCTCAATGAACCCATGCTATTCTGAGGCTTATCTCTCATACACGTGTGTGTAGACATTATCTAGCTATGTTAGAGGACAATTACCCATACGGGTTGCCTACTGGATATGTACATATCATACATGCACTCTCATTACTTCGATTATATTCACCGCACATTCTGGCTACTCCTAAGATTGGCATTTTCCTTGTATGGATCAGTGGTTTCACCATAAACACAATACCGAAACTATATAAGGCGAGAACATTACAAAACTGGGTTCACCATAAACACAATACCGAAACTATATAAGGTGAGAACATTACAAAACTGGGTTCAAACATTTATACAGGGTGTGCCCTCAATTTTGTTGGACATATTTTACAGTATTGGTAACCATGGTAGAAATAAAGTCAATTTTGCAAACATCATAGAGCCAGATCAGACGACACAGAACATGCTGTCTGATCAGGCTCTATGCTGTTTGCTATTTGGACAGTGGAGCTAAAACACTTGACTGAATAGCAAACAACATTGATCCTGACCAGACACGGCTGATTTGGATCTATGTTTGCGCATTCCACATTTATTCAGCAGCTTGAGGGTTAATACTGAAATAGTATTGCCCTGATTAACCAGACGGCGACGATAAATAAACATAAAAATAGAACAAATACTAAAATGCACGATGATAATGGTCGTGTAGTGCACCAACACAGTTTGGGTTATTAGGTTCCAAAATAGACGGGAATATATTGATATCATATTGAAATAGACGGAACATATTGATATCACATGCCCCCGACTCCACCTGGTTAGTCGTCCGTTACAATCATGCAAGGGATGGACCCCCGACTCCACCTGGTTAGTCGTCCGTTACAATCATGCAAGGGATGGACGCCCGACTCCACCTGGTTAGTCGTCCGTTACAATCATGCAAGGGATGGGCCCCCGACTCCACCTGGTTAGTCATCCGTTACAATCATGCAAGGGATGGACCCCCGACTCCACCTGGTTAGTCGTCCATTACAATCATGCAAGGGATGGGCCCCCGACTCCACCTGGTTAGTCGTCCGTACAATCATGCAAGGGATGGACCCCCGACTCCACCGTTAGTCGTCCATTACAATCATGCAAGGGATGGACGCCCGACTCCACCTGGTTAGTCGTCCGTTACAATCATGCAAGGGATGGACCCCCGACTCCACCTGGTTAGTCGTCCATTACAATCATGCAAGGGATGGGCCCCCGACTCCCCTGGTTAGTCGTCCGTTACAATCATGCAAGGGTGGACCCCCGACTCCACCTGGTTAGTCGTCCGTTACAATCATGCAAGGGATGGACGCCCGACTCCACCTGGTTAGTCGTCCGTTACAATCATGCACGGGATGGACCCCCGACTCCACCTGGTTAGTCGTCCGTTACAATCATGCAAGGGATGGACCCCCGACTCCACCTGGTTAGTCGTCCATTACAATCATGCAAGGGATGGGCCCCCGACTCCACCTGGTTAGTCGTCCGTTACAATCATGCAAGGGATGGACCCCCGACTCCACCTGGTTAGTCGTCCATTACAATCATGCAAGGGATGGACGCCCGACTCCACCTGGTTAGTCGTCCGTTACAATCATGCAAGGGATGGGCCCCCGACTCCACCTGGTTAGTCGTCCGTTACAATCATGCAAGGGATGGGCCCCCGACTCCACCTGGTTAGTCGTCCGTTACAATCATGCAAGGGATGGACCCCCGACTCCACCTGGTTAGTCGTCCGTTACAATCATGCAAGGGATGGACCCCCGACTCCACCTGGTTAGTCGTCCATTACAATCATGCAAGGGAAGGGCCCCCGACTCCACCTGGTTAGTCGTCCATTACAATCATGTTCTCTCCTAAAAGTTTGTATACTAACAAGAATATGAGCGTGTTATCATCTCTCTCCTCTCCTCTCCTCTCCTCTCCTCGCCTCGCCTCGCCTCTCCTCTCCTCTCCCTCTCTCTCCCTCTCCCTCTCCCTCTATCCCTCTCTCTCTGTGAAGCATGTAACTAAATAGTATGGTATCGGCTTTTCATTTTGGCGTGGAAGCGTGGCTAACAACTCGCCGTACACTCTCAAGAACGAATTCACCACGCAATCTCTCTACTTAATTACTGCCGCATAGTAATACGTTAATAGCCATATCGTATCATTATTAAATGTAAAATATGTGCGCAACACGTCAATAGCAGTATAACATACTTCATTATGTTTAATGTTTTTATGAGTACAACATTCCCACTTACTTGGTTGGCATATAACGCCTGAATCCTCCGTGTGCCCGCAATTGTGGATACCCCAGCCTGTATTCGTGCATTCGGCGACAGATAGTTCTGCTCCGGAGCACCCCAGATCATCTAGCCATATCTTACCATTACCACTCCCATAATAAGCACTCGATTTTGCTCTAGCACCAGTCCTAAATAAAACCCAATAGCTCACAATGAGAAACATTGGTCAGTTACTTCCCTTGAATAGTACTAAAATTAGATAGATCCGCTTAATTGGTTTCCTCTGTTTGTATCGTTGTTTCTTATTAAAGTATTAAATATCGCCATATAGCCTACAGTATATCCAGTCGGTACATTGTTGTATACAATTGCTATCACGACTTTGATACAATAACAATTACCATACGGCAACCTTTGATTACGGAACAACAGTAAAAACAAAGGATTACAACTAGAAGGAGCAATATATATTTCGGGATAAATCGGAATTTATTTGCCAAGGGAGGTAGTTGAAATCATAGCGAGGTCTCTCATTGGCAAACAAAGATGCCACTCTGATTCTGGAAATTACATAGCCGAGTGGTCAATACTGTAGTTTCGTATCCCAAATTGGATGTCCAATTCTTTCTTTTGGAAAGGTTTTTCATATGGCTGGCAGATATGTCGGTGGTCCGACGCCATCCGGTCCCCACAACACACATATATACGCCATTCGCACCTACAATCGCGCACATACACGCATACCAACATCAGACACATATACGTTACACATCACACATAGACAACAATAATGATACAAAACACATAAACCTCTCGTATCCGAGCATGTGGCAAAACACTTCGGCATCTGAGTTGTCAAACTCATCATCGCAAACCGTTCCCCATGTACCAGAGTAGAATAATTCAATGCGTCCCTCGAACTCGTTCATGCCTCCTACTAAGCGAACATCTGAAGATAAGGAAGCACGTTAGTTCACAGTGGATCTTTCGATGAGGACAACAGTTACATGCATGATTAGTTGGTTCGACCCTAAACGTTTGCATGACGAAAATGGCTGCAAATAGTTCGTCAATAGAAAGTATTAATCTTGTTATAGTGTAGCCTGGGAACAGGCGTCGATATATTTTGCCTGGTCAGTCAAATATTTTAACACCTAAACTATTAATTGGGCCGTATTGAGTTTCTGATCATAATTATCTGAAGTTAAAAAGTGAAATATCGACAGACTGGCACCCAGGTTAGATATAGTGTACATTACAACATATAGCATACGAGTTATTGTATAATTTTAGGAGAAATACCATATAAATAGTATTGTGGTGCGTATGTTTTTACGCTACACGCATACTTTCTAGAAAGATCAAGAAATGTACCTGTAGAGTTTTGGCTTACTTTCTACCACGTGCACGATGCTATGCTGCTAAGCACTAGGGTAACATTGCAGTTCCCACTTTGTCACTCTCTCAATACCTCATTCCTAATGGAATCCTATTGCCATGTGGGAAATGGACATTGTAATGTGGAGGTAAGTGCCTTTGCGAAATACTCACAACCCTTCGGTTAAGAGGTGGACAACGTATGCAGTAAATCGCATTAAAACGAATGTGTTACCACGATGTGCATACGTGTGGTCCGATACGCAATGAAGGAAAATAGCTTCCGTTTGTTTGTTTGTTTGTTTATTTGTTTGTTTGTTTGTTTGTTTTTGGAGTTTAGAGTCGTATCAACAGCTTGGCGACTCTCCAGCTAGTATTGGTGGACGAAGACCCGTCAGTCAACCTGGCATTGTCGGACACTCGTGTGGGCACCCATAAAGAATTTGAAACCACAGTGGGATTCGAACCTGCAGCAAATGGAACACTTATTGTGTCTAATATGCATGGATGTCATCTACCTGGCCTGAAAAGGACGGGATACGCTTAACAGAATACTAAAGATGAACAAAAAGAATTGGAAAAAAGCTTAATAGCTGCCCTAATAAACTGCTTGCCTACAGAAGCAGGCACGCATATATATTAATCTAAGGACGCGACCGAATCCAGTGATATTGGAGAAACATTCCGAATTAGCTACCCGACCAAATTATATGGGAAAGGTAAACTCGTCTAAGATGATTTTCCTGCTTGGTTGCATGTAACAAAGTGCAGAAAGTTATGCATGTAGAAGGTATTGTTAGCCTTGAAGCGTTGACAAATTTGTCAGACAAAGCCCCTGATTGCGAGGGAATTAAGCATTTGGAGTTCAATAAAGACAGTCAACCTACAAACATAGAAAAACATACAAACGATAAAGATGTGCAAAAGAACTACACCAGTTGTATCTTCAGGGGTGATGGATAACATATCGCTAGGTTCGTTCTTAGTCGTTAAGACACCTGGCCGAAATGAGCTGGATCGGAAGAATATGATTGGTTAATAGGATGATGCTGTGTTTTCCCGTTCTCTCTTTACACGAGCTGAAAACCTCTGGCCAAACATTGGCACGAGCAAGTTGATCACAATTTTGGAGGACGTGCCAAAATAGACGTCAGCTGATGTACCTCTACAAGATCACCGACCTCATGTATCCAGTCAGCTCATGCACCTCTACAATATATCCGGTTTCGGGTGGGCCAGTCAGATTCAGGAACATACACCTCTACAAACCCATCAGATTCAAGAACATACACCTCTACAAACCCATCATATTCAGGAACATACACCTCTACAAACCCATCAGATTCAGGAACATACACCTCTACAAGCCCATCAGATTCAGGAACATACACCTCTACAAGCCCATCAGATTCAGGAACATACACCTCTACAAACCCATCATATTCAGGAACATACACCTCTACAAACCCACCAGATTCAGGAACATACACCTCTACAAACCCATCAGATTCAGGAACATACACCTCTACAACCCCATCAGATTCAAGAACATACACCTCTACAAACCCATCAGATTCAGGAACATACACCTCTACAAACCCACCAGATTCCGGAACATACACCTCTACAAGCCCATCAGATTCGGGAACATACACCTCTACAAACCCATCAGATTCAGGAACATACACCTCTACAAACCCATCAGATTCAGGAAGAGTTTCTAGAGCAGCAACCATCTTATGTACCTTAGCAAGACTATCAATCAAGCCACAAACGTGTCACTTTCTTTGATTGCATGGTTGTCATAGTACGATAATGACATTGAATGTGGTATCACTAAGCAATGTACATTGTATGTTCCATAATATGGTAATACTGTATTACATTTTGTACCTATTTTAGAGATACATATAACGCTGGCGTCCTCGCCGTGGCTACAGTCGTGGGATCCCCACTTGCCGTACATAGAACAGTCGGCAACAGACAATTCACTTCCGGTACATGCTAGTTCATCAATCCATATTTGCCCGTTGCCCTTTCCAAATTTAGCGCTACCAAACGCATTTGCGCCGCTTCTGTAATATATATGGGGAAACGTAATATTGTAATAAATAACAAATGTACTATTCATAGTCATGATTTTCCCAAATTAGATGAACTTGATCAAATGTCTAGAGAAGAGGCCTTGCCTAAGGGCACAGTCGTAACGGCTCCAGCAGGGCTCGAACTCCTGGCATTTAGCACCTGAAGTGAACGCTCTACCACATCGCTATCACGACTTCCACAAATTGAAAGTATTATTATCACGAGTGGCGCTAGCGATACACTGATATTTGCTGAATCTGAAAATAGTTTACAAAACGATATACAGTCAACCCTGTGTTAGTGGTCACGTCTATTCTATTAATCAGCCAACCTGTATTTAGCAACCAGTGTCCAGATTATCAATTTGATGTTTTATTAAACATATGACCTCTATTAAGCAACCACATGTGCTAAGCAGCCACCTTCTGTGATTCCTTTGACTGGCTGCTTAACACAGGTTCGACTGTAGATGTATTGTATAATTATCGTCAAAACTGTGAATATGACCTGAGCTGTTGGTGCGATTTTAAAATCCAAAACCAACCAAACAAAGGGTCCGCCTAGTAACCAATGCTTTTGTCTGTTCGAGCCTCGTCAACACAATGGTGGTGCTATAGACATGACATTTAAATCACTCTCCCTCTACCCCCCTATCCCACCCGCTCCCTACGTTATCCCAATTTATAGAAAGCTTTAATATTTGTAGATAAAAAATTTGAAATTGTTCCAATCTTCATTATAAAAAAGATACCTTTCGTAGCCAAGCATGTGACAAAACACCCGGGCATCGTTATGACCAAATCTGTCGTCACAGACTGTACCCCATATGTTATTGTACAACACTTCAACTCGGCCCTCCAGTGGTGAATTTCCGCCGACTAATCGCACACTTATTCCAGAAATCCGCAATACCAGTCCCAAGAGTATCACTACAAGTTAGTAAATATTTCGAAGTTATTACATATCTAGTTTTGTATCAGTCTATGTATCGACAAGAGGTAACTTGATATCAACCTGAGACAGACCGAAGCTCGAAGGCTGATATCAAGCTACTGAGTGTCGATACCGAGGCTGATATGAAACAAGCCACGTAATAACGTATTTATTACTTTGATATGAATTTGAATAATTTAATAATCAAAATTCTACTCTCCTATCCATATATTAGGAATACATCACACTTATTAAATTAGATACACGAACATGATTAAAATATTATCATAAAACTACAATCATATGTAATCTGAGTCGCTATAGGAAGTAAACAAACTAACCAGCACCGAGTGCGCATGAGTTATTTTCTCGGGAACTGGTGAGAAATACGAGATCGTGGCCGTATCAAACTAGAAAACGCTATATCAGACTGGAAAACACAGCGTATCAAACTGGGTGGCAGACAGTATTGTGGTAGGCAAATAACGGCAGAAAATAGGCTAAAATTCATATCTAACTATAATACTGATACACGAAGACGATTGAAATATTACCACGAAACTACAATCATCGGTTAGCTTGTCAAATTTAACACACTGGGACACTCCAAGAAGTTAACAAACTATCACCTAGTGCGCGTACGTTATTTTCTCAGGAACTAGTCATGATACTGTTTTACTGGTTTGAGACGGACATGTAACCGTATCAAACCAGCAAAGATCGGACAGGTGGGTTTTCTCCGGGTACTCCGGTTTCCTCCCACACGAATGACCACATTTACGCTTTCATCGGCGCCAACGGGAGTGATTAATATAAGGTGTTAGAACTTGCTTTGCAATCCTTGTAAAATAAATAAAGCTTAAACTTTAACAGGCCAACGTGCATACATACTATCAAACAGGGTAACAGTGAGAACGAATATGTATAGGATATAAGCCGAAAATGATCCAATATGTAAAATATTGAACTGTGTGAGGCGCATAGCGCCGAAGACAGTTCCAATATTTTACATATTGGATCCGTTTGAGATTTATATCTTGTTTTTACGTCGCTACCGGTTGTCCATATGAGCGACGCCTCCTGAAGAGATTAGTTATTTTAGATTTTTGGAGGATAGTGCATGATACAGACAGATACCCATTCCAGAATCTCCTCTGGTTCTTTTACGTACACGGTGTAAAGCACAGACACGAGACCTCGGTTTAACGTCCCATCTGAAAGACTGTTAATTTTATTAGGGTCAGACGGGGGATCGAACCTGCGATCCCTGGATTACCATTCCAGCGTGTTACCACTGGACTACATATCCGCCTGTGATTTATATCTTACTTAAAACACACACTTATATAACAAGAAGCCACTAATTAAGATTGTTATTTCGTACATGTACCCGTAGGATTTAATATATTACGCTGGCCTTTTGACAGCAGTCCAATATTAATAATAATGGTATCGACTGTGGTCATAAACCATTAATTCTTAACAATTACAAAATTAACGGGAATACCGTTAGTTTAAACATATTTTATTTTATCAATATTTACATCATGTTGTAACATTAATATACAAGAACAGATGGATTTAATCGGAAGCTAGTAGCTTATTTAGATTATCTCCATGACAAACATAATTTTCATAAACTATGGCAGAGTGTATATACATTTATGAACGTGACAAGTTTTATTCAACTGTAATGATACAAGTGTAAGTAAAAACAGGTTGTTGATGATGATGAAGTAATCAATCAGACTGGCTTACCAGTCAGATTACGTTCAGTCAATTTAGGAAACGGTGAGGCGAGAGAGGGGACGAGAGAGAGAGAGAAAGAGAGAAGAGAGAGAGAGCGAGAGAGCGAGAGAGAGAGAGGGGACGAGCGAGCGAGCGAGAGAGAGAATAAGAGAGAGAACGAGGTGGGAATCATTTATACGAGGATGGAAGAGGAAGATACACAAATTACCTTAGGGAATACCTTTATGCCGAATTTAATATTCTTGAGGCCATCCTTAAAAAAGACTGTCAACATTACGAACCCAGCTAAAGTCCCGCGATCTGAGACGGTTTTTTACAAGTACAGCAGGTGGGACGGACTTTAGTTACTGACAAAACTCGTTAGTAGATACTAAACAATAAAGTTAATTAAAACACTATCGTGACGTCATACCTTCCAATTCATTATTATTAATATTGTACTGTTGTCAAAAGACCAGTGTAATATATTAAATACTACGCGTACATGTACGAAATTAACAATTTTAATTAATACGATCTTGTTATATAAGTGTGTGTTTTAAGTAAGATATAAGCGTCACACTGATCCATTTATATGTAAAAAAGGGTTCGCTCGCTTTTCACCAATGCATCCCGGGTTCGATCCTCGGACCGGGAAGTATGTGAGATGGTACAGTGGTCGCCAAATTGGACAGGTGGGTTATCTCCGGGTACTCCGCTTTCCTCCCACATGAATGATCACATTTACACTTTCATCCGCGCCAACGTGCGTGATTAATATAAGTTGTTAAAGCTTGTTTCGCAATCGTTGTAAATAAATAGAGTTTAAACTTTAAACTTTACCTACAACAGTATTATCAAATTAAATTATTAATGACACGTTACATACTTAATAACCCAATGTTCGAGCAAGTGTTAAAATAGAAATGTTAATAATTACCAATCTGCAGACACTCCATGCTGGTGTAGCGAAATTGTGCGCACTAAATCAAAACACTTGTCTGGTCACGTGACAGTATTGATGGAGCATGCGCAACATCCTAAAATACATTTTAAGAGGTCATCAACACATGTACATGGATGTCACGGTGTGTAAATAAGTTGGCAAGTAAGTAAATGAGCAAGTAAGTATATTGTGGAAGTCGTGATAGCACAGTGGATGCGCGTTCGCTTCAGGTGCGAAAGGTCCGGAGTTCGAGCTCCACTGGAGCCGTTACGATTGTGCCCTTAGGCAAGGCATTTAAATTCCACATTGCCTCTTCTCTCAACATCGTGACGATGGATTCCACCAGGAATGAGGTCTCGAGAGTGATTTATATAAGTTGAAATAACTTGTTTCGCAATCGAGCTAAAAATAAATGTGTATAAACTAAACTAAGTAAGTAAATTGGCCAAGTAAGTAACCAAGTAAGTAACTGAGCAAGTAAGTAAATGAGCAAGTAAGTAAATGAGCAAGTAAGTAAATGAGCAAGTAAGTAACTGAGCAAGTAAGTAAATGAGCAAGTAAGTAAATGAGCAAGTAAGTAACTGAGCAAGTAAGTAACTGAGCAAGTAAGTAACTGAGCAAGTAAGTAAATGAGCAATTAAGTACATGAGCAAGTAAGTAACTGAGTAAGTAAGTAACTGAGCAAGTAAGTAAATGAGCAAGTAAGTAACTGAGCAAGTAAGTAACTGAGCAAGTAAGTAAATGAGCAAGTAAGTAACTGAGCAAGTAAGTAAATGAGCAAGTAAGTAACCGAGCAAGTAAGTAAATGAGCAAGTAAGTAACTGAGCAAGTAATCAGATTAGTGGGCCAGTAAGTACATGAGCAAGTAAGTAAGTAACTGAGCAAGTAAGTAAATGAGCTAGTAAGTAACTGAACAAGTAAGTAACTGAGCAAGTAATTAAATGAGCAAGTAAGTAACTGAGCAAGTAAGTAAATGAGCAAGTAAGTAAATGAGCAAGTAAGTAAGTGAGCAAGTAAGTAAATGAGCAAGTAAGTAACTGAGCAAGTAAGTAACTGAGCAAGTAAGTACATGAGCAAGTAAGTAACTGAGCAAGTAAGTAAATGAGCAAATAAGTAAATGAGCAAGTAAGTAACTGAGCAAGTAAGTAAATGAGCAAGTAAGTAAATGAGCAAGTAAGTAACTGAGCAAGTAAGCAGGTTAGTGGGCCAGTAAGCGACTTGGATAGCTTCCTTACACGAATGAAATGGACACACCCAGGGCATGCGATTCGAACCTACAACAGCGGTAATTTGAATCCAACAACCTGAACAACTCGGCTACGGATGCTTCTCTGTAGAATGATAAATAGATCTCCAACAGATGTGTACGATTTTCACAATTTTCATACAAGTTCATATACATTTAATTTAGCTCGATTGCGAAACAAGTTATTACAACTTATATTCACTCCCGAGAATATGTGATCGTTTCAGTGAATTATCGAATTATATTTCACCGAATGAACATTGAAAGGCTGTCCTATTAGTGCAATGGTTAGCGAACTCGCTTATCACCAATGCTACCCTCGGACCGGGAGGTATGTGAGATGGTACGATGGTCGCCAGATCGGACAGGTGAGTTTTCTCCGGGTACTCCGGTTTCCTCCCACATGAGTGACCACCTATACGCTTTCATCCGCGCCAACGAGAGTGATTAATATATGTTGTTAAAACTTGTTGAACAAAAAACATTGAAAGTATTAGTTTATACCAATTTATTTTAGCTCGATTACTAATCACTCTCGAGACTTCATTCCTGGTGGAATCCACTACCACGAGGGCGAGACAAGAGGCAATGTGGAATTTAAATGCTTTGCCTAAGGGCACAACCGTAACTGCTCCCGCTGGGCTCGAACTCCGGGTCCTTCGCACATATCACCTATCACGACGTCCACTATCATCCTTAATGGCAAACAGTCAGTTACTGCCCCTGAATACTCCTAATAGTATATTGCTCCTCTTAATTGGTTTCCTCTGTTTTTATCGTTGTTTCCTTTGCACCACATGTATTCCATTATTATCCGTATTCTCGTCTTATAATTATGAAATTATTAAATCTCGACATATATCCTTTAGCATGTCCAATGGATACCTTATTGTAAAAATTGGTTCAATTAATTAACATGATTTTGATAACATTACATTTATCCTAACGCAACATCTGGTTAGACGACAACAGTAAAAACAAAGGATTCCAACTAAAAGTACTTATATACATTTCGGGATAAATCTGACTTTATCCATCAAGGGAGGTAATAGAAAAACCAGTAATGTATCTCATTAGGAGACTTGTTCTTACAGTCTAATATAATTATAGTATAGTAGAATCAGTAACTAGTTGCCTTAGTTTATACAAATTGATTTTAGCTCGATTGTGAAACAAGCTATTTCAACTTATATAAATCACTCTCGAGACCTCATTCCTGATGGAATCCATCGCCACGAGGGAGAGAGAAGAGGCAACGTGGAATTTAAATGCCTTGCCTAAGGTCACAATCGTAACGGCTCTAGTGGGGCTCGAACTCCGGACCTTTCGCACCTGAAGCGAACGCGCATCCACTGCGCTATCATGGCTTCCACTAGTTGCCTTGTCCGTAACATGCTGCGCAAATCGGTCGATCCAGAACGGTATCAGAGGTCCCTCATATATTGTCAGTGCTAAGATTTGTCTCGCCTTCCTAGTATTATTCAACGTCTGTTAGTTTTTATGTAATCTATGTACAATAAATAAAATAGTCATAGCAAATTATCATAGCAAAGTACATAGCCATTGGTATTTTAGTTTTTACAAATTTATTTTAGCTCGATTGCGAAACAAGTTCTTTCAACTAATCACTATCGAGACCTCATTCCTGAGGGAATCCATCGCCATGAAGGAGAGAGAAGAGACATGTTGAATTTAAATGCCTTGCACAAGGGCACAATCGAAACGGCTCCAGATGAGGCTCGAAATCCGGACCGTTCGCACCTGAAGAAAACGCGCATCCACTGCGCTATCACGACTTCCATTATCAGCCATTGGTATTCATGGGCGTTGCTCATACAAGGCACTGACCGTCAGGGCCTGTGAGATAATTGTCACAGAAAATGAAATTTCAAATAGTCCAAAAAAAGTAACCAAACATGGAGTAGGTATTGACGTATCTGTATTGTATAGAATCTAGATCAGCGGTCACATATCTCACTGCACGATCGTATATTGTTGACATAAATGTCTGTGTATAGCAATTTAGACCGCTGGTATCATTTTGAAAAATACACGAAATTTCAATATCTAATACGTACATAAACGTGCGTCAGGGTCCACAGTCGGCGTGCGTCAGGGTCCACAGTCGGCGTGCGTCAGGGTCCACAGTCGCGTGCGTCAGGGTCCACAGTCGGCGTGCGTCAGGGTCCACAGTCGGCGTGCGTCAGGGTCCACAGTCGGCGTGCGTCAGGGTCCACAGTCGGCGTGCGTCAGGATCCACAGTCGGCGTGCGTCAGGGTCCACAGTCGGCGTGCGTCAGGGTCCACAGTCGGCGTGCGTAGGGTCCACAGTCGCGTGCGTCAGGGTCCACAGTCGCATGCGTCAGGGTCAACAGTCGGCGTGCGTCAGGGTCCACAGTCGGCGTGCGTCAGGGTCCACAGTCGGCGTGCGTCAGGGTCCACAGTCGGCGTGCGTCGGGTCCACAGTCGGCGTGCGTCAGGGTCCACAGTCGGCGTGCGTCAGGTCCACAGTCGGCGTTCTAGGATTCAAACTAGTCTTGGTGGCATTAACCCCCACCCCTGACCCCTCCAGCACCCCCGTACAACCGGTGCTCAATTCATTAGTCGGGCCTACACATTTAAAAAGACTAGCTACGCTCCTGTCATTATAAAAGAATTAGAAGGTACTAATATACTTAAATGTATGACAGTTAATCGAACTAACACAGTCTATCGACACATTAATATTGTTGCACCGTAAAATATAGGAACAGTTGCTAATTGAAAATTAAGTAATGCTTGAATGAAATTATTCACGTTTACCATCGTTACTCTATCCTAGTCCATCTTTATTCATGCCATCAGTATAATGAGTTTGCTCTATGCCTTCTATTCATGTTTTGAACGTAATTTTCGTGATTATCATCTGCGTACCTACAAGCACAGTTTACACAATATCTTCACTCGAGGCATATTTTGACAGCAGTGAGGAACTTTCTAGCTATATATTGTTATTCCCAGCCCGCCCTCCCAATACAAGATATATGACTCATTAGACAAGGCTGTTGTTTTTCATCGATCTTAAAATGAATTTTGATAGTAATCTTGAATAATTATTTATTACTTAAGACACATTCAATATGCTTTTACTTTCAAGTATGTTAGTATTTTTTCAGGTTTATCAAGATCCGTCCAAAACGTTCAACCTGGATCCACTTACGTTCTATATTGTGCTTCATACCATCAGTGTTTAATGATTGAGAATTCGATGGACAGAATTGAGTCGTGACTATAATAACAATTTAAGACAAGAGTGTTGTTACTGATTAAGAGCGTGATATTGTACAAAGGAGTTAGAACTAGTCTATAGATGTTAACCAGTTGTATCGGTATGCTAGTCCCTGGGAAGGTCGCAGGGCAGCAAAGGCCTTTTCACACTGGATAGTTTGCGTGGATTCTTTCTACTTCCCCCTCCTCCTTCACAAAAAAGAAATAATAGAAAAAGAGGAGGAGATTATACTTCATGTATAATTAGGGGAGTGGGTTGGAGCAGCCGGCACTACAGTTTAGTATTTACGTGATTTTCTGAGGGATTGGCTTACGTTAGAACATATGGTGTAACATCGTAGACATATTTATTCCACGAGAATTTTAATCATTCGCACTCTGGTTACTTTGGGGGCATGTACAAGATATTTGCTACC
This sequence comes from Archivesica marissinica, assembly GCA_014843695.1. NCBI lineage: Eukaryota > Metazoa > Mollusca > Bivalvia > Venerida > Vesicomyidae > Archivesica > Archivesica marissinica. The sequence continues at coordinate 41,673,264 of CM026400.1, forward strand.
AATGCATACATTATAAATATTGAATGCCGTCAAATACAAATGCCTGAATCCTATTTTGTTTCTTTATTGTATTTGTAGTTGGTAAGAACATGGGATAAGTGAATAATTGATTTACTCACGATGCAGAGCGAGTAAAAATAGATTGTAACGCGGAACTAAACCGTTGATGCGCAATTATGAAATGTTTTCTGTATTTTCATTTTAACAAAAATGGGAACCGACACAAAACCACATGACACTTGCTCTGCAATTGACTTAAAGCGACACTACATCGGTGAAAACACAAATGTCTGCAGAATGTAATTTGTTATTATATGGTATAATTTGTTTCCAAATATCTGCCTCAAAATCGTAATGTTTCAACAAATAAAACAAACGTATACGCCGGTTTGTTGACATAACAAAATAATATAAATAGAGTCGACATCCATGCGTAACACGCAGTATCGTACATATTGACCGTGATCTCACATGTGTGCCTATGCATATTTATTTGTAGACTAAAATTATCTCTAATCTCGCGCGTTTAGTATCGACTCCAATGACAGACAAACGTAAATGTAGGAGCTTGGATAACCGGAAATCCTACTTTCACCTTTGAAAGTGTGTATACCACATAAACACTGGTTATTGATTCAATGTTTAATGTTCGAATGTATTCAGTAGAATGTGTAGTAGCTATACATTTTTATACGTGAAAAAATGTATTTTATTTGGTTTTTGCAATGTAATGTCGCTTTAATGTCATTGCGGCCTGAATAGAGAACTAACTTGAACTAGATACAATAACAAGTCCCTCTTATCACTTAAATGTTTTAAAGTGTTATAATGGACTATTTCAAGAGCTATTTCATTATGACAGGCCATTAAAACACAAGTGGGTTAGCATTGTTCACCATAAGTGTCCGTGTAATAGTAATTGCAGTTTCGTTTTCTTTTATAAAATACGCATCTGTTTTTGGAAAATGAAACTCTGTCGTGACTGCTTTCAAAAGGCCAGAGTTTTATATTGAATCCTATGCGTAAATGTATTAAATTAATTTTTAATTAGTAAAATCTCGTTATATAAGTACGAGTTTTTAAGTAAGATATAAACCTCAGTCCAATAATTTACATATTTGATCATTTTCGGCTTATATCCTAGACATAAAAATGAAGGTCAGTCAAAAATATATAAATGAGGTACGGTTTATTACAAATGGTATCAAACAAATCCTTATAAGGGACTTAAAAATGTTACACCACCGCTATCAGAGACTTAAATTGTATACAAGTCGTTATTGACGCAGATGTCTTGGGGGGATACATGGAAACCCCTCTCAACATGCTCAAAACTGTTATTCGTAGGACAACCGAGCCATACGATATGCTCAGAATGCAGAAAATGTCGTTTCAGAGCATCTGGATCCTATAACAGTCCACAGCCTTGTAAGCGTTCTTGGAATACATATTTAATTTCGCACCCCAAACATTTTAAGACCCGACTACGGACGTGGCATTCACGTATTTGAAATATCTATACTCATGCGAAACGCGAGAACGTAGCACAGTGTAGGTAATTCAAATACGGGAATAAAGACCAAGAGGTTTTGTAACCGGCCTACACAACGCAGTTTCAAGTTTATTTATCGTCGCTACCTGTTGCCCATATGAGCGACGCCTCCTGAAGAGATGTCATTTTAGAAGGATAGTGCAATTATACAAACATACCCATCTCTGGTTCTTGTACGTGCATGATGTAAAGCACCGACACAAGACCTCGGTTTAATGTTCCAACAGTTCATGTAAGTTTAGTCCAGCTGGCCAACTTTGGAAATACGACACTGTAAAACGTTAGTACACATTAAATTTTTTGCCATAATTGTGTTTAAGAGCGAATACTATGGAAGCCCTGGAGGGACATTTAAAATTAAAACTTAATAATTTTATCTTAATATTTAAAATTTATATTTTCAAATTTAATACTTAATATTTAAAAATTAAAACTTGACATTCAAAAGCATTGAAGAGACTCGTTGACATTGAAGCCACGAGGTAGCGGCAGTTCAAGGCGGCAAAGTAAGTAACATTAATATGTTGTGTGTGTCTCTTTTTCATACGAATAACAATTCTGTATAACTATTCTATTGTATAATTGGAATTGGGGTAAAAATGGATTTACCCAGCAATTAGGGATGTAATAAAGTATAACAATGTTGTATATATGTCAAACAAGTCGTTCCTCTAGTATTAATATGTTATTAAAATGATATAACTTTATTTATGTATAATATCAGTGTCTGTAAATGCAGATACAATACCCATCTCCCCCATCATGTAATAGAATCGACCGACCTCACAGACGACCCCAACAATATTAAACAAATTTAAAATAGTTCCATATACTGTTGTTATATTTGTTTATTTATAATAGTCCGTTAAGTTTGAACATCAATCCATGGGGTGAAATGTTAGTGAGTTGTTATTGGGGAAATATGTTTGGTGTTGGGCGTTGTTGGCAAAATAAATCACTACACAGTAATTGTATACATGTATGTACAATTAAAAAAATAGCATCATTTTACAGCGAACAGAAAAGACCGATGTTTTGCAGCCTGTGATATAATGTTAGCAATGTTATATGTCTAATAATAATAACAAGTAAGTAATATCGTTTTGATTTAGAAATATTTCTTTATGATACTGGAAGATAGATGTAGTCTGTTTGGTGTAATTATTAGAACCTGTTTTTCAATGTTGACCTACTTTCCAGAAATCATAGCATTCACTTGATTCAGTTACATTAAACTGCTTTTTTTGTACGTAAAATCTTTTTCTCGACCAGTCAATCAGATCTATATATAGTTGTCATTTATCAGAGATAAACCCATTTATCTTGAAGGTCGCAACATATAAATATTGCAACAAGTGCGACTATATTAGTCTCCACCAGGTCATGTTACATAACGGCATTAACAATTTAATGCGTATTATTTATCATAGACTTGAACTGTGGTGGGTGGGGTATTTTGTTAAAACATATTAAAATTGTGTTCCCGTGATACATCATTACATTCCGGTATCAGTATGTTAATATACTATTATTATGTTGTGTTTGTGTATTTATATTTATGTGTTTTTGCATTGTTTAATGCATTTAATGAGTTTGGGTATGTTTGGATCTTTTAAAAACTTTACAATTAATAATTGAATTATGTACACCTGTGTCCTGGAGTTCCCATTGAATTGTTGAAGAAAAATGGGTGGCGTCCTTGTAGTAATATTTAGACTTGAAAAATGTGACCTTTTACTATCCAGGCACAGGCACAAGACACACTTTTTTGTGCCCTATGGTCATATAGTCATATAGTAAGGAACATTAATATATGACAATAGGCCAAACAATGTTTTTTGTGTCTTGTGCCTGTGTATCACTAATCCAGGAATTATTCAAATTCTAAATGCTAAACCTCAATTATATATTTTATGTAGAGATCTTATATATATATTGTATAATTATATATCAGTTACATATATAGGACTAGCGTCCTTGGTCCATTGGTAGAGCGTCGGATTTGGTATGGAACTGTCCCGGGTTGTATGATCGATCAGGTCACATATGTAGTGTCATTGTTGCAAGGCACCTAACACACATTGCTTAGTATTTGTCGGCTAACCCTGCCCATGAAAACATGGCTAGGTCCGTGCAAGGGGTTTGATATTAATGGAACATACATACATACAAAAAAGTAAAATGGTGCAGGGATTGAACCCATGACCACCCGCATGCAAGTTGGCTCTCCTAAGTGGGCATGTGCAGTCTGATGTATAGACTGTGCCGAATCGCTACACTTCTCCCTCCTGTTCTTTGTAAATGTACAGACAAGTATGAGGTGCTGAGAATTACTCGCAAAATAAAGCTACTCATTGTCCTTTACACCACCAACAACACTAAAGATAACCGATGCCGCTACATTGTAAATACCCCTGGCAAGGCAAACGTTTCTTTCCTATGTTTTAAGCAGAAAATGTCAGTCACACGCTATATCTGCAATGACTTCTAATTATACAACAACACCAATGTTTATTTAGCAAATCCACATAATATATGCCTTTGACAACAAGGAGTGTAGCAAACATGTTTAACTCCCTGAAAACCTGTGTTCTGGGGGCTTGAACACATGGCTGCCGTCTTGCAAGCCTTCCACACTTCCAACTGGATTAACCAATTAACTGGGCAGTCTGAAGAACCGACACCAACTATAGTAATTGCAATGTCATAATAATCACTGATAAGATTAGACAGTTTAGCATTTCATAACTGTCGATTTATATGCAAAACACACCTTTTATTCTACTAGGTTGACATCACAATGTCGAGGAAGTGGAAACACAGCGTGGTAGACTCGGTTCCAGACAACATGCTACATTGCCTCTGTCGCTAACACAATTATGATACAAAGATGATGATGCCGCGCAATTTATCAATTTGTAATGGATGGGTTCCACCTTGGTTGTGTTGACTTAGACGAGGGAGCGGCTGGGAACCTGTCAAGCCGGAACTGTCCACCAGACTGTATAGATGTGATGACTGAAAACCCATCATTATCAAAAAAGGGTAAATTACTGTGCAGACTAGTAATAATTATATCTGCATTTAACTCAGCTCAATAATTTTATAATTTTAGCAGTCAACAATTTATTAATGTGTTTTTCTTGTTTGTAGTTTAGGGGGGTATTCAGGAAATAGTCAAGTGATTTTCATTAGTATTGTGTCATTATCAATCTACACTACTGAAGTACCTCGTTGAAAATTATATTTTTTGATGAATAAACCTGCGTCTTTTGAGTGAAATCTGGCTGGATGCGGCAAACGTTTTGTGAAATTATTATATAACATACATATATACATGCATTTTTTTTAAATTGTGATTTATTTGAAGACCACTTATTATATATATAAAGACACTGGATAGGCGCTATAATTGGAACAGATTTCTTTACAATTGTTTCATATAGGGCCACTTTATTGATCAGTGCGAAATCTGACGTCCTACTGAATAGAATCCCTGAACTACCATTTATAAATTAGTACCTCCAAACACTTCATATCCCAGTGTTACTATTCCTGAATACTCCCAAAAAGTATATACATCTTAAGTTGTTACCTCTGTTTTATCTGTGTTTTCTTTGCTCAACATGCTATCAGTTTCCAAATGGAAAATTCAATTTCTCAGCAAGACAAACTAATAATAATTTGTTTTTCAATGAGTAAATATTAAAAAAGGGTGACAACACTTTCAACTGGGCGTGGTTTTCATCGACATATGTATTACCCTGCTCCTGTTAAAACAACTCACTGGTGTACATGTTTTATTATTTTTAGGACATTCCAAACTAGGATGTTAAGTTACAGATTCAAGCTCAATGGCATTCCTTGGATTTCATCATGGTGTAAGTATTTGCCAAAACAATCCACATTTAATTTATACAAATTTAGTTTAACTTGATTGCGAAACAAGTTCCTACAACTTATATTAACCCTTTCCCCCATAGAAGCACCTCTTGATGCCATTACCAATACGACATACATTGACAATGTAGTAGCCAGACCAATGTTCATAATGCAAGCCAGAATCTCATGTTTTCCCAGTAATATCTATGGAGTTGGGATAGATATGGTGACTACTTATCCACTGTACTATAACTATATGGCTGTCGTTTGTATGGAGATATAATACTATAGTATACTAACCTAAATCTCTATGAAGGAAAGGGTTAATCCATCACCACAAGGCAGATAAGACAATAATTATGTGAAATTTAAGTGCATTGCCTTGCAATTGTAACTGCGAATTCCACTTCTACATTATCTGTAATTTTATTTTCATTATTTAATACCCTTTGTTAGTAGCATCTCTGTATATTTAACACGCATTACTTAATGGTCTCCGTCTGCCCGTCACAAATTTGTGTCCTCTCAAATCTCTTGAACCGCTGGAGGAATCCTATAATCACTTGACATGTATGTTGCTCGAGATGATGTGCAGAGCGTATGTTTCAGGCATGTCGGGTAATGTTGATACATGTATGTGTGAAAAATAGGGCTGCCACCTGTACAGATTTTTGTAAACGTGTACACGATCCTTTGTACACGGCATGACATCATTTACACTTTGTTTATTCTCCATGATTATTTCCCGCCCCCAGTATTTCCCGGCCAACCCTGACATGTACTAGGTCTCACAAAATTCAGTGAAACGTCGATGCTATGATTTTATTACGTCACTAAGCTTCATTATACGATGTCATCAATTAAGATAGTGTACACAGTTACTCAATTAGTACACTTGTATTGCTAATAATTATTACACGACACGGCTCCGTTTACACGTGTAACCGTGAAAACCCTAGTGAGAAATACTCCTCATGTCAGACACATCAGATTTTGTATGCATTTTAATCATTTGTCTGACCAGTGTCAAACTATTAATATCACAATATCATGGCCTGTAATTGGTGCCTATGGTTTCTATGGTGCCAAAACAGTTTGTAGTGAAACTCAGATTACATATGTTGATGATAATATGAAGAAATTGTCATTAATATGCAACGGATCAACATAACATTTAGTTTCAGTCCTTGTATATACAAGCCTGCCATAATTGAATTGTGCCAATGTCTGAGATTTTTGAAATCACAAAAGTTAGTATGCGAGGAAGATAATTCGAATTCACAAATGGTGCGACAAACAATAAACCTGAAGTTCCTGCCGTTGTCACCACTTTCGAATAAGCACTGCTGCATAAAATTATGTAGATTCAAACATAAAAATAGTACGTCCAGGATTATAAAACTATTTTCAAATTCTGTACCATAGTGTTAGGTTGATACCCAGAATCAACCAATCAAAAATGCTTGATATTCATCTTGAGAGTTGAGAATGTTTTATCATTTTGGAACATGTCGTAGCATTTACAATTGTATATGATGGGGAGGAGAGTTGGGGGGGTTACAATTGACTGATCAGTGATGTGGTATGGTCCACAAGGTAATGATCATCCTGAAAGGTAACGGCCCCACACTCGGCCATGGTGTGGGATAGGTCATGGTGAGTGTAGCAATTACGAAATAGTCGTCTCCATGTTTGGCTGAAGTTTATCACAACTTTGTGATTTATTGACAACTTGTTCTCACAATTGATACCATGTTCTTTGCCAGTATTGTCTGCCGTTTTTTCTTAATCGCTTCTCAAAACTTATACTTGATTCCACGAAACTGCCAATTGCCATTCAATATGTATACCATTTTAAATTCATTTACTATTTCTATTATAATTCCCATAATTTTTGATGATTTTAAGATTTCCAATATGGTGGATTATTTTTGCAAGTACCAGGAACATGTAGATAGGATCCTGGAAATACACATGAAGTCTAGCATTCAACAAACTCAGCGAATGGTCCACATTATAGATTTGTCCGATCAGATCATGTTTCCAAGAACCCACGTTATTGTAGTGCACACATGTACTCACAGTAAAGCCACTAAATATTATAATACCAAAACTTATATTTTTGTTCCTGCATTTATTTTTGAATTCCAGTGATTTTGACACTAATGATAGCAAAACAATGTCAATTACAGCAATCTACAGCTGGTGAGCCTGTATATACAATAACAAGAATGTATATATTGTCTTTTACAGGAATACATATTTGTGCTGCAGATGGTCACAGATGTTCGGTTATACTGTATCGTTCCGTATGTGAACAGTCAAATGTGTCATAGTGGTTGTCTGTGATGAGACATAGCAAAATAATAAGATGATCATTGTACCATTTATTGTGATTTATGGAAAACACTCAATACAGTGTCTTGAATGTGTTGGAATATTAGTGAAATACATGTCACGATAGAGAGCAATATCATATTTATTTACTGTAGGCAGCCGCTATGCAGGTCAATTTGGTTTAACATTTAAACATACATTCTTGAACACAGTAGTTGAAGTTATACTTCTCTGTAAATTTTCAAATTTCTAACTGTATGAATAGTGAGAATAAGTTAGGAATAAGTGACTTCTTCCCAAGATTTCAGCCAAGCTTAATCACTGACTGCCTGACCCAAACAGCCATCAATTAATTACATATTTAAATTATGGAGAAATATTTCCCAACCACTTGACCTGTTTACTCCTACAGATTGGCGGTAGTTTCTATGGAAGACAAGTGGAAATTACGCACAATGTTCAAAATAGCTTATCAATTTTCGATCATTAGTTTATTTCCGTTAATAACCTTTTTCGATGTTTAAAGCGGACATCACAATATAGCATTCCCTCATGTAGTTTATAGATGCGTAAATCTTGAAAAACTTTAGCAAGTGTTGAAGAAACTACATACAATGTATATGGTTACCGCTCGTCCGACGTCGTCACAATGAACATGTTCAAGCGTCTTCTCCTCAGCAACCATAGGGTCTAGAGTCACCATTTATGATTTAGTATTTACTTGTCATCATGGTACAAATTCTTCCATCTCAAAATATTACAAATTCTTCGGAAAATCTACCACCAACATTTAGTAAGATTGATCAATGTATGATATTCATAGTTGTTGCATGACACCCTTGTGTGAACAATGGAGTCAGGTGAGCGATATAGGGCCATCGTGGTCCACTTTATTGTTAATAAACTAAAACATCATAAATATTTGCTCAAGTTGTTGTATTTAGACTACATGTATATAAATAATGTTCATCAATGTTTTATGATTTGCATCTTTTTGAATATCTGTGTAGAAACATTGCTGTCATATACTATGATGATATTTGTAGTATCTTACTTGCATTAAACATGTTTATTTCTTAATATTGTTATTAAGTGATTCCCTGACGCAAATCCCCAACCCAGGTCACATATGATAACACAACTGTTGATTATAGAAATTCCTTGTTTTTTTTCCACCAGATTGTAGGCCTACATGTATTTATAAACAAGGACAAAATGACTTGGTAGCAACATTTTGTCAATATATATATATACCGAGTCAAAAAAGAAACGATACCTGGTGTTTATGTGTCTATAATTTCAACATTTATTAAGAAAATTCTTTGAAAATTCATAAGATGATAGTCCAACATGTTTGAAAGAGGAGCACATAAAGCATAATGAGCCTCCGAAACTGTCTGCTGCGTGATGACGTAATTCGTCGGACAGGGGTCCAATGGAGTTTTCACACAGACGTCAATACCGAGTATGGGTACCATTTGCGTCTCTCACTGCAATGCACCGCCGTCGCATCGAACGGAAGAGTGTCTGAATCTCTTGCTGGTCAATATTTGTCCAATCCTGACGCAAAACATCCCTCAGTTGGTTTAACGTTACCGTCTGACGCGGCGGTCTAACGTATCCCACAAATGTTCTATGGGTGACAAGTCTGGTGACAAAGCAGGCCACGGCAGGGTTTCAATATTGTTCTGCTCCAATAATGTGGTGGAAATCCGAGCAGTATGACACCTGCGTTGTCCTGTTGGAACAGTGTGATGTTTCTGTTGGCGTTAAAGAACGGCACAACAACTGGCGCAAGGATCTCATCACAGTACCGCTGGGCGTTTAGGTTCCCGTCCACCACTAACAGTTCAGTGCGACTGCCGAAGGTGATACCGCCCCACGCCATAACGCTTCCGCCCCCTAACAGATCGACCTGACATACACATGCGTCGGCGTAACGTTCACCGCGTCTGCGATATACCCGCTCTCGGCCATCCGCTCAACGCAAACAGAACCGCGATTCATCGCTAAACATCACCGAATTCCACTGTAACCGAGTCTAGCGAGCACGTTCCGTCGTCCATTCCCGCCGTACGTCACGGTGACGTCGTGTCAGGATGGGTCCAACGTATGGCCGATAGGCACGAATGCCACGTTCACCGAGCCGGCTCCTGACTGTTTGTGCACTGATGCGGTTGTTGGTCATCCCAGGAGTAACGGCAGCTGTGTGCGTAGCAGGTAGGAACCGGTCACGTAAATGTGATGTCCGAATGTGACGGTCCTGTTCACGCGTCGTCACACGTGGTCGACAAGATCTTGGACGGTCGTCCACCGATCCATGTGTTCGATAACGTCGAAGTAGACGTGTTATCGTGATCCGCGTAACCCCGAGTCGATTTGCGACGTCACGCTGACGTAAACCGCCGTCAATCATGCCAATGGCACGCATTCTCTGATTGCGGTTTAGCCTAGGCATTTCGTTAGAGGTAACAATGGGTATTTAAGGTGTTTTTTCTCGATGATAATGCAATACCAGTACAATAAACCGGTTTTCCGATTTGTACATGTGTAGGAAGTTGTCTTTGTTGAGGAGCACGTGCAAATCGGAAATTCGGCGTTCCAGGATTAGTGGGTGTTTATTAACCTGTGTTTTTGGTTGGCCGACATTGCGATAAGATACCCGGTACTGATACGTAATAATATATTAAACCTTTCTATGGTTTTATCCGTTTTACGTCATTTTTAGTTTGGTATCGTTTCTTTTTTGACTCAGTATATATGCTTTTATGTCTTAATGTTGGGATATCTTGCTAATATATACCTCCATTCTCTAACCCCTACATTGTTATTTATAGCAGATGAGTATTGCTATGGCAACAATTGTTGTCATAGCTTTTCTTGTTAATCCTTAAGACTGTAACTTGGATGAAAACTAATAAGTATTGCCTCATTAATCAGTTGATATTGATAATAGATCTTCAAACGACATTTTGCCGAATGTAAAGTTGGTAGTGGTTGATGTAACAGCCATAGCATGTGTTTTATAACGCTGTATTTTATTTCATTTTATTTCTTTTTCATTAAAGGACATGGATATGGAAAGCACGATGTTATTTGCCTTCCTTGTTTTATTGAACGTTGTTCCCGTGTCAACAGTTGTGCCATCACCATTGCCATCAGAAAACGGAAGCACCAGATTAGAACTGATTGCCCAGTACTTTTATGCTGGTTTTATGTACGCAGAGATTGTTTTACTCCTCCTATGTCGACATAATATATGCATTGGCCATCGTCAGTTAAAGCGGATACTTCGTTATAACAATTTACGACGTCGTTTTGTATTCGGGGGCCACAACAGTTGTCATCCAACGTCTACTGGGGCAACAACAGTCGTCAGCAAACGTCTACTGGACCATAACAGTCGTCAGCGAACGTCTACTGGGGCAACAACAGTCGTCATACAACATCTACTGGACTATAACAGTCTTCAGCCAACATCTACTGGGACCATAACAGTCATCAGACAAACATCTACTGGGTTTCAACAGTCGCCAGTCAACAAATACTGGGTCTAAACAGTCGCCAGTCAACATATACTGGGTCTAAACAGTCGCCAGTCAACATATACTGGGTTTCAACAGTCGCCAGCTAACATATTTTACTGGGTCTAAACAGTCGCCAGTCAACATCTACTGGGTTTCAACAGTCGCCATCCAACATCTACTGGGTTTCAACAGTCGCCAGTCAACAAATACTGGGTCTAAACAGTCGCCAGTCAACAAATACTGGGTCTAAACAGTCGCCAGCCAACATATACTGGGTCTAAACAGTCGCCAGTCAACAAATACTGTGTCTAAACAGTCGCCAGCCAACATATACTGGGTCTAAACAGTCGCCAGCCAACAAATACTGGGTCTAAACAGTCGCCAGTCAACATATGCTGGGTTTCAACAGTGGCCATCCAACATATACTGGGTTTCAACAGTCGCCAGCCAACATATACTGGGTCTAAACAGTCGCCAGTCAACATCTACTGGGTTTCAACAGTCGCCATCCAACATCTACTGGGTTTCAACAGTCGCCAGTCAACAAATACTGGGTCTAAACAGTCGCCAGTCAACAAATACTGGGTCTAAACAGTCGCCAGTCAACATATACTGGGTCTAAACAGTCGCCAGCCAACATCTAATGGGTCTAATCAGTCGCCAGCCAACATCTACTGGGTTTCAACAGTCGCCAGTCAACATATACTGGGTCTAATCAGTAGCCAGTCAACATATACTGGGTTTCAACAGTCGCCATCCAACATCTACTGGGTTTCAACAGTCGCCAGCCAACACATACTGGGTCTAAACAGTCGCCAGTCAACATCTACTGGGTTTCAACAGTCGCCATCCAACATCTACTGGGTTTCAACAGTCGCCAGTCAACAAATACTGGGTCTAAACAGTCGCCAGTCAACAAATACTGGGTCTAAACAGTCGCCAGTCAACATATACTGGGTTTCAACAGTCGCCAGTCAACAAATACTGGGTCTAAACAGTCGCCAGTCAACAAATACTTGGTCTAAACAGTCGCCAGTCAACATCTACTGGGTTTCAACAGTCGCCATCCAACATCTACTGGGTTTCAACAGTCGTCAGTCAACATATACTGGGTTTCAACAGTCGCCATCCAACATCTACTGGGTTTCAACAGTCGCCAGCCAACATATACTGGGTCTAAACAGTCGCCAGTCAACATATACTGGGTCTAAACAGTCGCCAGTCAACATATGCTGGGTTTCAACAGTCGCCATCCAACATCTACTGGGTTTCAACAGTCGCCAGTCAACAAATACTGGGTCTGAACAGTCGCCAGTCAACATATACTGGGTCTAAACAGTCGCCAGTCAACATCTACTGGGTTTCAACAGTCGCCAGCCAACATATACTGGGTCTAAACAGTCGCCAATCAACATATACTGGGTCTAAACAGTCGCCAATCAACATATACTGGGTCTAAACAGTCGCCAGTCAACAAATACTGGGTCTAAACAGTCGCCAGCCAACATCTACTGGGTCTAATCAGTCGCCAGCCAACATCTACTGGGTCTAATCAGTCGCCAGTCAACATATGCTGGGTTTCAACAGTCGCCATCCAACATCTACTGGGTTTCAACAGTCACCATCCAACATCTACTGGGTTTCAACAGTCGCCAGTCAACAAATACTGGGTCTAAACAGTCGCCAGTCAACATATACTGTGTTTCAACAGTCGCCAGTCAACAAATACTGGGTCTAAACAGTCGCCAGTCAACACATACTGGGTCTAAACAGTCGCCAGTCAACATCTACTGGGTTTCAACAGTCGCCATCCAACATCTACTGGGTTTCAACAGTCGCCAGTCAACAAATACTGGGTCTAAACAGTCGCCAGTCAACAAATACTGGGTCTAAACAGTCGCCAGTCAACATATACTGGGTTTCATCAGTCGCCATCCAACATCTACTGGGTTTCAACAGTCGCCAGTCAACAAATACTGGGTCTAAACAGTCGCCAGTCAACATATACTGGATCTAAACAGTCGCCATCCAACATATACTGGGTTTCAACAGTCGCCATCCAACATATACTGGGTTTCAACAGTCGCCATCCAACATATACTGGGTTTCAACAGTCGCCATCCAACATATACTGGGTTTCAACAGTCGCCATCCAACATCTACTGGGTTTCAACAGTCGCCATCCAACATCTACTGGGTTTCAACAGTCGCCAGTCAACATATACTGGGTCTAAACAGTTGCCAGTCAACATCTACTAGGCCATAAAAGTCGACTGCCAACATAATATATTGGGCCAAAATATGCGGCTGCGTGTCGAATCTCTGCAAGTGTAAAATATGTTAAGCTAAATGTAATTAAATTACAACAAATGTAGGAATATGTTAAATGTAATTCATAGAACAACAAATATATTATTATAATTTATAAACTTATTATAGTTAATAATATAACTACAATTGTAGGAATATGTTATATTTACTATCATAGAATAAATATGTTACATTAATGTAACGTAGATAACTACAAGTGTAGGAATATGTTACGCTTAATGTAACGTAGATAACTACACGTGTAGGAATATGTTACGCTTAATGTAACGTAGATAACTACACGTGTAGGAATATGTTACGCTTAATGTAACGTAGATAACTACACGTGTAGGAATATGGTACGCTAAATGTAACGTAGATAACTACACGTGTAGGAATATGTTACGCTTAATGTAATGTAGATAACTACAAGTGTAGGAATATGTTACGCTTAATGTAATGTAGAGAACTACACGTGTAGGAATATGTTACGCTTAATGTAATGTAGAGAACTACACGTGTAGGAATATGTTACGCTTAATGTAATGTAGAGAACTACAAGTGTAGGAATATGTTACGCTTAATGTAATGTAGAGAACTACAAGTGTAGGAATATGTTACGCTTAATGTAACGTAGAGAACTACAAGTGTAGGAATATGTTACGCTTAATGTAATGTAGAGAACTACACGTGTAGGAATATGTTACGCTTAATGTAATGTAGAGAACTACAAGTGTAGGAATATGTTACGCTTAATGTAACGTAGAGAACTACAAGTGTAGGAATATGTTACGCTTAATGTAATGTAGATATGCTTTTAGATCAATGCTTTTGAATGTCAAGTTTTAATTTTTAAATATTAAGCATTAAGTTTGAAAATATAAATTTTAAATATTAAGATAGAAACGTATGTCTGGCTTCAGAATGTAAACCAACTTCTTGAAAGCATTACTACATATGTTCTTAGGTATTGTGTATTGTTCATGGCAAATTTCAACGTCATCCAAATCAACAGAACCTGTTAGTTCTGGTACATGAAACAGCATTTCCGGTCTTCTAGTACAAGTCCTATATGTTTTTGTGTTCGCACATTGTGTAAATTCCAATGGATAGCAATGCGATCAAGTTCCGCTTGAAGAACATCTGTCACAGAAAACCGCAAGCGTTCTACATGAAGAATGTTTGACGCATCAAATCGTCCTCGAGCTCTCAAATCCTTCAACGTATTCATCCACCAATTTATTCCTTGTTGCTTTAAATATCCCCACCAACGTTCAATACGCTGATTTGCGGTGCTTTTACCGTACATGAAACTCTTCACTCCAGCCATGGAATCACTATGATCATTTCTGAAAAAGGGCTGGAGAAAACTAATGCTTGAATTTTCTGTTCCACGATCTGCGCGCACAATTCTTGGAACGAATCCATGACTTGCTACCGTATCAAGATAATAATTCGCTATCATATTTGGATTATTATTTGTAGGACCAACTTCTAACCACGTGACTCTTCTACTGTATCCATCCATCGCCCCATGGATGCACACACCAAATGGTTTTAATTTATCGTAACCATCGATGTGCCACACATAGTTGGGTCCTGGGCTTTCCTTAAACGAACACCGTCTGGATCAATTAATTTAAGCAACATCATAACATCATCTCTTTTCACTTTTAAATGATAATCAGTTTCCAGACGCCTCCACATACTTCGGTACACTAAACAGTCTCCGCTAAACTGTATTTCTTTTTCTATTGTTTCTTGTATGATTTCTAATGGAGTATATGTAACAAAACGACGTCGTAAATTGTTAGAACGAAGTATCCGCTTTAACTGACGAAGGCCAAGGCATATATTATGTCGACATAAGAGGAGTAAAACAATCTCTGCGTACTTAAGACCAGCATAAACGTACTGGGCAATCAGTTCTAATCTGGTGCTTCCGTTTTCTGATGGCAATGGTGATGGCACAACTGTTGACACGGGAGCAACGTTCAATAAAACCAGGAAGGCAAATAACATCGTGCTTTCCATGTTCACGTCCTTTAATGAAAAAGAAATAAAATGAAATAAAATACAGCGTTATAAAACACATGCTATGGCTGTTACATCAACCACTACCAACTTTACATTCGGCAAAATGTCGTTTGAAGATCTATTATCAATATCAACTGATTAATGAGGCACTACTTATTAGTTTTCATCCAAGTTACCGTCTTAAGGATTAAAAAAGAGACACACACAATATATTAATGTTACTTACTTTGCCGCCTTGAACTGCCGCTACCTCGTGGCTTCAATGTCAACGAGTCTCTTCAATGCTTTTGAATGTCAAGTTTTAATTTTTAAATATTAAGCATTAAATTTGAAAATATAAATTTTAAATATTAAGATAGAATTATTAAGTTTTAATTTTATATGTCCCTCCAGGGCTTCCATAACTTTGTGTCCGAACAATAGATATTGCTTGTAGATCTAATACGTTTACCTCAATCGTCGATATCTATAATAAGAAATGTCTCTAGATTGCGCAGCATACCGTATAGGAAAACTAATTAATGTGTGTGGGGAGGGGGGGGGGGCTTGTCTCCCTACCGGATTCCTTGTCTCCCTACCGGATTCCTTAGATACATTGCATACATTCTATGCAGGTAGGACTGCACCTCTGAAGCAATTTTACCTAGATTTATTTGAACTTAATGTGTCATAAGCTGACTACACCTTCAATGTCAACGAGTCTCTTCAATGCTTTTGAATGTCAAGTTTTAATTGTTAAATATTAAGCATTAAGTTTGAAAATATAAATTTTAAATATTAAGATAGAATTATTAAGTTTTAATTTTAAATGTCCCTCCAGGGCTTCCATACAAAGTATATGTAATTTCTCGCAATGAAATCATTAAATCGGCCTAGTTTAGTTTAAACTTTAAACATATTTTATGTCCGATATTATACATTTCATATTAACAATTTATATTAAAATTTGTCAAATGTGCGGATGGGCCGGATTTCCAGGAAGGCGGGTTTAGAGATCTATGTTGAAATTGTGAATATTGTTAGTTAGTGTTGTACGACAAACATTGTAGATTCTACTCTCAAAGAAATAGTGAAAGTTTGTCTCCATCTACTACATTGTGTGCATCTACACGTTTGATATTTATTCAGTATTTATGGATATCCATAATTCCATATTTGGATAGCCATATTTCAATTATTGGATATCCATTTTTGGATATTCGATTTTTGGACATCCATAATTCGAATTTTGAATATCCATTAATCGATTTATGGATATCCATAATTCCAGGCGTGCCATTCTGCTATTTATTCAGCATTTATGGATATCCAAAACCCAAAATCGAATAATAGATATCCAAAAATCGATTGATTGATTTTTGGATATCCATTAATAGCTTGGAAGTATGGATATCCATAAATAAAAACATTGTAGATTCTACTCTCAAAGAAATAGTGGAAGTTTATCTCCATTTGACCACAATTACATAGAGCTGTAGGAGTAATATATTTAGGAACAGGTGATGGCTGAGACTACTACATTGTGTGCGAAGACGTGTATGGGGAACGTTAAGTTTTCTTGTACCACATACAAGTATGGAGGGACATCTTCTTTAGCTTGCGATCACCCGCCAATCTCCAACGTTACCCTCCTAAGCCAACTACTGAGCTTTTTAGACAATCTTTCGCATATTCAGGATCAAACATTCCCCTTGTCACATCAAAACAGCACATCCTGCTGTGTGTTTTACGATTAATTATCGTCGCTATCGGTTGCCCTAAGAGCGACGCCTCCGGAAGAGATTAGTCGTTTTTTTGTTTTTGTTTTTTTTAAAACAATTTATTCCTCATAATTTCATAGTATTATTAACATAATATATATACAGATAAGTACATAGCATCAACGTTATGCATTACTTAATATAGTATGTGCATAGTCATTATTATAAACAAATGAGGTTTTTATATATGTTGTGGGGGGAATATAAAAATATGTTTATGGGATCAGTGTAGACAAAAGACTTTAGATTAGTCGTTTTAGATTGTGGAGGATGGTGCAATGATACAGACAGAAACCCATTCCAGAGTCGCCTCTGGTTCTTTTACGTGCACGGTGTAAAGCACCGACATGAGACCTCGGTCTAAAGTCCCATCTGAATACTGTTAATATTATTACGGTCAGACGGGGGGTCGATCCATGGGTTACCAGTCCAACGTGTCAACGACTGGACTACAGATCCATCTGTATTAGGGTCAAACGGGGGATCGAACTTGCGATCCCTGGGTTACCATCTAAAGTGTTAACGACTGGACTACATATCCGTCTGTACTGATTAGACCTAGTGATTTTACTCTCATATGTTGAGCGAGTGAACCGGCTGGCAACTGATTGGATTGGCGATTTCCAATTCTGAGTGGCTGGCTTTACCTATTAGATCCGATCATATCCAATATGAACGTCAATCTCGGTTTAAACAATGAGAGACATTAGTCAGTTACTGTCATGAATACTCATACACGTAGTTTGGTCCTCTTAATTGGCTTCCTCTGTTTTTATCGTTGTTTCCTTTGCACAACATGATATCTGTTTTCATTAGTGTTCTTATCTCATACTTATTAAATTACTAAATCTCGACAGATATCCTACAGCATATCCAATGGATACTTTACTGTAGAAATTAATTACAAATTAATTAACATGCTTTTGATAAAATCACATTTATCATACCGCAACATATGGTTAGGGGAAAATCAATAAAAACAAAGGCTTTCAACTAAAAGAACAAATATATATATGTCTGGATAGGCCGTTATCTGTCAAGGGAGTTAATGTCTCTCATTATAATTATTGGTTAATTTGAGGCTTAGCTCAGAGCAAATTTGTGACTTCAAGAACATGTACTCGTGTTGAGCTAATTCAATTAAAAGGAACAAGAGTTAAAGTTACTGTATTTGTTACATTTGTATGCCTTCTGCATTTGCAATTGAACAAAACATAGGACATAGCCTAGTATAATGAAACTAGAGTTTATTGTGACTAAGAAGGTACATACTTTATGGTTAGAGGGTCCTAAGGAAGAAGAGGGTCCCAAGGATGAGAGGGCCCTAAGGAAGATTAGTTCAGAACTAATTAGGTCACACTCTATAAATAAAGAAATCTATCTATCTGTCTTACAAATTATAATATTTTCAGAAAAACATTTCGTCTTGTTACTGAATGATTTCATATCAGTTCAGGAGGATAACATGTGTGACATCCGTGGTCCAGTGGTAGAGCGTCGGATTTGGAATCGATCGGTCCCGGGTTCGATACACGGTCAGGCCACGTATGTAGTGTCATTGAGCAAGGGATCTCACACACATTGCATAGTACTGGTTAACCGCTTAGGTCGGCTAAGCTTGCCCAGGAAAATATGTATACGTCTTCGCAAGGGGTTTGACATTAATGGAACACATAATTATATGACCACAATATTATGTAGATGCATAATGTTATATACTATGTATAGTGTGTGTTCGGCAGAATGAGGTTTTTACTATGAATATGTGTGTTTTACGTTTATTTATCGTCGCTACTGGTTGCCCATATGAGCGACGTATCCTGAAGAGATTAGTCATTTTAGATTTTCGGAGAATACTGCTTCACGACCAACTATCAGAGCAGCGGAATGACGCTGGGTACTATGGTGGCTTATATGACAAAGCGGTTAATTTGGCAGCACAACATGAAATTGTTGTTTGTCAACCGCGAGTTGCTGCAAGGCAGCAACATCGCAACAACATTGCCGCAGATACACCCAAAGAGTATTGGAGACTCCACTTATATCTATATAAAAAATATGGGGGAAAATATATTTATTTATAAAAACAAAAAAAACCGTCGCGGAGACATCTGTGAGTTCTAATATCATGTACTCATCACCGCCTGATGAGACCTACGGAGAGGTCGAAACGGACATTTTTTATGGATCTTTATTAAAATACTTCTTTATTTATGTCCAGTTTACCGAAAGTATTTGCCTTTTAAAATGAACCAGAGGCCTTCTTTTCATGTCTAATTTCAAAATTGTCTCGGGGGAGGGTTTTTTTAGCGCCCCCTCCCAAACTCTCCCCATCGGCACTTCGTGCCTCAATCTGCGTAAAGATTCTAAATCTCTGGTTACGCCCCTGCAGCGTGTCACCTACGGTGGCGTGAACTTCGGTGTCACCAGCGCACCTAACTTGCCAGCGAGACACTTCCCGTTTGAAGTCTTCAAAATCAACCGCATGGAGATCCTCCTCAAATGTTTTATATATGGACGCTGTCACAGAATGACAAGAGGGCCAGCTTCTCTCAGGGTCACGGATACCAGGATCATGTGTATGCATAAAGACTATAGTTATAGCTTATAAGCAGATTTACAAATTTTAATATACAACAACACTAGGCTAGCACCAAATACACTGAATGGTAGGAGACGTATGTTTGTCCGTAGTTTGGCTCTTCACAGATGGTGGCTTAACTTCCGGTCAAGAGTCCGGTCTACCGCTGGCAATGCCGTTAATTTATGTAACAGTTCCGAGATCTAAATAACTGCCGTTTCCACTTTCGACTTTAACTTTTAGGCTATAATGCACCTATTTAAACATTGGCACGTATGGCCATCACAGTGCTATAATGCACACTTTAAAAGATTGGCAAGTATTGCCTTCACAGTGCTATATAATGCACACTTTAAAAGATTGGCAAGTATTGCCTTCACAGTGCTATATAATACACACTTTAAAAGATTGGCAAGTATTGCCTTCACAGTGCTATATAATACACACTTTAAAAGATTGGCAAGTATTGCCTTCACAGTGCTATATAATGCACACTTCAAAGATTGGCAAGTATTGCCTTCACAGTGCTATATAATGCACACTTCAAAGATTGGCAAGTATTGCCTTCACAGTGCTATATAATGCACACTTTAAAGATTGGCAAGTATTGCCTTCACAGTGCTATATAATGCACACTTTAAAAGATTGGCAAGTATTGCCTTCACAGTGCTATATAATGCACACTTTAAAAGATTGGCAAGTATTGCCTTCACAGTGCTATAATGCACACTTTAAAAGATTGGCAAGTATTGCCTTCACAGTGCTATATAATACACACTTTAAAAGATTGGCAAGTATTGCCATCACAGTGCTATAATGCACACTTCAAAAGATTGGCAAGTATTGCCATTACAGTGATAGTTCACTAGATTTACAATGCACAATATGATTAACTCCATGCGTCCTAAGGACCCTGTCCACTGACGGCGGACTCGATGCTGCTCAGCTACCGCTACCCGCTGACACTCTCCAGTCTATGGAGGTCACCAGCTCACGCCGGCAAACTCTCCCAGTCGGCTCGTGCCCCAGCTTGTTATCTCGATCGTTCTGAACAGGATCTACGCCCCTGAGCTACACCTCTCACGGCTCCTGGTTCAGGCATGAAGCGACTACAACAATAACAAATATAATACCCTTGTGCTACGTCAATCTACTCAGCTCTTATTACCACCTTATATTATAACATTGTGGTACAACAACAAGACAATAGTTACCATAATGCTTGGACATAAATACACACACGTCTATGTAGAATCAATACACATGGTGACCTTCATGGTCTAAATATACAATGACTCCGTACCCATCATGACCTCATATGGTATATCTATATATATACAAACTTAGAACCACTCAAGACCTATTACCCCGCTCCTGCAATTTGAGCGTACCTGACACCCCTTTCAACAACAGCTGATAACAACCCTGCCCCAGCCATATATTCAACACTTGATTCCACAGTAGTTATTAGTTAATTATTATGTATGTACTGAACAGTAGATATTCATCGTCGTAAATCACTAGAACTACATTGAATAACGATTTACTACAACATGTTTCTGGTAACGTCTCGTACAGTTGCTTTAGACGCCGTTTCAGATAAAATAACCTAATGACAACTACGAACAATATAATATATAGGTACATACCCAAATATGTCGCATGTACAATTCACAACAGTCAAGTGTGATGTTCCGAGAGTAATGTCAGTGCAATGTGCGGGTGTCCAGTTTATAGCGCCCTCACTGAGTACACGCACAACCTTTTCATGAATTTTATCAGCCGATATGATATATACAATATTGACTGCGCGTTCTTATCAGGCCCTGGAGGTTAATTTCACTGATAAAGGGAACAGTGATTTGAAAAGAATAAACCCAAATCTGCTAATACTAGTCGGATTTATATCAAATAAACGGGACTTTCCCTTAAAAGTGATATATAATAATACACCACTGTCCTTTATCTGGTATAGATACATTAGTTTATACAAATTTATTTTAGCTCGATTGCGAAACAAGTTCTTATAATTTATACTAATCACTCTCGAGACCTCTTTCCTGATGGAATCCATCGCCACGAGGGAGAGAGAAGAGGCATGTGGAATTTAAATGCCTTGCCTAAGGACACAATCGTAACGGCTCCAGCGGGGCTCGAACTCCGGGCCTTTCGCACGTGAAGCGAACGCGCTACCACTGAGCTATCACGACTTCCACTATAGATACATTCGTCCCAATTTATGATAGAATCACTGAATAAATGTTTCAAGGGTACGACAAAATGTGCTGAAACCCATTGATAAAGAGGCCCCAACTACACAGTAGTTAATATGGTCACTTTCATTTTGTTACAGACGCACTTATATCCTCGGTAAGATGACCTATATCGCCTGGTATCAGGAATTGGACATTGAATCTGTCGCCATCCTCAATAAGATGATCAGGGATTGTAATTTTGTTCTATGTTCCATGGCAATTTTACTTCCGGCATTACTCGCTAGCATTTCCTTGTATCGCAATAGTCGATTCGCGGAATAATTAAAGGAAAACGCAATTTCTTGAACTGTGTTCATCATATTCCTGGCCAACGGCTCTTCCGACGCATGTACTATAGCTAAATTTAAGCAATGCGCTTTGTAATGAGCGTACACTTTTCCACTAGCGTGTTGTATGATGTGGAAATTGAATTAATGATTTCCCTTTTTATCACCCGTCATTACAGGTTTGAAATTGTCCGCAGCCTCCGTAGAGCTGATATGCATATCACTATTTCCGTTGTTAGCAAGCATTTTGCCGAGGTTGCTGGTGTTGCCGAGGTTGCTGAGGTTGCTGGGGTTGCCGAGGTTGCCGAGGTTGCTGGGGTCGGTCGCGCTACTGATACGAAGGCTTTCTTCTCTACATGCACGAAAATGTCACACGGGGCTCAGTTTACTCCTCCGGCAGACTTAGAGTACCGTAATCACGTGTTGTTAATGAACCAGTGTGACTGGATTTTCCGGAACTTCCCGTTCACAGACCTGAAATAAAAATAATATTGTAACTATATATCTGGAGCATCAGTAGCTTTTAGTGGAGCGGCTTAACATAACAAGTGTACCTTTTGTGATAAATGCATAAAAGTTAGCACACATTGTCAAATGTCATATGGATTGATATATGCCAAAAAGATTCTGACACGGAGCCATATCATTGCGACCACCCCACGTACGCCCCTCCCCAATGCCAACACAAAATCTACCCTGTATAATATAAGCTTACTGCATGCATGTATACAATTATTATAAGATTTCTTTAAGTAATGGTAGACGATCCAATCAACTACAGCCTGAATATTTCACAAGAGTTAGCTCCCTTGAATTTGAAAATTGGCCAGAATCTCAACCTGAGCAGTGTGAGCCGTTGATTTATAACTGGCTGTCGGCAATCTGACTGTGTGTTAACTCATTTCTGCAATGCCATGCCAGGGGTTTTAGCGGAGAAAATGAACATTTCATTTTATTTATGTAAATGTATGCATGTATGAATTGATGCAGACTAGATCTGCAGTAAATCTACTATTTAAAGACTACTAGGCTATAATAATATACTATACCAGTTTGGGAACACAAATTGATGCACGCTATCCCATTTGCTGGTCAGGAGGCACATCCTGTCATTGTCATCTGTAATTTTCTTTATGAAAACATCCGAATATGACAGATCGAAATCCTTGTTTATCTCCGGGGACGCCATATTTAAATTTCCCACACGCTAAACTAAGGGAGTTTACTCTTAGAGAAAATGACGTATAGAAGGGACAATACCTGATCTTATCAAACATCTCTCTTCGTAAGCATGCTTTGGACGGCTCTCGATATCGAACAGTCGAGTCACATAATTGTAGATATAAATTATAACTGTTGAAGATAATAAACATTTGACCTCTCACCCCCTTTAGGCATAATTTTTTATTGCATTTTCATTTCTCCAACCCGTCAAAATTTACGTACGCATATGCGTACGCCCAGCTACGTGCTTATCACCATCAATGATTCAGGACAATCTTCGGTTAGTACGTTGCAAGATATGTCGGCAAATTGATTTACTACCAAGTCTTGGATTTCATTCTGCTTAGCCAAAGGTGACGGTCATATCTGGTTTCCATGTTGAAAGTTCTATGCTGTCCCTGCTTTGGGCAGGCTCCAGTGGTACTTGGGTGCACCAACCTCCGTAAGAAACTGCCAACTTTTTCATATAAATGAGACACGGCCTGAGCGGGACTCGAACCCGTGACCTTCAGTGATGATAGGTTACAGTGGTATACAAGTCAGCGACCATAACCACTCGACCAAAGAGGCGGACTAGTAGTAGCAACCCAACCAATTGTTTTTTATATCTATGTTTGTCAGATCATCTGATAGAGCTCATTCACAGGAACACTTTACTTTTCTTAATGATCTCAATTAGACATGAAGTTACATCAATTTTACTATGTGCGATTTACGCCATTTTATTAAAATTGTTGACTTAAAATCATGATTTAATTACGTGTTTTGAACAGGAATGTGCCTTTAACAATTTCCAAAATGCACTCTTCACAAATCTCATTAACTTAAAGACATCTAAATGCGACTTTGCAAAACTCGAATTCTGAAAAACTTCCAAAATGCGCTCCTTCAGAAATCTCCTAACCATAAACATGTCAAAAGGGGCTAATGATAATCTCTTCAGGAGGCGTCACTCATATGGGCAACCGGTAGCGACGATAAATAAACATAAAACACATGTTCCCATTACTATTTACTTGTAACACATAGCTTGTCTCAATGATATAAAATGAAAACTACACAGACAGATACGTAGTCCAGTGGTCAATACGATGGACTGGGAATCCAGGGATCGCAGGTTCGATCCCCGTACACTAATAAAATTAACAGATGGGACTTCAAACTGAGGTCTAGTATCGATGCTTTACACAGGGCATGTAAAAGAACCAGAGATTCTGGCAGTATTGCACTATCCTCCAAAAATGTAAAATGACTAATCTCTTCAGGAGGCGTCTCTCATATGGGCAACCGGTAGCGACGATAAATAAACGTAAAACACACATAACACCACACAGCTATTATAGCTTCCAATTCAATCCACTAGTCATTGTAAATATATTTGTGTAAATTATGTATATGTATAGTGTGTATATTATGACGAATAAGTATGTTTAAACCAACAGCGTAAGTTTGATGCAAATTATTTTATCATTGTCGGCACTACTGAGGCAAGTCGTCCGATTGTCTGTCGTGTGAATGACATCTTTTGTCTGGTGGTCGGAACTTGTTTTGATGTTATAATTGACTCTTAATTGATTACTCAATTTAGAACTTTAAGCAGCTACCCATAGCATGGCAATACCGAAATAGTTGTTAAATAATAAATATCATAACTTTTGCCATTAACGTTAACGCTGTTAAACTGTGAAGAGATCTTTAGAATATAATAGTAGTATAGTAATATAAGTGAATTGTGAGAATGCCTCCACCTAAATATGTGGTATGGAAGTAATGGACAAGACATCAAAGCAATGAATTGATTAAAAGCAGGACCAATCTGATTGACGAGACAAGAAGCATAATCCACGGTAACGGTAACCGAGTACTCGATCGAATACCTTTCCGAGTACTCGAGTACCATAATCACTACTCGTTTACATCTCTAGTTTAAACCAACACCACACAGTCTGGTGACCTAGTCTACTATAATAAACAGTTTGTATTGGCTGTATTTGCAAAATGTAATAGACACTGGGTTTTTTCTTTCAATTAAGCAAATTTATTTTAACTCAATTGCGAAACAAGTTTTCTCAACGTTGAATTAATAGCTAATTGTATCCTTGGCATAGAACAATGTATCCATGATATATCACATTGTATCCCTGATATATCATATTGTATCCCCCGATATATCACATTGTATCCCCGATATATCATATTGTCATATTGTATCCCCGATATATCATATTGTATCCCCGATATATCATATTGTATCCCCAATATATCATATTATTGTATCCCCGATATATCACCTTGTACCCCCGATATATCACATTGTATCCCCGATATATCACCTTGTACTCCCGATATATCATATTGTACCCCCGATATATCACCTTGTACCCCCGATATATCATATTGTATCCCCGATATATCACCTTGTACTCCCGATATATCATATTGTACCCCCGATATATCACCTTGTACCCCCGATATATCACATTGTATCCCCGATATATCATATTGTATCCTTGATATATCATATTGTATCCCCGATATATCACATTGTATCCCCGATATATCACATTGTATCCCCCGATATATCATATTGTATCCCCGATATATCACATTGTATCCCTGATATATCATATTGTACTCCCGATATATCACATTGTATCCCCGATATATCATATTGTATCCCCGATATATCATACTGTACTCCCGATATATCACATTATATCCCCGATATATCATATTGTATGCCCCGATATATATCATATTGTATGCCCCGATATATATCATATTGTATGCCCCGATATATATCATATTGTATCCCCGATATATCATATTGTATCCCCGATATATCATATTGTATCCCCGATATATCATATTGTATCCCCGATATATCACATTGTATCCCCCGATATATCATATTGTATCCCCGATATATCATATTGTACTCCCGATATATCACCTTGTACCCCCGATATATCACCTTGTACCCCCGATATATCACATTGTATCCCCGATATATCATATTGTATCCCCGATATATCATATTGTATCCCCGATATATATCATATTGTATGCCCCGATATATCACATTGTATCCACGATATATCATATTGTATCCCCGATATATCATATTGTATCCCCGATATATCATATTGTATCCCCCGATATATCACATTGTATCCCCGATATATCATATTGTATCCCCGATATATCATATTGTATGCCCCGATATATCACATTGTATCCCCGATATATCATATTGTATGCCCCGATATATCACATTGTATCCCCGATATATCATATTGTATGCCCCGATATATCATATTGTATCCCTGATATATCATATTGTACTCCCGATATATCATATTGTATCCCCGATATATCACATTGTATCCCTGATATATCATATTGTACTCCCGATATATCATATTGTATCCCCGATATATCATATTGTATCCCTGATATATCATATTGTATGCCCCGATATATCACATTGTATCCACGATATATCATATTGTATCCCCGATATATCATATTGTATCCCCGATATATCATATTGTATCCCCGATATATCATATTGTATCCCCCGATATATCATATTGTATCCCCGATATATCACCTTGTACCCCCGATATATCACCTTGTACCCCCGATATATCACATTGTATCCCGATATATCACATTGTATCCCCGATATATCATATTGTACCCCCGATATATCACATTGTATCCTAGATATATCACATTGTATCCCCGATATATCACCTTGTATCCCCGACATACCACATTGTATCCCCGATATATCACATTGTATCCCCGATATATCATATTGTATCCCCGATATATCATATTGTATCCCCGATATATCATATTGTATCCCCGATATATCACATTGTATCCCCGATATATCATATTGTATCCCCGATATATCACATTGTATCCCCGATATATCACATTGTATCCCCGATATATCATATTGTATCCCCGATATATCATATTGTATCCCCCGATATATCACATTGTATGCCCCGATATATCACATTGTATCCCCCGATATATCACATTGTATCCCCGATATATCACATTGTATCCCCGATATATCACATTGTATCCCCGATATATCACATTGTATCCACGATATATTGTATAGTATCAGTATTCAGAAATAGTAACAAGTGACTGATACTACACAAGTCCACATGGTAGAACTGCCACATCAACTAATTCAAAGCATGAACACGATATTTTCAGCAAATTTCAACGAGTAATGTAAATGTAACCTCAAATATACTGGTACTTTATAAGTTCCCACTTAGAAGTCAGGTGGCTGTATGGTGCAGATTAGGAAAAATATTCCTTATTACAATTTTCCTAATTAACTTCTACAATCCATAACTTAACACATTCAAATCAAACGCTGTTCCGTTATACCATTGACACCATTGACACCACCAGTTCTGTTGGACACTTCTTTCCTTGAAGTACTTGTATGTAGCAAATGTTTCACAATAAGACAAGCATCAGTTCTGTTTGAATTGTAAGAGCCCACTCTGCACCAATCTCTGTATCTTCTCATGTAATTCTCCACTGGCCGTCTGCAGAATCCTGAAAAAAGTAAAGACTCAGTTTGTTGGTTTGGAAGTGGTAGGGAAAGAGTTTGTTGGTTTGGAAGTGGTAGGGAAAGAGTTTGTTGGTTTGGAAATGGTAGGGAAAGAGTTTGTTGGTTTGGAAGTGGTAGGGAAAGAGTTTGTTGGTTTGGAAATGGTAGGGAAAGAGTTTGTTGGTTTTGAAATGGTAGGGAAAGAGTTTGTTGGTTTGGAAGTGGTAGGGAAAGAGTTTGTTAGTTTAGAAGTGGTAGGGAAAGAGTTTGTTGGTTTGGAAGTGGTAGGGAAACACCCCAGAAACCCTTTGGGCTTTGCTTCAGGCGCACATCCATGTAGAACCACGAACCTTCCATAAGTCAGCTTGGTAGCTTTCTCACATGAAAGAACTCAATACACCCAGTGGGATTCCAATCCAACGCAACCGCATCAAAACTCAAGTGTACCACTCTTCAAAGTGACTGACTGGTTGTAGGTTCAACTCATTGATTGGTTAAACAGGTAGTTTTTAGCCAGTTACATACCTCTGGGATGCGTAGTCTGTTTGGCACAGTGATGTTCTGGTCTCACGTCTGCATTAGCACAATTTTGGGTTACATTGCTGGCGGGCAGTTTACCTAACAACACCCTTCCTGGGCAGGCTCCAGTGGTTAACCAGTATTTAGTGCACAAACCTCCGTAAGAAACTGCCAATTTGTGCGTATAAAGAGACACGGCCTGCGCTGGGCTCGAACCCGAGATCATCAGTGATGATATCCAACTCAATAAATAACCAATGTCACCAATCATTATAAATCCATATGTATATATACATGTATGTTGTTGCAGAACTGTATCACTAAGTTATAATTTTATTTGTTTTTAAAATGACTGACTGGTTCTAAGTTTCACTAAGTCCTAGCTTAAACAGGTAGCCTTTTGGTCAGCTACATACCTCTGTCTTAGAAATGATTATTATTGGTTTTTCTATTACCTCCCTTGATGGATAAAGTCAGATTTATCCCTAAATGTATATTGGTCCATTTAGTTGGAATCCTTTGTTTTTACTGTTGTCGTCTAAACAGGTGTTGAGTTAGGATAAATGTAATTTTGTCAAAATCGTTTTAATTAATTGAACCAATTTTTACAGTAAGGTATCCATTGGACATGCTAAAGGATATCTGTCGAGATTTAATAATTTCATAATTATAAGATATGGATAAGAATGGAAAACATGTGGTATAAAGGAAACAGCGAGAAAAACAGAGGAAACCCACAGACGGATATGTAGTCCAGGGGTAACACGCTGGACTGGTAATCCAGGGATCGCAGGTTCGATCCCCCGTCTGACCCTAATAAAATTAACAGTCTTTCAGATGGGACGTTAAACCGAGGTCTCGTGTTGGTGTTGTACACCGTACACGTAAAAGAACCAGAGGAGATTCTGGAATGGGTCTCTGTCTGTATCATGCACTATCCTCCAAAATCTAAAATAACTAATCTCTTCAGGAGGCGTCGCTCATATGGGCAACCGGTAGCGACGATAAATAAACGTAAAAAAACCCCAAACAAACAGAGGAAACCAATTAAGAGGCCCAATATACTATTAGGAGTATTCAGGGGCAGTAACTGACTAATGTTTCTCATTACATACCTCTGTCCTTCCTCGGGATCATTTCTTAAATGCTCAAACAGATCCTGAATCTTGGGATCCATCAGTATAGGACGTATCTCGGGGTCAGACAGGATCTTCTGCATCTTGGCCTCATCAGCAGCAGTTGACTGGTGAGGGTCCGTACTGCTCCTCACTTGCATGTCTGCTCCATCCCCGGTTATGACCTTTGGCTGAGAGGGGAGAGAACTCTGGCTTGTTGCAGACCCTGTGCTGTCACCCAGTTTGTTGAAATGTTCTCCTGAAACGATATACCTGAGATTTACAATGTTGCATTTTCTGAACAGGCATTTTATGTCTCACATACTCTTGAACATCCATATTTAAGATAATTTACAGTAAATAATATAATAGTAACACTGGTATAATCTGGCGATTTTAACACATTGCGTCCTCAGTTGGACCTCATTAATTTTCCACATTATTGAGTCTCTCCTCTGTTGAGCAAAAACATTAATGCAATTATGTCGTGAAGACATAAAATGTTACAAAATGTGTGTTGTTTCATATTCAATCTTAGTTCTATCTATCAATTGTATAATGAAAGTAGTACCCCATACTCTATATTCAAATCAGTATGAGCCATAGTAACTGTCAAAACTGACTATTCCCCGCATATCCAGACTTCAAAAAGTTGAACCTACCTAGAACAACAACCCCTCTACATCAACCAATCTTGGGTGTATCCGGATGGTGTTTGCTCTGGAGAGGTTTGACTACTGCCAAATACCACTTGGGGAGGGCAGTTTACTAATGTTGCTAGAACTTGTTGCCCAACCCATTTTGCATTTTATCACATATAATGAATGTTAAGTCGATATGTACTATATATGTAAAATAGCAAATATAATGAATGTTAAGTCTATATGTACTATATATGTAAAATAGCAAATATAATGAATGTTAAGTCTATATGTACTATATATACTGAGTCAAAAAAGAAACGATACCTGGTGTTTATGTGTCTATAATTTCAACATTTATTAAGAAAATTCTTTGAAAATTCATAAGATGATAGTCCAACATGTTTGAAAGAGGAGCACATAAAGCATAATGAGCCTCCGAAACTGTCTGCTGCGTGATGACGTAATTCGTCGGACAGGGATCTAATGGAGTTTTCACACAGACGTCAATACCGAGTATGGGCACCATTTGCGTCTCTCACTGCAATGCACCGCCGTCGCATCGAAAGGAAGAGTGTCTGAATCTCTTGCTGGTCAATATTTGTCCACTCCTGACGCAAAACATCCCTCAGTTTGTTTAACGTTACCGGCTGACGTCGTCTGACGCGGCGGTCTAACGTATCCCACACATGTTCTATGGGCGACAAGTCTGATGACAAAGCAGGCCACGGCAGGGTTTCAATATTGTTCTGCTCCAATAATCTGGTGGAAATCCGAGCAGTATGACACCTGGCGTTGTCCTGTTGGAACAGTGTGATGTTTCTGTTGGCGTTAAAGAACGGCACAACAACTGGCGCAAGGATCTCATCACAGTACCGCTGGGCGTTTATGTTCCCGTCCACCACTAACAGTTCAGTGCGACTGCCGAAGGTGATACCGCCCAACGCCATAACGCTTCCACCCCCGAACAGATCGACCTGACGTACACATGCGTCGGCGTAACGTTCACCGCGTCTGCGATATACCCGCTCTCTGCCATCCGCTCGACGCAAACAGAACCGCGATTCATCGCTAAACATCACCGAATTCCACTGTAACCGAGTCCAGCGAGCACGTTCCGTCGTCCATTCCCGCCGTACGTCACGGTGACGTCGTGTCAGGATGGGTCCAACGTATGGCCGATAGGCACGAATGCCACGTTCACCGAGCCGGTTCCTGACTGTTTGTGCACTGGTGCGAGTGTTGGTCATCCCAGGAGTAATGGCAGCTGTGTGCGTAGCAGGTAGGAACCGGTCACGTAAATGTGACGTCCGAATGTGACGGTCCTGTTCACGCGTCGTCACACGTGGTCG
Source organism: Archivesica marissinica (assembly GCA_014843695.1). Lineage (NCBI taxonomy): Eukaryota > Metazoa > Mollusca > Bivalvia > Venerida > Vesicomyidae > Archivesica > Archivesica marissinica. The sequence continues at coordinate 41,705,237 of CM026400.1, forward strand.
ACCAGATCTTGGACGGTCGTCCACCGATCCATGTGTTCGATAACGTCGAAGTAGACGTGTTATCGTGATCCGCGTTACCCCGGGTCGATTTGCGACGTCACGCTGACGTAAACCGCCGTCAATCATGCCAATGGCACGCATTCTCTGATTGCGGTTTAGCCTAGGCATTTTGTTAGAGGTAACAATGGGTATGTAAGGTGTTTTTCCTCGATGATAATGCAATACCAGTACAATAAACCGGTTTTCCGATTTGTACATGTGTAGGAAGTTGTCTTTGTTGAGGAGCACGTGCAAATCGGAAATTCGGCGTTCCAGGATTATCGGGTGTTTATTTACCTGTGTTTATGGTTGGTTGACATTGCAATAAGATACCCGGTACTAATACGTAATAATATATTAAACCTTTCTATGGTTTTATCCGTTTTACGTCATTTTTAGTTTGGTATCGTTTCTTTTTTGACTCAGTA